>PCFQ01000082.1:910060-923764 GCA_003063905.1 Chlorella sp. A99
CCCCCCCACCCCCGCCCCCCACACACACCACCGCCGCAGATCAAGCTGGCGGCGCAGCGCGGCCGCGCCACGCGGCCCGACCTCGAGCTCGGCGTGTGCGGCGAGCACGGCGGCGACCCGAAGTCGATCGAGTTTGTGGCCGGCATCGTCGACTACGTATCGTGCTCCCCCCTGCGCGTGCCCATCGCGCGCCTGGCCGCCGCGCAGGCAGCGATCAAGGCCGCCTCGGCCGGCGGCGGCAACGACCACTGCCGTGAGTCGCGCGGCGCGGCGCCGCGTGCGCCCGCTGCGCCGCCGTGCAGCGCACAAGTGGCGCCGACCCCGAATGGCTGCTCCCTGGCAGCCAGCACGCGCCTGTGCCGCACACAGTCGCCCTGACGCCGCCCCCCACCCCCACCCCACCCCACCCACCCCCGCGCAGAGGACTGAGCGCCCGCGTGGCGCCTCGCTGCTGCTGTGGAGCAGCGAGTGGTAGGCGCGTCTCACCCCGCTCACGCATGCCCCACATGGAGCGCCCGCCCGGCGAGGCGGGCCCCACGACAGCTTTGCGCTGGCATCAATGCCATGCAAACAGACGACCGCTGAGTGAGCACCTGCGATGAATGAAGGGAGGGCCTCAACCCCACTCCGTCCGCGCTCTCGTGCCCCCGTCTCCCGCGGCTGGCCTGGCTGGCCTGAGCTCGCCCCCCACGAATGATGTCTTTAATGGATGGCTGGTGGCCATGCCCCAAACTCCATCCCTCTTATCTAACGTTGTTTTCCGCCGCCTCCACCCCCTACCTCCTCCACCTCGGCCCCACTGCCTCTGTCAGACTGCGACTGCTGTTGTGTTGTCACCCCGCACCGCGTACCTTTTAGTCTACGAGCCTGTGTAATCGCGTAGTTGTGTGTGCAGAGGCAGCCGCACTCGCTCGGGCGGTCAACAGCGTCCCGAGGATGGCCCACCCGCCCGCCTGGCTGTGGCAGGAGGGCTGCGCCTGCCGCTGCCTCCCTGTCAATTCTCCTACAGCGTATCTCTTATTCCCAGAATGAGGAACTTGAGGGAGTCACATTAGCTCAATGCTCGGAGCCACTTCCCCTTGCTCGATGCGCATCGTGCACTGTGACGGCTGAGGTCATCGGTGGAAGCAGGGGAGGGGTGATGGGCTGCCGATCAGAGGCGCTCCTGGCGCTCGCTCTCCTGACGCTCGCAGGCAAGCAACCGGCGAGCTTCGATTGCGCGACATGGCACGCTGATTGCTGCACGAGCTTCCCATGCAGTGGCGGCGCAGGCGGGTGCGTCGGGCGAGGCTGCTGTCGAGGCGGCTGCCGTCGCAGCGAGCGGGCCAGCCGGAGCGAATGCCCTTGCCGGCAGAGCAACCACAGGCCAGCAGGAGGCAGAGGAGGACGACAGCGTGCGGTGCCGGCTGTCGGGCATCTGCGAGGGGCGCGCGGTACTAGCCGCGTGCGCCCGCCGGGCGTCGGCCGGCGCCAGCGTCGGTGCCAGCGGCAGCAGCGATGGCGACGGGAGCGGTGGCCTTGCGGTGGGGGCGCCAGACGCTGAACCAGCCCAGCCCGGTCCCGCGCTAGATCGGGCGGCTGCCGCCACCGCCGCTGACGCCAACAACGCGAGCGCCGCGGCCGACCCGCGGGCCGCCCGGGACGCGCTGCTCGCCTGCGTCACCGACGCGGCGCAGCGTGCAGAGCACGTGCGCCAGGCGGTTCGCTGGGCCTGGCACGGCTACAGGCGTGGCGCTGCCGCCCTGTCTTGCGTGCTCAGCCGCGCATCGCCGCTCTGCCTGCGCCGTATGTATGCTCCGCCGCTGCTGCCGCCGCCGCCCCCTTGGCCTCACCTGCAGCACCCCGCACGGCGCAGGGACTGCGCATGGGGGGAGGACGAGCTGGCGCCTCTGAGCTGCGAGGGGCGAGCGGGCTGGATGAATCTATCGCTGACCATGGTGGACTCTCTGTCCACCCTGGAGCTCCTGGGGCTAGAGGAAGAGTTTGATGAGGCAGCGGAGTGAGTGGCGCCGCTGCGGCGCGCCAACCGCCTGCACGGGAGGCAGGGCAGCGCAGGGGCGGCGACATTGCGTTAATGGCACGAGCGCCTGCGGCCCCAGAGCCAGCCCACAGGCCGGCCCCGTGCGCTCCCGGCCGCGCCGCCGCCCCGGTGCAGCCACCTTGCCACGCACCTGGACGTCTCTGCGCCGGGGCCCGTCAACCTGTTCGAAGCCACCATCCGCATCCTGGGCGGCCTGCTGTCGGCCCACCACCTGTCCGCGGCCCGCCGCCCCCGCGCCGCCGCGGCGCTGGCAGCCAAGGCCGCAGAGCTGGGCGCGCGCATGCTGCCCGCGTATGCGTCGCCCACGGGTGAGCGGCCTGCACGGCACGGTGGGCGCTCCAGCCGCCCCGCCATGTGTGATGGCTGGCATGAGCTGCCCCGCGCCAGGGGCATGGGCCCTGGCCGCACGACGGAACTTCCATCAACACCTCTGAAAAGTGCTTTCAACACTGAACGAGGAGTGGCTCGGTTGTTGTTGTTGAACCGCCCTGTGGCTGCCGCAGGCATCCCATACTCAGACGTCAGCCTGCGCAGCGGCAAGGCGAGCAACCCCGCCTGGTCGCACGTCTCCAGCCTCTCAGGCAAGGCTGGCCATCTGCGTTCCTGCGGCCCCCTCCCGGCGCGCCCTTGGCGCGCTGCATGCGCGTGTGGCCAGGCAGCACGCCGGCCCCGCCGCGCTCCCCTCTCCTGCTGCCAGCCCCCGGCATTTGCCTTCTCACCTGGAGCCTCTTCGCCTCCCCTGCCGCAGAGATCAGCACGCTCTCTCTGGAGTGGACCTACTTGGCGCGCCTCACCAACCACTCGGGTGCGGGGCAGGGAGAAGAGCCGGGGGGGAGTCAGGGGAGGAGCATGCGTGTATGTTGAGCAGGGAGGGGAGGGGGGGCCGGCGTGCGGTCATCATGTGGCGGTGGCGCCAGCCATCTCGGCGGTCCGTCACACGGCATGCGGCAGGGCGCGTAGATGGGCCTCCGACCAGCTCCCTGCTGCCTTGTCGTGCTGCTCCCGCAGCATTTGAGGATGCGCCGCTGGCAGTGCACGACAGGCTGAGCGCCTGGGTAGAGCATACTGGCGGCCTGCTGCCCCTGTATTTCTCGCCCGAGCCACGAGAAGGGGAGCAGCAGGGGCAGCAGAGGCAGCAGGAGCAGCAGCAGACGACCCAGTCAGACCAGCAGCCAGGCGGCTCCAGCAGCGGCCGCGCGCCGCAGCGGCGAGGGCGGCGCCAGCCGCCTCCAGCCCCCAAGCAGCCGCCACGAAGCACTGGCACCATCACGCTTGGTGAGCGGCGCCCCACAGCGCAGCAGTGCAGCATGGGGAACGCAGGCTATGCCGCGAGTAAGCTCGCAGCTCTCTGGCAGGCTGCCCGGTGCCGCCGACACTCATACGCGCCCAGGTGCCGTCGGGTGTCGGCGCGGCGCCAGCCCCCGCCCTTTTTGACTCGGCGTCCTCCCTGGCTTGATGCTGTCTCTGCTGCAGGCGCACGTGCTGACAGCTACTATGAGTACCTTTTAAAGCAGTGGCTGCTGACGGGCAAGACCGAGGTGAGGCTGCCTGCCTCGGTTCCCTCACTTGGGTGCAGGCGGGCGCGCCGCCCGGTTGGGCAGGGGGGGCCGGGGACCGGGCGCGGCTTAGGGAGGCGTGCACGCTGCACACGGTTTCACGCCTCCCGCAGCCGACGTCCCCAGACTGCCTCCCGTGCGCCTGCGCCGCCTCCCCCGCCGCCTCCCCCGCCGCCTCCCCTGCGCCTGCGCAGGCCTGGCTGCTGGCCCGGTACGTGCAGGCGATGCGGGCGGTGCGCGCGCGGCTGGTGCGGCGCGCGGGCGGCGCGGGGCGCCTGTGGTACGTGGGGGAGGAGGTGGGCTCGGGCTCGGCCTCGCCCAAGATGGACCACCTGGTCTGCTTCCTGCCAGGTGCATCAGTTTGGTTAATTTCGCTGATTGGATTGAAGGGGCGGAGTGGCTGGGGAAAGACGCTGGGGGCTGATTGAGAGATGAATGCATGGAACACCCAGGGAGGCGTGCGGGCAGACATCTGATGTGCGCGGCGGCAGGGTGGCGGCTTACTTCCTGGCCGCCCCCCCTGCCGCAGGCCTGCTCGCGCTTGGCGACCTGCATGGCGTCAGCAGCAGCAACAACAGCAGCAGCAGCAGCGGCGGCGGCGGCGGCAGCAGCAGCAGCAGCAGTAGGGGCCGTTCTGCCTCCGCCAGCAGCGCGCCCAGCCCCCATCCTGGCGGCAAGGAGGCCGGGGAGCAGGACGGCGACGCCCGCACCATGCCAGACCTGGCGCTGGCGCACCACCTGGCCCGCACCTGCGCGGAGCTGTATCGGCAGACGCCGGCGGGCCTGGCCCCAGAGATAGCTCATTTCTCCTCCGACTCGGGTAGGCTGGATGCCGACGCGACCGTGTGCGTTGCCCTGGGCGCCTCGGGGCGCGGGGCACTTTTCTGGCAGGAGGGGCGGTGCCCTCGAGAGGCGCGGTGCCACGCCAGCTCGCCTCTCCTCGGTCACGGCGCAGCAAAAACCTCTCTCTGTCCGCGTGCCAGCCACCTCCACCGCTCCTGCCGCCCCCTGCAGGCCCAGAGTTCCCCAAGCACCACTCGCAGGATGTGGGGCGTGGGGAGTTTGCGGTCAAGCCCGCCGATGCTCACAGCCTGCTGCGGCCGGGTGCGCGGGCGCGGGGCGCGCTGGGGGGTGCGCCCTCTGCTGTGTGACACGCCCCAGGGGCTCGCATGCTGATGCGCAGCCGTATCGTGCGCTTCAGCGCCCGGCTGTGCATGGCGCGCGCATGAGGCGCGCCATGCCGCGCTGGCACGTGCATGCGGCCTGCTGGGCCGCTGGGCCTGCCCCATGCCGCCCCTGCAGCAACAGGCGCGTTTTTTGCTGCCGCAGAGGCCGTGGAGTCTTTCTACCTGCTCTGGAAAGCAACGGGCGACCCCCAGGCGCGCGCGCACCTCTACTCCTCTCCCATCCCTGTGGCTGTGGCTGCCCTGCATCGTCCCGCCTGCTCCCCGTCGTGCCGCTTTGCTTTGCCTTGGTTGCCGCCGCCATGCTCGAGGCGCTGCCAGCGGCTCGCACGCCCATTCCCTCCAAAGCAAGCCTTCTCCCGCCAGCGCCCTGCCGCCCGTTCCCCACTCCAATCCACCCACCACACTCCAATCCCCTCCCCCATGCCCACGCACCCTGTGCAGTACCGGGAGTGGGCCTGGGCAGTGTTCCGAGCCCTTGAGCGCTGGGCGCGCGTAGTGGGAGCGCACCCCACCTGCCGCGCACCCAACGGCGAGCCCCGGTCCCCGGCGCGGGCCCAGAGCGCGGCGGCCGGCAGTGGCTGCAGCGGCGCGTGCAGCAGCGGTGGGCGGCGGCAGCCGGGAGGCTGGGGCGCGGACGCTGGCGAGCCGGGGGCAGAGGAGGAGCCCCTGGTGGGCGGCGGCTATGCGAGCCTGGAGTCTGTGTTGTCGCTGCCGCCGCAGCAGAGGAACAAGATGGAGACGTTCTTTCTGTCTGGTGGGTGGTGGCCTTCCTTCTTGCCCAACTGCCGCCTGCGCCACTCTGCATAGCACACTCCATGCCCGTCCTTATCCGCTGGGCTAGTTGACTCACTCTGTTCTTTCCTCCGCTGTGCAGAGACTCTCAAGTACCTGTTCCTCATCTTTGCCGACCCCCCAGACCGCTGCCTCCACCCCTCCTGCCAGCCGGAGACGGAGCGGGCGCCCGCTGCCCACGCCGGCAACAGCGCCGGCGGCGTCAGCGGCAGTGGCGGCGGCACTGGCTCACAGACGGCCCAGGGTGGCGATGGCGGCAGCCGTGGGAAATTGATAGACCTGCGGAAGGTGGTCCTCAACACGGAGGCCCACCCGCTGCCTGTGGTGGGCCCCCGGTTGCAGTCGGCTGTGACCCCGCTCCCGGAGCTAGACCCCCGCCTGCTGTGCCCTTTTTCCCCGTGCGCTGCGGCTGCGGGTCAGGAGGAGGCAGGGGCATGTCCTGCGGCCTGGGACGTCGGCAGCGGCGGCGAGGAAAGCGAGCGGGGGGCCACGGTGGCGGCAGCGGGTAGTAAAGATGAGTCAGTTTGCGACTAGGCTTCGCGTGCTGCACCTAGCACTGTCCTGCCGCCGTGTGTGTTGTAACGGCGGGCAGTGAGCAATGCCCGCGCTCAAGCATGGTACCAGGGGGGGAGGCGCTTTATAGCCCAAGCGGGAGCAAGAAGAGGCGCGCAGACCATGGGCGCGCTGGAGCGCCACCAGCCCCCTCTGCGCCCAATTGGCTCGCTCCCAAGCCCCTCCAGAGCGCAAAGCGACGCAAAGGTGCTGGAGAAAGTGCGCCAGCGGGTGGGTGGCGCGCGGCGCGGGCGCCAGGCGCCCCTCCCCGCTCGCCCCGGCTGCTGCTGCTGAGGGGGTTACATAAGGGCCACATACACGAAACTCGTGCACCGCCACAGGGACGAATCTGGAAAGCCAGACGGCAGAGCGGGGGCGGGACTTGAGAACTGGCGCGGTTGCGCTGGCGGCAGCGGCAGCGGCCAGCGCGGGTGGACTTGGGGTTGGTCAGCGCTTGCCCATGCCAGGCTCCCCAACGTCCGGGGCGGCTGCGGCTCCGCCACCCGCCGTGCCCCCTGTGCAAGTCACCGTCCCTGCCTGGGTGTTTACGCTCGGCGGCAGCGTGGCTCTGGTGCAACATTCGCGGGCACGGCCTTGCTGTCGGCCAGCAGCGTTATCAGAGCCTCGCAGCGGGCTAGGTGCTCCTCCTGCTATGTACGATTGACATTCACTGTGCTTCATATTAGTTTGACTGCCGAGTTGCACTTCCTGCTAATGATCCTGCGTGTGATGTCTCCTTGAAAGGCCCCAGCATCAGGTGGTAAGTGGGAGAGGCCTGGGGAATGGGGAAGCCCGAGCCGCCAGCGCCCAGCCATCGTGCGCGCCAGTTTGGCCTGTGTATCCTCATGAGGAGTTCGGCAGCAGGCACATGAGCCACGCCTGGCGTGCAAGCGAGCTGGTATATGCCCGCCGGTAGCAGGCGCGGCGCGGAGCAGGTGAGCCAAGCGGGAGCAAAAGGAGGAGGCGTGCGCGCGGGCGAGCGATGGCTGGGCAGCCTGGAACGCCACCAGCCCCCTTTGCGCCCAATTGGCTCGCTCCCAAGCCCCACCCAGAGCGCAAAGCGACGCAAAGGTGCTGGAGAAAGCCCCAGCGGGCGGGTGGCGCGCGGCGCGGGCGCTGGATGCCCCTCCCCGCTCGCCCCGGCCCTTCCAATCGCCTCTGGATGGCTCTGCGGACCTCGAGAAAGCAATAGATGGCCAAAAAAACGCGAATTTTGAGGAGAGCAAAAAAATGCACTTTCGAGGATCATAGAAGAGCTCAATTCGCAGGCCTGTATGCTACGGTCATACCATGCAGAAAGCACCGGATCCCATCAGAACTCCGAAGTTAAGCTGCATTGGGCTGGACTAGTACTGTGTTGAGGGATCACACGGGAAACCCCAGTGCCGTAGTGTGCTTTTTGCTACAATAGTACACCAGAACACTGGCGTGTTGAGTGTTCTGGTGTAGCCACCATGCTGCTGACAAGGGTGCATGCCCTTGTCAGCGTGACCCCGCACCTCTTCTGCTCTCAAGCCCCAACCCATGCCTCATGGTGCCAAGCTGTAAGACCAGACCAGACCATGCTGCTGACTGTGGAGCACGCAGCGCAGGCCCGCAGGCCCGCAGGCTCTGCTTGGCGACGCCTACCAGGGGGCGGAAGCGTCCAGCGCCACCACTGTGGGGTCTCTTCACGTAAACAACGCAGGCATGAGCTGCACAGCGTGGTGGGGAAGCCTGCCATGCTGCAACTTGCCTGCACGAGGGCCTGCGGCGGCAAGGGACAAGTGCAGCGGGCCGGCCGACGCCCCCAACCTCTCAAATTCCAGCGAGCTGTTCTCGCTGATCCCACTCCACCCAACCTCTCTCTTCTTGCGGCCCGCGATGGGAGGCTGATTGGTGCCCACTCCTCCTAAAATTTGCATCTCGCACGGTGGCAGCGGCACGGCCTCCCAAGGAGAGCGCTCAGAAGGAGGACAGCGGAGGGAGCGCAGCCGCAGGAGCGCGCCGCAAAAAGCTGCAGCGGCTTCGCCCCTCTCGCCTCTTCCTCGAGAGAGATGACAGAAGGTGGGCGGCGTGGCTGCAGGGCGGGCGGCGCGAGGAGGGCCCAGACGGCTCCGCGCGGCGGGCGACGGCTGAGCCCCCGCCGCGCTGTGCGCGCCCCCGCACACTGTGCAGACGAGTCGGCCGTGCTACTGCGGCAGTACATCCAGCAGGCGCTCGTGACCAAGGCGGCGTCCGGGAGCACCCAGCTGTATGACCAGTGAGTCGGGGGCCGAGGCGGGTAGCGTGCAAGGCTCTCGGGCACGCGCCAGGCAGCGGCCGACCCTGGGGTGGGGTGAGGCGCCTGCGAGGATGATGAGCTTTTGAGTGGGAGCGGATGGCACGTCCCCGAAAGCGTGCTGCTGCTGCTGCTGCTGCTGGGGCGTCAGAAACTGCGACACCAGCATGCGGCAAGAGAGCACTCCTCGGCGCCCCTGCGCGCGTTCGTCCCAATGCCCCGATCCGCACCAGGCAGGTCGTGTCTGTTGCGAGCGCTGGAAAGGGCAGTTTAACTGCTGGCCCCCCCTAGATAGATATCTAGATCAGCAGCGATTTGCCCACGAAAACCTCGGCTCTGCCTGCTGATAGCAGTCTGCCCCGTTGTTGGGCGCTGCTGTGGGCGCCTCTGGAACGTGGCAGGCTGGCACTGCCCTAACAGCAGCAGCACTGAGTCGCACCCGAAGCCTTCCATTAGCGGCCATTGTTAGGTCACGCTTTTGATGGATTCCTGCGATGCTTTGTGGGCCCACAAGAACACGCACCATGGCCGCCACGCTACCCTGGTGCTGCCGCTTGCTGCCCGTTAGCAGCTTGGCCCTCAGCCAGCAATGATGCGGTGGCTGTGACCAACACGATGCCTGTTGTGGCTGTTGCGCGCTCCCCGGCGTCGCTCCCCAGGCCGTGCTCCGCGCCCCTCTCAGGCACGCCTGCCTCTGTGCACCCTCCCGCACCCCCGCCCCCCGCAGGCTGCTGGACGAGGTGCGCAAGCTGCGCGGCGCGGTGCACGCAGCCGGCGCGAGCGCCGGCGCCGCCCCCGAGTCGGCGGTGCCGCAGCAGCTCGTGCTGCTGCTCACCGGCCTGGGCCAGAACGCATCGCACCTGCACGAGCGCAAGCACGAGCTGCTGGTCGCAGCTGTGCTCGACACGCCGCTATGGCATGTGCCGCGGGCGGTGCGGCTGGCGGCACTGGAGCTCGTCACCCACCTGGTGGTCGCCAACGGCGGCCTGGTGCAGGCCTGCCTGCAGGCGCTGGTGTACAGCCTGCTGCCGCCGCCGGGGCCGCCGACGCCCGACGCCGCGGCGGGGCGGCCATGGGCGCCCGACCCCGAGGAGGCGGCGACCCAGGACGAAGTGCTGGCCACCATCGAGAAGGCGAGGGCGAGGGCGAGGGCAGAGTGGCTGGAGGGGCGGGGAGGCGCGCGCGACGAGGAGGCAGGGGCTGCTCTGCCCGAATGCAGGAGGCGCACGGCGCGCGCCGCGTTGCAGGGGCACGTGGCCGGCCCGCCGACGCCCGACGTTTTCCCTCCCCTCGCCCGCGCGCCCCGCAGGTGCTGCGCCTGGTGCCCACCGCCGGCTCGCGCATCCTGCCGCCGCTGGTGGCCGGGCTGCCGCACAAGCTGCGCGCGCGGCCGACGCAGTGCCTCTACCTGCGCGGCCTGTTTACGCTGGCGGAGAGCCCCGCGGGCACGGCGGTGCGCGAGGGCGTGCTCGCGGCGGTGGTTGACCACCTGATCAGCGTGGACGTGGACGTCAGGTGCGCGCGATCGCGTCGAGGGAGCGGGGAGGGCGGGCGCAGTCGCGGCGGCTCGGCGCGCAGCCGGCGCATGTTTGGCGCGCCCCTCCCGCCTCCGCGCGCGAGGCGCTCTGCACTCCTGCCGCTGCCGCCCCGCCGCGCTGCTCGTGCTCCCCGTGCCCCTGGACTCACGCTGCTGGCCCGCCGCATGCAGGTGGGAAGACATTGTGGACGAGGTGACTGAGGAGACGAAGGAGGAGGAGGGCGGGGACCCGCCCCAGGACGACGGCGACATCTTCGAGCTCGAGGGTGAGCGAGTTTCCGAGCGCTCTGCGATGGCGAGGGCAGCCCGGCTCGCGTGGCGCGGGGGCGGCAGGCGCGCGGCCGTGCCGGCCGGGGATGCGCACGCGCACGGGCGCGCGCCTCCCGCATCGGGGGCGCGCTGCGAGCGCCGCTCATGGTGCGCTGCCCGGCGCCCCACGCCCGCAGGCCTGAGCGAGCTGGAGCTCAACGGATACGCGCCCGAGCCGGACCCGCTGCGGGGCGGCTGGGAGGGCGGCCGCGCGCGGCGCGCGCCGGGCGCCGCGGGGGGCGCGGCGCCTGAGTCGCAGGCGGCGCGCGATGCAAAGGACACGGTGGACAAGCTGGACTCGATGATGGAGCTGACGTTTGCGCACCTGCAGCGGCGCGTGGGCGCGGGGCAGCTCGCGCAGGCGTGGGCCACGCTGCTGGCCGCGTTCGAGCGCTCGGTGCTGCACACGCACCGCAGCAAGTTTGCGCAGGTGCGCGCGGGGGGGGGCCGGCGCGGCGGTGGCGGCCTCGAGGATCGCTGGCGGGCGGCCGGTGCAGGGCGCCAGGCGTTTGCGACCGCGGCGCCGCTGGCAGGACAGAGCGGAGGCGGCTGCTTCCTGCGACAGTGCGTGCGCTGCCGTTGCCAGTCCTCTGCTGGCAGCAGCCGACCAACGAGCGGCGCGCACACAGCCCAGGGTTAACCCGGGGTGCAGCCGACGACCCGCCCTCTTGGCCCCCTTCCCGCCGCCCCTTTTGCCGCCGCAGTTCCTGCTGTTCTTCCTCTGCCGTGCCGCGCCCGTTGAGTGCTCGCGCGGCTTCTTGGACCTCCTCTTTGCGCGCCTGACCGACCGGCAGCAGCCGCCCATCACGCGGGCAGCGTGCGCCGCGTATGCCGCCTCGTTCCTTGCCAGGCGAGCGCCGGGGCGGGCGCGGGCTGCTGCCAGCCACCGTGCGGCCCAAGGGGCCTGCGGTCCAGTGCGCCGCCTCGTGTCTGAGCGCGCGCGCGCCGCGTCCGTGCGTGCACGGCAACGCACCTGCCCTCCCTCCTCCCCCCGCTCTGGCCCCGTTTGACGCCTCCCCCTTCGCCGTCCCTCGCCCCGCGCCCCTCCCCGGCAGGGCCTCCTACGTCCCGGAACCCCTGGTCGTGGATTCGCTGCGCCGGCTGGCTGACTGGTGTCTCAAGTACGCGCGCGACGACGACCGCCGCGGCGGCCTGGCCACCATCCCCTCGGCTGGCTCCATGACTGCCATGCTCTCGGCCGACGCGGCCGTGCGCCACGGCGCTTTCTACGCCGCCTGCCAGGCCCTGCTCTACGTGCTGTGCTACCACCTGGAGCCGCTGCTGGCGCCGGCGGCGCAGGCGCACGTGGCGCCAGCGCACGCGGCCGACGGCCAGCAGGACGGCCAGCAGCAGCAGCAGAACGGCCAGCAAGAGCAGCAGGGCGTGGCGCCGGCACGGCGCCACGGCCACCACGGCCACCACCACGGTGGCCACGCCGAGGAGGCGCGTGCCGCGTGCGCGGCCGCCGTGCGCGCGCTGTTTGCCGACGTGATGCCGGCGCTGCTGACCCACCGCCTCGACCCGCTGGGCTCCATCGCGCGCAGCGTGGTGGCAGAGTTTGCGCGCCAGGCGCGGCGCGTGGGCTTTGCTGACCTGGCGCGGCGGATCCGCGAACGGGAGCGCGCGCAGGCGGCGCGCGGCGCGCGGCAGGCGAGCGCGAGGGACGCTGGGCGGAGGGGCGAGGGAGGGGCGCCACGGCGCGCGTGCCGTCGTGCGCTGTCGCCGCGGGCTGCTGCGGGGGACTGCGCCCCCTTGCTGTCCCCGCTCGCCGACGTCGCCCCCTCCCCCTCCCTGCTGCCCATGTTCCCGCCCCCCCTCCGCACTGCGCCCCTGCAGAGCCGCCAGCTGGAGATGTTCTTTCCTTTCGACCCCTACCTCCTCGCCCGCTCGGCCGCCTACCTGGATCTCGCAACCTCGTTCGTGCAGTGGCGCAGGGGCCACCCTGCCGGCGCCATCCGCGCCGCGGTCGAGGGCAGCGACGCCGGCAGCGGCTCCGACAGCGAGAGCGGCTCCGACGCCGGCTCCGACGTTGGCAGCGACAGCGAGGCAGAGGGCATGTCAGAGGAGGAGGACGGGCGCGCCGGCGGCGCGGTCGCCGCCGACGGCCGCGTGCGCCTCAGCGGCGGCTCCCCCTCGGGCAGCAGCAGCAGCGGGCTGAGCAGCGGCGACGACTCTGACTCCAGCGCCTCCAGCAGCGGCGATGACTCCGACTCTGAGGAGGAGGAGGACCTGAAGCGCACGCGCTTTGGCTCGGTGCCGGGCTCCTTTGGCTCCGACCGCCGCCCCTCCAAGCGGCGCCTCGCGCTGCCGCTCGCGCTGCAGGCCTCGCTGCTGCACGGCGGCGGCTCCTCGCCCACGCAGGGGTTCCTGGTGGGCTCGGGCTCGCCCTTTGGCACCAGCCCCTATGGCGCAGGCTCGCCCTGGGGGGCCGGTGGCGCCGGCATTGGCGCCGGCGCACCGCTCGCGCCGCAGCCGTTTGGCGCCGCGGCGGCGCCGGCGCCGCTGCCCATGGGCCGCGCCAGTGTGGCACCTCGTAAGCCCTGATGGGGCGCGGCCGCCCGCCCGGTCCCAGCACTGTTTGCAATCTCTGCTCTTTCGCTCTCCTGCTTCCTCGTTGCCCCATGTACCCTAGCTGCCCCAGACATTGTTTGCTTGGCCTCTCCCGCACGCCACGTGCGTAACAGTCCTCTTACGCCTTGCACGCGCTCGACGCCAGTGCGGGCAAACATCACTTGCGGCAGTCAGGCTGGCGTCCGCCTGGGCAGGACGCCCGCCTGAGATCCGCGGCCCTGCTCCTCAGAAGTACTGCTGCGCTGCCTCCGTTTCTGCCGGGGTCTCGAACTTGATGGGCTGGATGATGACCCTGGACACCGGCAAAGACGGGGTCCCCGCCACCGACTGCAGGCAGGGAGAGGCAAGGGGGCCCCCACCGCGCGCACCTACAGAGCTGGCGAGCAGACAGCTGGGGCAGGGCCGCGGCGCGCCGCAAGCGGGGCTGTGAGCACGGGCCCCAGGCGAGGCTGGGTCCATGCTGCAATCTACTATCTATCCCGCATGCATCCGCTCCAGCACCCCCTCGGCCGGGCGCTCGCCTGAATATAGACCACCTGCCGCTCGCGATCGCAACTCGCGTGCAGCTCCTCGAGCACCGCCACCTCGGGCTCCAGCGCCGCGCGCCACTCTGCGTCCTGCGCAGGACACATGGGAGGGAGGGCGCGCACGCCTCGGCCCCCTGGGCGTGCAGCCAGGCGAGCACGCGCTCCGAGCTCCTGCCTTTAACGGACGCGCAACCACGCCTTGCTCCGCAGGCCTAGTGGCGCCCTGCTGTGCCTCTGCTCTCTGGCTGGCGCTCTGCCCTGGCCCTGTGCCGCGTGGCCCTGTGCTGCGGCGCTCGCTGTCAACACCGCCCCCCCCCCCCCCCCCCCCCCCCCCCCCCCCCCCCCCCACACCCCCCCCCCCCCCCCCCCCCC
>PCFQ01000082.1:929315-971227 GCA_003063905.1 Chlorella sp. A99
GGGGGGGGTGGAGAGCGTGTCTCCCTCGCACGCAAAGCAACGGCCCGCCAGGACGCAGAGCCGCCGCTCGTGGCACTCTGTGAGCCGGCTGCTCACTGTGCCTCACGGCTCCTCCTGCCTGCGACGCCCCTGCGCTTTCCACGCAGGTCATCTATGAAACCATGGCAACAGAGAGGGGCCTCGGGCCCGTGGCGCCTTACCTCCTCACCGGGGGCACTGACAGCCACCACTACGCCCACCTGGCGGGCGGGCGGGTGAGCGACGCTGGGGGCAGCGCTGTCGAGTTGGGCTGGCGGCGCTGCTGGTTGCATGCCGCGCCACCATGGGCTCTGAACTCCTCGGCGTGAGGGGCTGCTCTTGCACGGCCATGTGTCAACATGTGTTGCTTTTTGTGTTTTCCATTTGGTGTGGTTGCTACCTGCTGTGCAGGTGTTCCGCTTTTTGCCCCAGCTACTCGACCGCACGGCAGGGGATATGAACATGGTGGGTGCGGGGTGGGAGCGCGCCAGGAGCAGCCTGCTGCCCACTTGCCCTGCTGCACGAGTGCCAGCGTGTCGCCCCCACGAGCTACGGCGCACGCATGTGCCCCCCTGGCCGCTGCCACCGTGCTCGTGTCCGGCATATCTCTCGCTGACTGAGAATCCCCGTCCCGCGCGCATCTGCGCGTATGCGCATCTGCACATCTGCAGATCCACGGCGTCGACGAGCGCATCTCCATCACCGACTTTGTGCGCGGCATCCGCTTCTACATGCGCTTCATGCAGCTGGCCTCGGAGGACGAGAGCGCCGAGGAGGGCGGCGGCGGCGGTGGCAGCGATGCGGCGACGGGGCAGCGCAGCGGGCCGGACGGGGGCGAGGCTGCACAGCAGTAGCGAGCGCGGACTTGGGGCCTGCTGCCTGTCCGCGTGGGCATGCGTGCAGCCCAGCGGCCGGGGAAGGGGACTCTCTCCCTCCACTCGTACCCCGGCCGCCGCTTCCTCATCACCGCCCGCCTCGCCCCATCCTCCCATCGCCTTCTGGCATCCAACTCCTGTTGTTTTTCTGTTCATCTATCACCCTCCCCGTCATGGATGACGCGCAGCGGCGACGAGTTGGTGTGCTGTCGAGCCACCTTACTGCGCCCTCGACCAGTGGGGCCGAGATCGAGGCTGGCAGCGTGTCCTGCGCGCCTGCAGCGGCCTCAGCGTGCGGCCAGTGTGGTCGGAGAGGCGGGCAGCAGGCCTCGCACAGCCCGCATGCCTCGGCCACTGGCCAGCCCACCAGCTACGCCCGGGTGCATGGGACAGTGTCGCGAGAGCCGGCGCAGTGGCGAGCCATCGACACAGTGGCGCGGGAGCGGCTGGAGGAGGTGAAATACGAGAAGGCCGCCGAGGGCATCGCCAAGGTGGGCGGCGGGCGGCATACCTGCTTCCTCTGCCAGCGGTCCCCTTGTGGTCCTGCCCCTGTCTCCTCCAACACCGCCTTCACCTCGTGCAGATCACCATCAACCGGCCGCAACGCCGCAATGCCTTCACACCGCGCACGGTGCAAGAGATGTCGCTCTGCTTTGCCGACGCACGCGAGGACCCAGACGTGGGCGTCATCATCCTCACAGGTTGGGAATGCTGCTGGGGAGCTCTGCTGGAGGACCGGGCCGAGGCTGGTGTCTCCCACGCGCGCGCGCGCCGGCGCTGCGGCAAGCGGCGCTGGCGCCGCCGAGCGCTGCGCGCTGCCACGCCGCCCGGAGCCCGCAGGCGAAGGCCCCCTGGCCTTCTGCAGCGGCGGCGACCAGGCGCTGCGCGGCGACGGCGGCTACGTCGGCGCGGACGGCATCCCTCGCCTCAGCGTTCTGGATCTGCAGATGCAGGTGGACAGCAGGGCTGCGCAACGCTCGCCAGCCGTCGGCCAGCCGCCGCGGGCCAGCGCCTGTGCTGCGCACAGGCGCGGAGAGAGGCAGCAGGCCTGCGGCAGCACATGGAATGCGAAATGTGTGGCAGTCAGCGAGGAATGCGAGACGCAGTCTGCGAGGAATGGTCGGCTCTGCGCCTGCATGTGACGGCGGCCCGCTCCCTCCCCCGCCCACCCCCGCCGCAGATCCGGCGACTGCCCAAGCCCGTGGTGGCGCAGGTGGCAGGGTACGCGGTGGGCGGCGGCCACGTCCTGCACATGGTCTGCGACCTCACCATCGCCGCCGACAACGCGGTGTTTGGGCAGACGGGGCCCAAGGCGCGAAGATGCAGACTCCTCGCTAGTTTGCCGCGGCCGCCGGCCTGGAGTGCAGAGGCGGCGGCCCAGGCCACTGCTCCCCTGTGTCGCGAGTGCCTGCTGCACCCCCTGAACACCTCCCGCGCACGCCCCCCTGTGCTCCTGCAGGTGGGCAGCTTCGACGCCGGCTACGGGTCGACGCACATGGCGCGGCTAGTGGGCCAGAAGAAGGCGCGGGAGATGTGGTTCCTGGCGCGGCTGTACGACGCGCAGCAGGTGCGCGCCGCGCTGCTCGCAAGCGTGCCAGTCCTGATCCCGGATGAGCGGCGCTCGGCGGCGCGGCGGGCGGGCGGGCGGGCGACGCCCGCAGAGTCGGCATGCGTGCCTGCAGTCGCGTCGCACACTGTGCGTTGTTCCATCTCTGCACCCCACGACAGGCGCTGGACATGGGGCTGGTCAACACCGTGGTGCCGCTGGACCAGCTGGAGGCAGAGACTCTGGCGTGGTGGGTGTGGCGGGGCGCAGGCGGGCGGCATCGGTGGCGGGTGTGCCCCGCACGCGGGCCCCGCCTGCGGCGTGCTGCCAGGCGGCGCTGCAGCGCGATGCATGATGCATGCCTCCCCCCCGCCCTGCCCCGCCCCAGGTGCCGGGAGATGCTGCAGAACAGCCCCATGGCGCTGCGGGTGCTGAAGAGCGCGCTCAACGCGGCCGAGGACGGGCAGGCGGGCATCCAGCAGCTGGGCGGCGACGCCACGATGCTCTTCTATCACAGCGAGGAGGGGCGGGAGGTGGGTGGGAAGCCAAGAGGAGAGCCGGGAGCGGGCCCAGGAGGTGGGACAGCCTTGCTCCTTGCTGTGTGGGGTCTACCAGAGCCAGGGGACCTCAGGCGCGCTGCGCTGCCCGAGCGCGCCGGTCGCATGCCCGCCCGCGGCGCCTGCTTGACCTGCAGCTGCCTGCCTGTGGCGCTTGGCACGTCTGCATGCAGGGTCACCGCGCGTTTGCGGAGAAGCGGCCGCCCGACTTCTCGCGATTCAAGCGCCTGCCCTGAGGGAAGTAGGGCGCCGCCGCATATTCCTTGATTGAATCCCAATGTAACACACTCGCGGCTCGACATGGCGCAGTGCAAGTCCCGGCGGGGTTGACCCTTGCTGCAGCGATGCAGGAGGCTGCAAGCAGGCGGCCGTGGCCAGCAGCCGTCGCATGGAGATGCAGTTGTTTTCCTCCTCGTCCGTTCCAAATGCACTTCACTAGTCGTCCTGATTCTCGATGCCCTCGACGATGTCCGCGGCCACCGACCACCCCAGCCGCGGCCGCCAGGCGGAGAGCGGGTACGCAGCAGTCGACAGCACCCGCAGCAGCACCTCCCCCGGCAGGCAGCCCAGGGTGGGGCCGCCGCCTGGCTGCCCGCACGCAGCTGCACGGCGCGCCGCCAGCAGCAGGGCCCAGGCAGCCGCCCGGAACGCGCGCGGGAATTGGCTGTGCGTGGCAGGGCTCCAGGGCTCCGCGCGGGCCGCGCGCCACAGCCACCTGCGAGCTCAGGGTGGAGCCTCAGCGTGCAGTGACAAGCCTGCAGCGCCGCAAGCGCAACAAGCTCCCGGCTCGCAGCTCATGTGTTCTCCGGCCCGAGAGAGCCCTCCCAGTCGGCATCGGGCGCGCGTGGATCAAAGTCGCGCTTCACCGCTGCGCTGCCATCCTCCTGGCGCACCCGCACCGACCTGAGAGAAACAGCAGAGAGGCATCAGCGTTGGAAAGAGCGTTTGGCTGATCACGTCACCCCAGGATAGCCGCTGCGCCTCTCGCCTCACGAGTTGGCCCTCTTGCATGGCAACCCTCTCGCAGGGCAACCCTCCCACCCTCACCTGAAGACTGCGGGCTGATAGCCGAAGCTCACGAGCAGCTCCATGGTCCGGAGGTGCTGGAAGTGCCTCTCCTGGACCAGGTCCCGCACCTCCGTGGCAGTCAGCCCAAAGCCGACCACCTGCAATGCACCTCGACGCATGCCGCATGTGGTGCACCTGCGCCAGCGGCACCTGTCAGGCCAGTAGCATGCAGGCGCTCACATCATCGGCCAACGCGCCCAAGTGCCAGTGCCAGTGGAGCAGCAGCGTGCACACAGGGCAGTCCTCCAGGCGCGCGCCCTCCAGCCGCACGTGCGGCGCGTGCCGCCTCAGCAGCAGGTGCAGCGCCGCGCGCGCCTCGCGCATGTCATCCCATTTGACCACACGCAATACATGAACTTCCTCCCCTATGCGGTCCACGCGCGCCTGGGGCAGCTGCTCCCTGATGACGGTCATCGTGATCCGCGCACCCGCGGCCAGCAGGCGGTTGACCAGGTCGCCCCGGCACGCCCAGGCGGCCGTGATCAGCAGCCGCGACAGCAGCTCCGCGTCTGCGCTCCCCTCGCCCTCGCTCCCCTCCTCCTCCGCTGCTGCCAGCACCGCCTGCCAGGTCCTGCGCCGCCGCAGCAGAACTGCCAGCGCTTTGCCAAAACGCCGCCGCCGCTTGGCGTTGCTGACCTGCAGAGCCTCCCTTACCAGAGAATGCAAAACACCGAGCAGAGGCGCCTCCTGCACCGCTGGCACAGCCAGCCAGGCCCGTGCGTCAGCACTGGCATTGGGGCTGAGCGCCACCCGTCCCAACACTTTCTCCACGGCTGAGCTGTAGCTGTGGCTCCTGAACTGCTCAGAGCTGCGGTGGAGCTCCAGCAGGCGCTGCAGCGGGCGGGGGCAGGCTCGTTCACCCTGCTCAGGCCAGGCCAGCTGCGCTGCAGCCAGGTGCGCTGCATCGGCCACAGGCCCTGCCGGCAGGCCGCGCGCCCCCCTGATCAGAGCTTCAAACACCGCTGGCACGCTGGAAGTGCCCCACATCTGCTGGAAATGGGTGCGGACAGCTTCAAACGCCCTGGCCGTCAGGTTGGCGCCAGCAGCCAGTAGCCGCTGCACAATGCCTGCATGTCCGAGCCACGCTGCGATCTCCAGCGCCCCGGGGTTATAGCCGCCGGAACGGGCAGGCAGACTGCCTCCCAGACTGCTGAGGAGGTCCAGCAACCTGCTGTTTGGCACCCTGACATTGAGGCTCCCGCCGCCGTCGGCCGCAGCGAGCGCTGGCACCGCCTCCTCCCAGCCCGCCAGCACCGCGGCGGCCAGCGCCGGCACACCCTCACACTCGAGCACGCACTCGGGGGCAGCCAGCAGTGCCTCCAAGGCCCGCAGGTCGCACGTCTTGATCGCCTCGAGCAGCTGACGCTGCGCCGCCGCGTCAGCTTGCTGCTTCGCTGTCCCAGCTTCCTGTGCCGCCGCGTCACCCTGCTGCTGCGGAGGCCCGTCCATTGCCAAAGGAGCGGTGGATGGCGAGAGGAGCCGCGCTCGACCGGCGCAGCACGGTTAGGGAAAGCTCAGGCTAAGCAGCTGTGGGAGGGAACAGAGGAGGGACTGGTGCTAGCAGGAGCATACAGGAGCGCAAACGAGGCTAAGGGGGGCAAGCGCTGGCGGAACTGGCGGTCGCCCCCCCCGCTAGGCTTGGTGCCACCGTTATTCGTTATCGTAACTAACTAACGCTAACGTAAGGCAATTAACGGTTAGCGCGGCTGGGGGGCGTTAGTTAACAGGCGAGTATGCGTAGCGCTAACGTTGCCCCCTGGGGCATGCTGCCGGCAAGAGCTGGGCTCCAGTCAGACGCACAGAGTCGCCACGATGCCTCCAAAAGTGATCGACTTGACGCAAGAGGCGGTAGTGGCGGCGGCAGGGCGGCGGCGAGGGTTAGCACCAACCCTACCCCGCGCTCCTGTGGCCACGTGGAGGAAACAGGCGGGAGCGGAGCGAGTGCTGTGCATGTACTGCGCCCCGCGGCACATCTGTGCGCACGGGCCCGCCCGCGCACGTGGAGAAGCGGCCGCCCGACTTCTCGCGATTCCGCCCCTGAGTGCCCCGTCCGTGTCTTTACAGGACGTAACCCAGCCCCAACCGCTCCAGGGCCGTGCGTATCAGGTCCAAGCACGCCGCGTTGGCCTCTATCTCTGCCGCGTACGACGGCGCCTCGGCGGCCGGCGCTGACGTAGCCCTGCTGCTACCGCTGCTGGTGCCAGCGGTCTGCTCCTGCGCGCTCCGCTCCACAGCCATCAGCCGCTGCAGCGCCCAGCCTGCCCGCTGCAGGCGGAAGGCCAGCCGCATCGCCGCGTCATCGGCACGCGCGGCATCAGCGGCGGCCCAGCCCGCCTCCAGGCGCTCGGCAGCGTCGCTGGCCACCCAGCGCAGCAGCTCCCCAAACTGCTCAAAATCCATGCCCGCATTCGCACCCAGGTTACGCTGCAGAGGGGCGGGCAGGGCGAGCGTGAGGGAGGAGGGCACGCCCGGCGCTGACGGTCCACCCAGCAGCCAGGAGGGCGCCGCACTGCGCTAGACCCCTCTGCAGACCAGAGTGCCGTGGCGCAAAGCGCGCCTCTGGCACATGGCCTCTGGCACCGGGAGCCTGCAGGCTCCCGCAAGCAGCCACACCTGCACCAAGCCCTCAAACTCTACGGGCGTGCACAGCTCGCGGCAGTCGGCGATGCCCTCGGCCGCCTCTGCATACTCGTTCGCCAGCAGCCCCCACACCCAGTGCACGTTGTGCCCATTGAACCAATTGTGGTTGATCGACAGCACGCCGGCCGCGCCAAATGGCTCGCGCGAGCATGCGCGGGGCCCGACGGCGGCGCAGCCGTCCCCCGCGCCGCTGGCCAACGGCGGGCTGGCGCCGCCAGCGCCACTCAGGTTGAGCACCGTGTGGTGCCAGCCGCTGGGAACAAAGATAGCCGAGCCAGGGCCCTGCACCGCCTCGACCACCACGCGCCGCGCGGCGGGCAGGCCCGGGAACACCGCGGCGGCGGTGGCCGCATCTGGCAGCGCGCCATGCTCGCCATGCTTGCCCTCCAGGCCCTCCACGTCAGCAAAGAAGTCATGGGCCAGCGCGCCGCCGGCGCGGCGCGCGGCGCGCAGCAGGGGCGTGGCGGCCGGCGGCGCGAGGCGCCAGAGCTTGGCGCCCGCGATGTTGGCCGACCAGGAGAAAGTTCGAAGCACGTCGGCGTGGAGGGGCGTGCCGGTGCCTCCAGGCCCAAGGTACACAAATCGATAGTCGGCGGTAGTCACCGAGGGCGGGGCGGCCGGCGGCAGGGGGCCGGGTGGCTCGTCTGCCGGTCCCTGCTGCGGCGCCGGGCCCTCTGCCCGTGCCGCCTGCTCCCGCGCCGCCTGCTCCCGCGCCGCCTGCTCCTGCACCGCCTGCTTCTGGGTCGCCTGCTCCCGCTTGTGATCAAGAAACGCGTTCAGCCAATCGTCAGAGAGCTGGCCCCCGCCAAAGTAGACCGGGCAGGTGTATGCCTGATAGGCTGGAAACTCAGAGGCACAGTGCCAGTCCTTGGCATACAGCAGGCGCCCGTCTTCCTCTTCCTGCCGGCAGGCGCCCGTGGTCGCCGCCTGCTGCCCCGCGCCGCCGCCGCCGCGGCCCGGCGCCGCCCGCTGCTGGCTGCCCGACTCGCACGGCGCCTGCCCCGCCGTCTGGCGCGCCTCCTCGCGCGCCGCACGCCGCTGCCACCAGGCGAGGTAGTCGGCCAGCGCCATTTCGGTGCAGGGGCCCGCGCCGCCGTGGCGGGGTGCCGCGTCGGTGACTGCTAACCGCGCGCCGCCAAAGTGCGCGCCGAGGAAATCCAAATTCACGCTGCCGTCCTCTCGCACCCAGTCGCGCATGGCAGCCCAGCCGTCTGCAGCCCCTTCAATGATCACAGGGAGGTTGGGATGCATGTAGAGGCGTACGAAGTCGGCTTCAGACAGCGAGGCGGCGCGTCGACGTGCGATGCGAGGGGGCGGCGCCTCGCCGGCGGCGGCTGTCACCGGCGGATGTCGCGCATCAATGGGGCCCGCCTCCTCTTCCTCCTATAGGGACAGGGCAACACGTCGGTCTCGATCGGCGCGCCCGATCAACAAGCGAGCTTCCGTCGTCTCTCCCCACCTCTGGCAGTCGAGACGGCAGCGGCTCTTGCAGCAGCTCTCTGAACAGGGACATGCGCACTCTACCGATTGTAATTGAGGTTTGGGTGCACAACAAGTGTGAATCTCTGAAGGCAAGCTGGGGCTAACAGTTGTTCTTCTGATCAAATGGCTGGCTCCAAAAGTCGACGCTGCCACCGGGCCCAAGGCAATTGGGGGAGGTCTGGACCGCCCCACTGGCGGGCGGTTGTGGGCGGGGGCGGTCAGGTCCCGCCCAGTGAAGACCGCGGCAGCTGGTGATCGCCCAGGAGAGCCCCAGCTGCCGTTGCGACCAGCGCCCAGCCTGTGCCCCTGTCGGCGTGCGGCTGGAGGCTGTTGCCGCACTGCAACAGCGACGCCCTACACACCGGAGCTCTCATCGAGCATGTTTATAACTGAGTGGGCCTGATGCATACACTCCACTCTGCTGCCATGGACAGCTACATGTATTACACCCCAAAGACAGACAGCACAGAAGGCATTGCGTGCCAGCGCAAGCCCCGCGGCGGCGATACCCGGCCACCATCAGAACCGGATTCTTATGTCGCCTGGTTGCTCCTCTTGCCACATCCATTCTTTGCGAACGGCTTCATCCACGCTGCGCGCACGTCGCGCTTGTCAAGAAGCGCAACTCAAGTTTTGGAAGCCGCAGCTGCCTTCGTTCTCGTGCGAATCCAGCAGGCTCTGGAGGACACTGCGCAAGGGCCAGGTGAGCGGCAGGCGACGTGTGGGCCGTTGCTTGTAGGTAAACCTCCCCCTGCCAGCAGCTCCGGCCGCTTGCGCCGTCCCAGCATTGCACACTCAGGGAGAGCATGCGCTCTCGCCGGGGTGCAGTGGCAGCAGGGCGGGGGACCGGCGCAGGCGGCGTAAAGTGCCCCTCCGGCCCTGCGTGCCTTCTCACGCCCCTTCTTACGTCGCTGGGCCTTGCGCCGTGCTGCAGGCCGGCGCCGACCCGACGCACGGCGCAGCGGCAGCCGCATGAGGGATATGAGCCACCGCTAGCGGTCCCATCACGCCATGGCGCTCAACGGCGCGCACGAGGGGGCCTGGGCCCGCAGCTGGCAAGCGCCCGGCGCCTCCGCCATGGCGCTGCTGCAGCAGCTCAAGGAGCTGGGCAGGGGCGGCCGCCCCCTGGGCAACGGCGCCAGCCTCCACCACTCGACCAGCGGTGCTGAGCTGGAGGTGATCCACCTCACCGCCAATGGCTCGGCCGCGGCCGCGCGTCCGCCCTCGCCGACACCGGCGCAGCGCCGCGCGGCGACGCACGCCCACGGCGCCGGCCACGCCGGCTTCCCCTGGCCGCACACGCTGCTCGCGCCGCGCGTGCGCGGCCTCGTCTGCCTCAACCTCGTCTGCATCCTCTGCGCCTCGGCCTTCACCGTGCTGCGGGAGGTGGAGAAGGGCTTGGACGCCTGGGTGTTCAACGGCCTGCGCTTTGCGGTTGCGGCCGCCGGCATGTCGCCCTACTGGCGCACCGCAGTGCAGGACGAGCGCGTGGTGCGGGCGGGCGTCGACATCGGCTTCTGGGCGGCGGCAGGTGGGGCGTGCTGTCGGGGGGCTGGGAGGGGGGAGGGGCAAGATGGGAGGCTGTTGCGAGGGTGGAACGGCTCGAGGAGGGGCGGGGGATGGCAGGAGAGGAGGAAGATGAGGGATGGGAGGGAGCCGGGGTGACTGCGACGGGCCGCCGCGCAGCGCTCCCGTGCGTGCGCCTGCTGGCGCCGCTGAGCGGGTGGCCCGCCACGCGCTGCTGGCGCGCAGGCTACCTCACCCAAAGCCTTGGGCTGATCACGGGCGAGGCGTCGCGGGGCGCGTTCCTTAGCGGCATGACGGGTGAGGGCAGTGTTGGCGAGGCGGGCGGGCAGAGGAGCGCGCCTACGCTCCGCGGCCACAGGCGGCATGCCGTGCCAGCTGCAGCCCGCTGACTCGCCCTGCCGCCGCCTTCCCCGCACCTCTCCCGCGCGCAGTCGTCGTCACGCCGATCATAGCAGCGGTGCTGGGCGACGCGCGGCTCAAGCGCACGGCCTGGGCCGCGGTCGCAGCGTCCATGGTCGGCATCGGCCTGCTGGAGGACAGCGGCGCGCCCGCGGCCATCGGCGACCTCTGGTCCTTTGCCTCGGCCGTGCTGTTCGGCATGCAGATCTGGCGGGCCGAGGTGTGGTCCAAGCGGCTCGGCGGCAAGCAGGCGATGCCCATCTTGAGCGTCACGGGTGCGGCGGCGGCGGTGGCGGGCGGGGGCGCGGGGGCAGGGTGTGCTGGGGTGCGAGAGTGCGGCCTGGTTGCTCCCAACTCCCCTCCCAGCCACCGTCGCCGGCAGCCTGACGCGTCTTCATCTAACCCAGTCGACCCTGCCCCCGCACGCAGTGCTCATGGTGTGCGCGGTGTCGCTGCTGTCAATGCTGGTTGTGCACAGCGAGGCAGCGACGCAGTTGCTCTGGGTGCCGACAGCGCTGAGCGCAGCAAGGACCTACTTTACAGGGTGCGCCCGCAGCGCCGCGCGCGCCGCGCACCTGGCTGCACGCCTCGCCCGGTCGCGTGGCGCCACGTCCTGTGCTGCCTCCCGCACCACGCTCTGTGCATCCCACCTGTCCTGCCTCGCTCCGCTCCACTCCTTGTGCGCCGCTCAAAAGCAGGACGCCTGCGCCCGGCGCCCCGCGCAGGCGCACCGCATTTGCGGTGGTTTACATGGGGCTTGGGGTCACGGTCGGCGGCCTGTGGTTGGAGCTCATAGCGCTGCAGGACATCACGTCCACCGGTGGGTGGCGGGACGGCGTGCTCGTCGTCGGCGGGCGCTGGCAGCGCCGCACGAGCGCGTCGAGCGCAACGCGTGCCTCGCCCTTCGCCCCGCGCCCTCGTCGCCCCTGCCTGCAACAACGACGACTTTTGTCTTGCAGAGGCGGCCATCATATACTCGTCCGAGCCACTCTGGGGCGCGGGCATGGCCTACCTGCTGCTCAACGAGCGGTGGGGGCTGGGCGGCTGGGTCGGCGCCGCGCTCATCATCGCCTCGTGCCTCGTCGCCCAGCTGGGCACGAGCCTGGAGAAGCAGGACGACGACAAGCTGATCAGCTAGTTGGGCGCGCCCGCCAGCGGTGTGGGAAAATTCGCGCGCACCGGTGCGCGCCTGCGCGTGGCACTCCACGGCGTGTGCCGCGCGGGCCCCGCCACCTGGGCTGGCAGCCCCCGACCCCTGACACCCGCCCGGAAAGGCGGCCCCCTGTTGTATGACCTCCTTCGCACTGCTGACGCTGGGCGCTGGCGACCCCCGCTTCTCTGCTGCTGCTGCTCCCTCCGTGCTCGCACTTGCCTGCTCTTCTTGTATGTACTAGCTTCTTTCAGCTTCCCTGCCGCATTGGTATGCGAAACAATGGCGCAGCCGTGTAACTAGCACAACATGCACCGTCTCCGACTGGGGTACCCCGGACACCGGTGTCGCCGCCACCTGGCCACGGCCCCCCAACACAGACCCCCCAAGGCCTGTGTCAGTCTTCTGTTTGTTCATTTTGCAACGGCGCCATGCCTCTGGATATGCCAGAGCCGCGGCAGCTGCAGCTGCAGGACGGCCGATCGATTACTTGGGCTAATTTCGGCGCCGCGCTGGCTGTCGACACTCGCCACGTGGCTCTGTGGTTTCACGGCACGCCCTCGTGCTACCGCGAAGGTGCACTAATGGGCGAGGCCGCCACGCGGCCTGATTTCAGCGCCTCCATCATCTGTTTAGATCGGGCTGGCATCGGGACGTCGAGCCCTGACCGCCGAAAGACGATAGAGTCGGTGGTGGAGGATGCCGTCGCGCTCCTGGACCATCTGCGCCTGGCCGACGTGGCGGTCTTTGGCTGCAGCGGTGAGATCTGCTGCTCAATGCTCGTGACGCAGTCGTGCCCATGCCCTCCGAAACGATGCGTTGCGTGCGGCGCAGGCGGCGGGCCGTTTGCCACGGCGATGGCGGTGCTGCACCCAGACCGCGTGCGCTCGCTGGTGCTGGTCGCACCGCTGGCGCCCACCGACCGCTCGCACCGCGACCTGCTGCGCGGCATGAGTGGGGCCGACCGCCTGCAGCTGTCCCTCGCGCCTCTGCGCACGGGCATGGTGTGGGGCTTTAACGCGCTGCTCCGCTGGCTGGCGTACGTGAGTGGCGCTGCCTGCACACGGCGCCCGCTGCTTTGCCGCTGGCTCCGCACCGCGAACGTTCCAGTCATGCGCTCTCCTGCCGCCCCTGGCCTGCCGCCTATGCCGCACGCAGAGCCAGCCAGACAAGCTGCTAGAGTATGCGCCAAAGGGGCTGGCGGAGCCAGACGGGCAGCTGCTGAGGACCGACGAGCGCGTGCGCGGCGAGTTTGCGGCGCACCTGCGGCACACGTTTGCGCAGGGGTCGCGGGGCGTGGCGGCCGAGTTCACGCTGCTTCGGCGGCCCTGGCGCTTTGACGCCGCCGCCGTCAAGTGCAGGTGCGGGCGGGCACGGCTGCCGGGTGGCTGCGTGTGCTCTTGAGGGAGCGTGCAGTGAGCAGAGCGGCACCATGGTGCGTTCGGATCCATGGTGCTCTTAAGGGGGCGGCATGGTGTGTTCAAATCCTGGGCCCGCCCCCCAAAAACCTTGGCACTTTCCTGCCCACCTCTCCTTCGTTTCCCTTGCAGGACCGTCATCTGGTATGGCATGGAGGACAAGTCAATCCCCGTGTCCCACGTGCGGTGGTACCAGCAGCAGATCCAGGGCAGCGAGCTGCAGGAGCTGGCTGGGGAGGGCCACATCTCGCTGCCGGTGAAGCACGTGGACGCCATCCTGCGCAGCGGGTTTGCCAACGGATAGCGCGCGGCGCCGAATCTCCGTCCCCCCCTGTCTGTAACTCTGCCTCAATTCAGGCGCATTGTTGCTAAATCTCTTCCATTCTGATCCTTTTATGACTTGAATGTCTGGGAGGAGCAAAGGCAGCGCCGAGGCGGCACAGCCTGTGGTGGGCGGCCGGGCAGGCGGGCGCTGGCGGGAGGCCAATCGCGGACGGGCCCTTGACCACAAGTGGACGACGACAAGCCCCTGTTGGTTTCCCTCTGTCTCGTGTGACATCTCTTGCAATGCTGTTTGCGCATTGCAGACTCTTTTCTGCGCACAACGAAACAGCGCCTGTTGGCCTCCTGCCTCGCCGCTGCGCTTATCGACTCGCCGCGCTGGACATGGCACGCTAGCCGAGCAGCGCGAGCCGAGCTGCTGCGGCATCGCCGCCCGCCCGCCCGCCTCCACGTCTCTGCGCCTCTGCCGCGATGGCGAGCCTCAAGGACCTGGCGCCCGCGGAGAAGGCCAAGGTGGCTGGCTTGCTGGCTCAGGTGGTGGAGCGGGAGAAGGCGGTGGAACGCCTGCAGGCGGACCTGGACGCGGAGCGCAAGCGTGGGGCAGGCCAGCTGGGCCACCTGCAGGAGACCAACCGCGAACTGGCGCTGGAAAACACCAGGTGCACAGGGCTGCTGCGCTGCCGCCCCAGGCCGACAGCGGCAGCGCAAGCCGATGAGCGCACTTGGGGGCCGGCTCCCCGACACGTGCACTCCTCCTCGCCTTGCTGCTGCAGCCTGCGCACCAAGCTGGAGCACGCTTTCGAGCTGCTGCGCAGGTACCAGCACAAGCTTCGGGTGCTAGACGCGACGCTGGAGGTGACCGGCTCCCGCCCCACGACGCCGGCGGCGTGGGCGGGCGGACTGCCAGAGGGTGCAGCCCCGCACGGCCTGAGCCCCATCGCCGAGGGCACGGGTGAAGGAGTCTCCCCCGGCAGCGGCGGCTGCAGGCAGGCAGCGGCTGGCCAGAGCGGCGTGGACGGCGGCGCTGCAGAGCCAGAAAGCCCGCTCAGGGCGCAGATGGGTGCCCTCAGCCTGCTGGCACAGGCGCTGGTGGATGCGCAGGCCGAGGTGCTGGGCAGGCGTCAGCTGGAGCAGCAGGGCGGCGGGGCTCAGCGCCTGCGGCCGCCAGGGCCGCATGGCGGCTCCGCCTGCCCACCGCTGGTGCCGCTGCTGCGGACTGGCGCTGCGGCCGGCCTTATGCTGCAGTTTGACCCCAACGCCGGGCCCATGGGTGGCTTTGTCATCCTCCCTCCTCCCCCTGCCACCTCGAGCGGCGGCAGCGCAGCAGCGGTGCTCAGCAGCCCTGGCGAGGCAGCTGGGAGCACAGCAGGCAACCAGGCCCAGCACTCTCAGTTCATCTTGAGCAGCAGCAGCCCCTCTAGCGACGCCACTGGCTCCCGCAGCCCCCCACGCGGCGTGCCGGCCGGCGGTGCACCCTCTCCTAGCAGCAGCAGTGGTGATGCGCCCGTGCCTGCCTGCCCGCAGCCCGCGGGCGGGCATGCGCCGCGCCTCGCACTGCCGATGCCGGGCAGGCGGTGGGAGCCGCCCTGCTCGCTGGAGTTTGACTCCAGCCTGATGGAGCTGGTGGAGGAGGTGGAGCGCATGGGGACGTGGCAAGTGGAGGGGACGAGCTGTGGGTGGGGGCGCAGCAGCGGGCGCGGCACCTGCGGGCACGACCTGTGGGACGAGCATGAGGTGGCGTCGGTCGTCTCGCTGCTGAGCGAGCAAGACCTGTAACAGAGGAGAGGAGATCGGAGGAGGGTGAGAACAAAGGAAAGGGGGAGGAGAACACAGCGGCGACTGGGTCGGCAACCCGCCCGCGGCGTTCACACGTCGATACTGCATTTGTTTCTGGTCGTGCATCAGTTTCTGAGTTGGTGACACTCGCAGGGTGCTGCGATGCACCCGTACGCAGGCTACCAAGCGGGATGGGGCTATCAGCAGCTAGACTCGCAGCAGTACATCCAGCACCCGGCGGCCCTCCAACAGCAGCAGCAACAGGGCTTCTCGCAGCATCCGGGAGCTTGGACTGCGCCCCAAGGCGTTTGGAGCGCCCAGGCCCCCGCCTACCAGCCTCAGCCGCACTACCAGCAGCAGGAGTTTGCGGCGCAGCAGCAGCAGCAGCCCCTGTGGCAGCAGGAGCCACCGCCCGCCGGGCCGGCGCCGCCCGCGTCCGCGCAGCCAGGCGCGCCACCGCTGCCTCCGCAGCCTGATGTGCCACCGCTGCCTCCACAGCCAGATGCGCCGCCTCTGCCGCCCGAGGAGCAGCAGCCCCCCCTGCCGCCAGAGCCGCCTCTGCCATTTCCCCTGCAGCAACAGCTGGTGGCCCCCGGGGGGCCACCGCTGCTGCCAGAGCCCGCAGCGCCGGCGCCGCCGCATCAGCCCATCACCTACCCACCGCAGCATCATCTGGTGCAGCCACAGCAGCCGCATGCCGCATATCCAGGCTACCATTACTACCAGCCGCCGGCGCAGCAGGCGTACGCAGCTGCCGCCGGCAGCATGGCAGGCTACCCTCCTCACCTGGCGGCGGCGCAACAGCAAGGGTGGGGCGGCGCATACGGCGCCCCGGCCATACAGCAACAGGCGGCCTACCAGCCGCCCCCGCAGCAGGAAGCGGCCTACCAGCCGCCCCCGCAGCAGGAAGCGGCCTACCAGCCACCGCATGTGGCGCCGCCGCAGGCGGCCGCTCTGTCCAGCTGCGCCGCGCCGCCGGCGCCCCACCTGGTGGCGCCGCTGCCGCCGCCTGGGCAGGCGGCGCCGCCGCGGCGCGACCTGCTGGAGCTGCTCGAGGGGCCGGGGCGGGCGGCGCGGCCGCGGCGCCTGGCGGTCGTGCTGCGTGGGCTGCCGGGCGCGGGCAAGAGCCGCGCCGCACGGCTCATACGGGAGCGCGAGGTTGCCGCGGGTGGCGAGGCCCCCCGCATCCTCTCTCTGGACGACTATTTCGTGACGGTGAGCTGCATGACAGTGCAGTCGCATGTTACAGTTGCACGTCACGGTCGCATGTTGGGCAGGGTGACGACGGCGAGGGCGGTGCGTGGACGGTGGGCATGGCAGGGCAGGCCAGCTGTGAATGACAGCGCCGCTGCGTGTTGCATGTTGAAAACAACAGCACACTTGCGATTCGTATTGTGATTATCGATTGATTGAGCATCGTGCCTCCCCCCCGCAGGAGGTGGAGCGGGAGGCGGAGGAAGAGGAGGGCGGCGCCGCCGGCGCCGGCGGGCGCCGCGGGCGCAAGCGCAAGGTGGAGGCGCTTGAGTACCAGTATGATGCCGAGATGGAGCGTGAGTAGTTAGTTTATTTGGGGCGGGACTCACAGTCCAACGGCCAACGAGTCGTATAGTCCAGAGTCCAGGGGGAACTGTGTCTGAAGCACTGTTCCGATCCCCTCTGCCACGCACGCGCGCCTCCCCGCCGCTCCGGGGCCCCCCGCGCGCCCGCCGCCCACCCCCCGCCCCCGCCCCGCCGCGCCGCAGCGGCCTACGCACGCGACCTTCTGCGCGCGTTCCAGCGCACCGCAGCCGAGGGGCGGCACCGCCTGGTGGTCGTCGACGCGCCGCTCTGCACGCTGGCTGAGTTCAAAGAGCTGTGGGCCGCAGGGCAGGCGGTGGGCTACGAGGTGCTGTCGGCCGAGCTGCCTGACACCGATCCGCAGGCGAGGTCTTTGCGGGGAGGTTGGGGGAGGGAGGGAGGGGCGGCGGGCGCGGGGGCCATGGGCGGCACTTTTTGGGCCGCAGGGGGGCCACCATCACACGTGCACACTCGCCCCACGCACGTGCGCCCGCCGCCGCCGCCCCCGCAGGTCTGCCACCAGCGCAACGTGCATGGCCGCAGCAAGGAGGACGTGTGGCGACTGGCGGCAGCGTACGAGCCCACGCCGCCCTGCTACGCGGCGGTCGACCTTGGGCCACTCCTCTTCCGCGACAAGGGCGGCGGCGCGGGCGGTGGCGCGGGCGCCAGAGGCGCGGGCGGCGCCCAGGGGGCCGGCGCTGAGATTGCCGAGGTGGACATGGAGGGGGAGGAGGACGAGCGCGAGGCGCCCGCGGCGGCCGGCGACTCGTCTGGCGCCGGCGCAAGCGCCGGCGCCGGCAAGGAGGGCGCTGCGCCTCGGCGCGCCTCCGGCAGTCGCTGGGCAGTGCTGGAGGAGGAGGAGGAGGAGGAGGCGGCGCTCGGGCGGGCCACGAAGCGCGGCCGCCCCGGCGGCGGCGGGGCGCCCGTGGATGACTGGCGCGACCTCCTCGGCCGGCAGCAGGCGGGCGCCGCGGGCGGGGGCGGCGCCGCCGGCCGGCCGCGCGGCATCCTGATGCGGCCGGACGGCGCGGGCAGCGGGCGGCGCGTGCGCTGGCCGGACCTGGAGGAGGCGGCAGCCGCCGCCGCGGGCGGGTTCAGGATCGCAGGCGGCCAGCGGTTGGAGACGGTGCACCTGCTGCACGGGCTGGGCCCGCCGCCGGGCGAGGGCGCGCGGCCGGGCGCCGGCCCCTGCGCGGGGCCCAGCTTTGGAGAGGCCGCGCGCGCGGAGCGGCTGCAGGAGGGCAGCGCGTTCCGCCGCATCTTGCTGGGGGAACGGACGGGCGCGCGGGCCGCCGGCGCCTGACCGCGCCCGGGGGCACCGTGAGCATGCGGTGTGTGGGCTGGTGCGCCCCGCCCCACCCCTGCAATGCGTGTGCGCGCGCGCCGCGCTGCTTGCATCGCCTGCTGCGTCAGCCGTGCGCAGGCGCTCTTGTGGTGTTGCACCGTCGACAGGTGCGTCCCTCGCTTGCCTGACGGCTGCCCTGGTGGGTGGGCATTTGTGGCATGCGCTGATGCCCGCCGCCCTGCGTGCGTGCAGGTGGAGCAATGCCCATGCGCTGACTCTTGCATTTCGCACTGATGTGTAATGCACTCGGGTGTGGTGGTGAAAGACTGACTGTTAGGCTTTGGGTTTGGTTGCAAGCATGCCCATTGACGCGGCAAGCCCATGATGCGGCGAGAGGGCTCTGGCGAGCGCCCCGGCCACTCATTCCCCGCTCGACACCTGCGGCAACTCATACCAGCCCTGCAGCCGCGTTAGGAAGGCGCGGCCCGCAACAGACAACTACTGGCAACTGTTCAACTCGACAGTTTATTTGGGCCTTTCAAACCGCCTGTATCTCACGGGCCACCGCATCAGGTGGCCTGCTAGTCTTGCAATAGAGGAGGAGCCCACACAGGTGCTCGCAACACCCCATCGACGCGGCCTACCCCTGCGACACCCTCAATGGCGCCTATTCCGACAACAGAGTCCGCTATGATCTTGAAGGCGAGTCCCGAGAGCTTTTGCGGCCGACTGTTGCCGCCGGCCGGTCGTGCGCGCGCACACCCCTCGGTCAGCTTCCCGCCCGCCCAAGGCATTCATCTCAACGCACAATGTCCCCCCATCACCCCTGGTTGCCTGCAGTTCTTCGGCCGCTACAGCAAGGCGGCAGCCACGATGGCCCGCTCGGCAGCGTCGGCCGCGACGCGTCCCGTGGCGGCGGCGCCTCCTGCCGCTGGTGCTGCGCCCGCCGCCGCGGCAGGGGCGGCAGCTGCGCCGCCCGCGGGCGGGCGGACCATCGCTTTCAAGCCTTCCGCCATCCGCCCGGCCATGAATGCCTGAGCACCTCGCGTGCGCCCTCCTTACGGACCCCTTGATACCATGAATGCCAACCCGCCCTCTATTCTCTCCCAGCGCCCGCAATCGCGCCCCGGCGGCGCCGCCCTGCCTGCCCCAGCGCGCCCTGTGGCGCGCTGACCCAGTTTTGCCTGAGCGCGTTAGCCCACCAAGTGTGTCCCCCTCTGCGTCTGATACTCCCGATTTCTCTCCCCCCGTGCGTTACTTGCCCCCAAGCCACTACCCCCCTGCCTCAAGAATGCCTCTCACTCTCTCCCACAATCATTCTAAACAAATGTAGATGTGCTGACAGACACGAAACAGTACACATCCGAAGCGCAAGGTGGCTGTTGCATGCAAAGCTTAGCCTAGAGCCGCCGCCCGGTGCAGCCGGCGCCTGCCGTCGCTCGGCTATGCCGCCGCGACACCCCTCAGCCCTCATTGCTGGCGGGCGCGGCCCCCTTGACGTCCGGACCGCGCGTCATCTCCACGACCGGGGGCGGGCAGTAGGTGCACGGCCCGCGCGCGTGGAAGCGGCGCGGCTTGCCGGGCCCGAACGCCAAGTACTGCGCCCGCCGCCGCGCCACCTGCTCCTCAACGCCTGCGCACGCGCAGGGGAGGCACGGCAGCGCAGCGAATGCAGCCGCATCGCCTTCCGGCCGACGCACGGGGCGGCCGCCGCGTGCGCGCAGCAGGAGCGCGCAGCGGGCGGGGGAGGGGCAGCGCGAGGCGGCGCAGCGAGGGAGGAGGCGCCTGATGTAACTGCGCGATCCACCCGCCACCGCCACCAGCAGCACCCACCTGGCACGCCTGGGAAGGCCTTGGGCAGCACGTCCAGGATGTGCAGCCCCGGCCCATCCACGCCTCGCAGCACCAGCTCTCGCAGCTCCTGCACCAAAGACAGCCGCGGGGGAGCGAGGGAGGTTGGGGGCCTGGGAGCTCCGGCATGGGAGCTCCTCCCCCGCCCCGCGGCAGCTGGGGAGTGCTGTTCAGACTGCTGCTGGGCCACTGCAGATGGCGCGCCATGGTGTTGCAACATTCTGGTTTTGCATCGCACTCGCCTGGTGGGACGCGCAGTAGAAGCAGATGAAGTGCACGAGGCAGTCGTCGATGCCGGGGGGCAGCCCAAATGCGGGAGGCAGGTTGAATCTGTGGCGCAGGGGCGGCCCGCCCGAGGCGAGCTGGCCACTCGCCGCAGCGCCACAGCGCCCGGGGACCATGGCCGCCTCGTGCCCGCGCCCCGGCCACGCAGACCTGCCTCCCGAGTGCTCCTCGCTGCGCCCTTGTCGCCCGCTGTCCTCCCCCTTCCTCTACTTTCCTCGTCCCCGCCTGCCGAGTCCAACCTGCGGCGCATCTTCTCGCGCGCGTGGCAGCTGTAGCAGGCGCCGCAGTTGAAAAGGCCAAAGCCGCCGCAGGTGAGGAACACGCCCTGAGGCGCCGGCCACAGCAGGCAGGGCCGCGCGTCGGCGGGGCGCAGGGGCGCCGCAGTGTGCGGCGCCGCAGTGCGCGCCCGCGGGCCGCCATGCAGCGGCGTCATGCCCCCTGCCCTCACCATGACCAAAGACAGGGCTGTCCCTGCACAAGCATGCAAGCGCGGGCGGCGCATCAGCGACGATCCACTGCTGCCACGGGCATCGTGCCGCTCGTGCCCCCGCTCAGCTCCCCTGCCACGGGTGCCCCCTCCAACCCACCCCACCCACCCACCGATCAGGAAGTTCTGCATGCAGAGGCCGCTGATGCGGTCGTGGTGCGTGATCTCACCCTCCTCAGCCCCCGGCATCAGCCACCTGCACGGCGCATGCGCCCAAGCGCTCGGTGACCAACCACTCGGCGCGAGCGCGACTGCGCGGCAGCGGCTGAGCCGGCCGGAGCGCGCGGCGGGGCCGTCAGCGCCCTGGCCGCGCGCCTGCGAAAAACGGAGAGAGGCGAAAAGGGAGAGAGGCAGGGCCCGCAGAGGCGCGTCCGCCGCTCCGCGCCCCGCCTGCTCCACCCTGCCCCGCCGCGGCACCCAGCTGCGCCCTGCCCCAGCGCCGCCCTCGCTCACTCGGGGATGCGGTACTCGCGACCCAGGCCGGCGGCGTACACGGCGCGCGCCCAGCGAGAGTAACGCAGCCCGGTCCACCAGCACTGGTCCATCGTTCGGCCGAAGCAGACGCCGCGCCACTTCCATGGGAGCCATCGGAAGCTGCCGGGGATTGTGGGGATGCGCCGGCCGGCCCCTCGGGCAGGGGGCGGCGGCCCGGGGGCGGGCGGAGGAGAGCGAGCCTGTGGCGCCGGCCGCCCGTGCAGCGGCGGATGGGGGGGGGGGGGGGGGGGGGNCACCCCCCGCCACGTGGCCCCCCCCACCCCCACCCCCGCCGCTTCCCCGGCCCCCCTCTTGCACAGCTCCCCCTGCTCCCCTGCCCCCCGCGCGCGCCTCAAAGAGCGGGGGCAGCTGGTCCCGGAAGTCCCCCTTGTGCGGCTTGTGGGTCGCAACCTCCTCGGGCTCTTTCCAGTCCGTGAACCACGAGTTGCCGGTGTTCAGGCAGTAGTGCAGCGGGTGGCGGAGCCAGGAGATGCGCTCCGGCGGCGGCACCGGCCGGCCGTCGGGCCCCGCCGACCAGCGTCCCAGCACCGGCTCGCCCGGGCTGCTGGGCAGCGCGTCGATGCCGACGGGGCTGGGCAGCGCGTCGACACTGACGGGCAGGGGCGCTGGGGCCGCCCCGTCGCCGACCGAGGGGGCGGGACCCTCGGCCGCCACCTTGCCTTCCATTGGCGTCCTCGCCGCTCGCGCTGCCTCTACGGCGCGCTGCCACCCTTTCCAGGCGCCGCACTGCCCCTGTGGCTGTCGGCCAGTTCACACCTCACCTCCCTCCACACCCCGAATGCGTGAGCACTTGGGGGCTTCTCTGAAGGAATGAGATGACCAGAGCGCGATCGAAATGAGTTGTCAAACAGCCCTGGTCTTCCCTAGCCCGCGGGCGAGTGAGCGGGATGACGTGGTCCTTCACCTGCTCTACTGAATCAGCGAGAGTGGGGATGCCTGTTTCCACTTCTTCACACAAATTGTGACAATGCATGCTCAATGGCCCATGTCGTCGCCCGCCACCGACGTAAATCACGTCCCGCCGCCCGCGCCGAGCAGGCGCGCCGCACGCTGCAGCGCCTGCTGCCCCAGGTCGCCCGCACTCCGCTGCAGCGCGGCGGTGCGGGCCTCCCTCTCGCGGCCGTACTCCTCCACGCTGGCCGCGGGCAGCGCCAGCCGCATGCCCTGCTGAGTCACAAAGAGGTGCACGTGCAGCTGCCTTCTGGCTGCGCCGCCCTCTGGCTGCGCGCCACTCAACAGCAGCCCGGGCCACCACGTCCCTGCAAACTGTGCCCACACCAGCGCGCTGCCGGCAGGAGAGGCTTCTGCCGCTGCAGCAGCGCCCGCTGGCCGCGCCACCGGCGCCAGCGTCGCAGCGCCCTCCCCGTGGCGCGGCTGCTTGGCCGCAGGCCGCCCCCCGGCGCCGCGGTCGGCGCGCTTGGTGCGCCAGGGCCCCTCTGCCTCTGCCGCAACGTGCCGGCCGCCGGTGCTCGCCTCCAGCTCCTCCTCCTCCTCCGCCAGCGCTTCTCCGTCTGCAGCACCGCCGCACGGCTCTAACAACACCCAGGCATCCCGCAACTGGGCCTCGCTGAGGTGCAGCAGCTCCTCGAGGCCCCGTCGCCGCAGCACCGGCTGCAGGTCCAGCGAGAGGTCAAGGCGCCGGCGCGCGCGCTGCCCCGGCGGCGCAGTGCTGCTGCTGGTGCGCGCGCGCACGTAGTAGTGGGCGTGCGCCTCGGCGCAGCCGGGCGGGCAGCCATCGTGCTGCACGCCCAGCCACTCCACCACCCTGCGGGGAGGGGGGCCAGCGGGGCAGGGGTCAGGAGGAGGAGGAGCTCTGGGGGCAGGAAGAGGAGCGGCTCCGGGTCCCGCGTGCGGGTGGTGCAGCGCGAACCGAGTGCAATGCTTCCTAACAAACACTGCCTTCAGACGACTCACTGCCCCTCGTGCACGCCTGCCGCCAGCACGTCCACGATCCCCTCTGCGTCCCCTTGCCGAAACTCCTCCAGGCACGCGAACGCAACCTTGCGCCCCACCAGCTGCCCCGGCGCCGCCACCGTGTCGCTGCTGCCCTGCGACGCCCGCGCCATGCGCGCCAGCCCCTCTGCCAGCCAGGCTGGCGGCGGCGGCGGAGCCTGCTGCCGCTCAGGTGCCGCCGATGGAACGCTGCCGCCCGCTGCAGCCGCTGTGTCTGCACCCGCATTCCACTTCTGCTGCTGCTCCTTCTGCTGGTCGACCCCAGGGCTGCCAGTCCATGGCTGTTCGTCTGCTCCAGGAGATGATACCATCGTCTCGTCGCTGTCTGCTGGTACAGCAGGCCTGCTGTGCCTGTCTGCCGCTGTGTGCGTTGCGGCCGCGGCCGGCAGCCGGACCTGCACCTCGGGCAGTGGGCAGCAGGCGTGGCACGCGCCGGTGCCTCCAGAGGCCATTGCCTCTACCATGTGCGGCAGCGGCTGCACCCAGCTGAGGCCGGCGATCATCGCATCCATCAGTGCTGGCGGCGGCTGCTGCAAGCTGCTCCCTGCCGACTCGATGCCCTGCGTAATCACAGAGCATGCTCAGCGCCCTTCTCTGCAGTCTATCACACACCTGCATACACCTCGGAGGCGCGCGCACCTGCTCCGCGCCGCCGCCGCTGCCAGCCCCAGGGACGGGGCAGAAGGGGCTGAAAAGCTGCATGCCGGCCAGTCTATCCAGCACCTCTTTCTTCGTCTTGCTGCCCACGTGGCAGCCATTGACCTGCGCCACACATCAATACACGCAGCGCGCGTCTAAGGCCACGCCCACTCGCTGCAGGTGCAGCTGCTGCTCACAAGCCTGGGCTGCCGCCGGTTGGGAGCTGCGCCCAGGTGCAGTGCTGAGGCGGGCACGTCCCCCTTCTCCAACGCTCACGAGAGCTCAATCAGAGGATCCGCCATAGGCCTGCCACACAACGTTGCTCGCTCACCTGCAGGACTCGCTTTAGGTCACCCATCTTCAGAACGCTGCGCTCCAGCTCGCTCAGGGGCTGCACCCGGCCCGAGCCCTTGGTCAGCAGCTGCGGGGGCGGGGCGGGGCGAGCGGGAGGGCGGCAATGATGCACACGTGAGCAGGCTTTGGGGGCCTAGGCGCTGGCCGTCGGTTCCTGGCCGCGTCAATCCTGGCGCCTGCCTTGCTGCTCCTGCTCTTCTAGTTGCTTCGAATCTGCCCCCACAGCTACCTGAAAGAAATCAGCATAGCGCTCCAGAGAGAGTGAGCATGAGGCCGGCGGCTGTGTGGGCTGCTTAAGCTGTGGAGGCAGCAGCGCATGCTGTGGCGCGTGCTGCAGTGGCGCCGGCATGGCCGGCGCTTGCGCCAGCCCCGCAGGAGCCGGCTCTCCAGCGCCAAAGTCGTATGGCGAGCGCGCGGCCTGGGGAGCCAGGCACGCGAGGCGTGCCCTGAGCGTAGCGGCGGCCGAGCCTTGTCCAAGGACCGGCTGGGACTGTGGCACCGGCGCACCCCAGGCCGGCGCCGGGCGGTGTGGCTCTGCAGCGGGCGGCGGAGCAGTCACTGTGTCCCACCCAGTCAGCTGCAGGCCAGCTGCTGGCAGCTCCCCCCAGCCTCCCTTTCGCATGGCTGCGATCGAGTCTCGCAGGTTTCTTTGCAGGGAATCTGGTTCATTGGCAGTGCCGAGCACGCGGGTTCCCGGGGCCGGTCTTCCGAACTTGTTTGCCACTCCAGCCAGTTAACCGCCATGGCCGCACTTCCGTTGCTCAAGCAGAGCATGGCGCCCTACGCGGAGGCGCTGCAGGAGGGCCGTTCTGGCTCCCCTTCGAGCTCCATCGCCACCCCCTCCCTGCACGACTCGAGGGCGGCCTCCGGCGAGCTTCTCATGGCTGCTGGCTCCGAGCTACTGGCTGGAGAGGCGTGGTGCTCCAGTTTGGACTGGCTCCTCCCCCTCCAGTGCCCCGCGCAAAACTACGCCTGGGGCAGGTTGCTGCACAACAGCGAGGTGAGCAGGCGGAACGGCGGGCCGCCTCCTGCAGCCCGTACCCGCCCGCGCACCAACCACCGCCCGCTCGCTCATTGCTCATTCCCCCCGTACAGGTCGCGCAGCTGGCCGCTGCCGCAGGCCAGTCTGTGGACCCCGCCAAGCCCTATGCCGAGCTGTGGTGCGCGCTGTGTGGGTACTGCCATTCTGGCTGAAGCACGGCGCCGTGCTGCCGGCACAGTGCCCCGACAGCATCTGGATACCCTCCCCCCCCCCGGCGCAGGATGGGCACGCACCCCTCGGCGCCCGCCATGCTCGCGCCCGGCGCGGGGCCCTACGCCGGCCAGCCGCTGCTCGCGCTGCTGCGGGACCACCCCGAGCTGCTGGGGGCGGCGGCGCCCACGTTTGGCGCCGATCTGCCCTTTCTGTTCAAGGTGCTATCTGTGGAGACGGCGCTCTCCATCCAGTCGCACCCTGACAAGGCGCTCGCGGAGCGGCTGCACGCGGAGCGGCCCGAGGTGGGTGGGCCCCGCGCCGGCGAGCTGGCGGCTGGGCGATGGCGCTGCACGCCGGCATCCTGCACCTTTCCCGATTCCATCCGCCGTGGCCTCCGCATGTGCGCGCTCACGTGCCGCCCTCCTCAGACCTCACCTCTGCTTCTTCTTCTCCCCCCCCCCGCCCGCATCAGGTGTACAAGGACGACAACCACAAGCCGGAGATGGCGGTGGCGCTGTCCGACTTTGAGGCACTGTGCAGCTTCTGCGGCCACGAGGAGCTGGCGGTGGCGCTGGGCGGCGGCGTGCCCGAGCTGCGCGCGCTGTGCGGCGCGCGCGCGGTCGACGCCTACCTGGACGCGCCGCCGGCGGGGCGCGCGGGCCCGCTGCGTGCCGCCTTCACCGCGCTCATGACGGCGCCGGCGGCGCCGGTGGCGGCCGCCACGCGCGCCATGTGCGCGCGGCTCGAGGTGGCCGCGGCGGCCGGGGTGCGCCTGTCGCCCAAGGAGGCGCTGGTGCTGCGGCTGCAAGCACAGTACCCCGATGACGTCGGCGTGATGGCCGCTTGGTTCCTCAACCACCTGCGCCTCGCGCCCGGCCAGGCCATCGCGCTGCCCGCAAACGAGCCGCACGCCTACATCAGCGGCGAGATCGTCGAGGTGGGGCGCGGTGTGGCACGGGGCTGCTTGTTGGTTTCAGCGTTGTGGGGCTTGGGTGCAGCGTGTGGCCCTGCTGCCCTGTGCTGCGGTCGCATCGTGCCGAGTTGCGCCTGCACGCCCCGGCCTGCCCCCTTTCTGCTCGGGCGCGCCTGTTGCTCACTCGGCCACCTGCCCGTCTCACTCCCTGTGCCAGGTCATGGCCACGAGCGACAACGTGGTGCGCGCGGGGCTGACGCCCAAGTTCCGCGACACGGAGGTGCTGTGCTCGAGCCTGACCTACGGGCAGGGGCCGCCGGCTGTGCTGACGGGCTGCTGCGCCGGCGCCGCGCCGCCGGCCCTCGCATGCTACCGCCCGCGCTTCCGCGAGTTTGAGCTGTGGCGGCTCACGCCCGGGCCCGGCGCGTCGCACAGCCTGCCGCCCGCGCCCGGCCCGATGGTAATGCTGGTTCAGCGCGGCGCCGGGCACGCAGCGCTGGGCAGCAGCTCCAGCGCCGCAAGCGACAGCACTAGCAGCAGCGTGCGAGCGGCGGCAGGCGACGACGCCAGTGACAGCACCAGCGGCGAGGCCATCAAGCGCGGCGACGTCTTCTTCGTGCCCGCTGGGCTGCCGCTGGAGGTGACGGCTGTCGGCGAGGGCCTGACCGTCTGGTTTGCAGCCTGCAACGGCATGGGCTTCAGGCACTGACCCTGCCGGCTCCTCGCACTCCTGTGCTGTCTGTCTGCTGGCTCGCTCGCTCTTCAAGCTTCCCGCTCCTTCTCTCGCTGCCCTTGTCCCTGGCTCGCTGCGTCGACCCCATTTTTGCGCAGCACTTGTACATGTTCCCGCCCTTCTTGCCCTTTTCCTTCTGCTCGCACTGCCTGTTCAGCCTCCTTCAGGAACGACACCCCCATTCCCTTTGCACCATCTCTTTGACAATGGCACATGACTGTTGTCTGGTTGACCGCACAAGAGACTGCAACGCACATGGCAATGGTTTCTTGAACAACAGGACAACAACACCCGACATCTCACTCACGGCTCCTTGATTTCCATCTTTCCTCCTGCGCCGCTCTTCTGCCGCTCCAAGGCCTCCCGCAGCTCTCCCACCCATCGTCGCACGCTCCCACAGCGCGACCCTCAGAGCCATGAACGAGGAGCACGAGGCAGTGCTCCTGGACTTCTGCGATGCCCTGAGCGCAGAGGGCGCAGCGGCTGCGCAGGCTGCGCTCGCAACCTGGGGAGAGGAGCTGAGGTGGGCGCCTCCCCAGCTGATCGAGGGCCTAGTGGCGGCGTTTGAGCAGCTGGGGCTGCGCTCTGTGGCTTCCCACAACTGGGATGCGCTGCTGGGCCTGCACGCGCACCTAATGCGACTGGCAACGGGCGCGCCAGCCACAGCTGCGGCACTCGAGCGTTCCTGGCAGGGCCTGCTCGCCGCCACACTGTCGGGCGCGGGCCTGGCGGACGACGCCTCCTCGCACGCGCAGCTGCTCTCTGCGCGCCACGACTGGCTGCCCATGCTGGTGTGCGCCGCTGCCGCGGGCGGCGCGAGCAGCGCTCTGCTCCTGGAGCCTCAGCATGAAAAGGGCGGCTCAGGTGCAGCAGACGGTTACAGCAACCCCCTCGTCGGCCTGCTCTACGTGCATCTCTTCCATTCGCCAACGCTGCCTCCTGCCGCGAATGCCGCCCTGGCCGCGGCGGCTGCACCCACCTGGCATGCCGGCGGCGTCGACGCCGCCCGGGCGCAGCACAGCGTGCAGGCCGCCATGCAGGCGGCGGTGGGCCTGCTGCAGGCGCCGGTCGTGCGCGCGCGCATCACAGACCTGCGCGACCCGCGCGCCGCCAGTGACCGCGTGCTGGCCTGGCTGGTGCTGTTCCGGCGTGGCCCGCCGCCTGTGTCCGACTGCTGGTGGGGCAGCTGGGCCGCGGTGGTGCGCGGGCTGGCTGCTGCCGCCGAGCTCGGCGGCACGGCAGCGCTGCGCGCCCCGTGCCTGCAACCCGTGCTGTGCGTGTTCTGCTGCGCCGAGACAGCTTATGCGCTGGCCCCCGTGCTGCTGACCCACCCGCCCTACATGGATGCCAAGGACGGGCCCAGGCGGGCGCTAGCGCTTGCAGAGGCGCTGCTGGGTGGCGACGCGCCAGCGCTGGTGACCGCCTGCTGCGAGCTGCTGCGACCCGAGGGCAACCAGCCCATCGGCGTGCGCGTTGAAGCGCTGCGAGGTGGGAACGGTGGTGAGGGCGTGGCAAGTTTACAGATGCATCCGTGCTGATGTGTTGCTGCCGAGGCCTGCGATCTTGCCCCCCTTTGCAGCCCTGAGCCGCGCGGCAGATCGGTGGCTGGCGGCGCACGACGGCGACACGCAGGCTCGCCTGGCTCTTTGGTCTCCCAACAGCCTGGCGGTGCTGGCGCTGATCCTCACGCGCGACCCCTCCATACGCGTCCGCCGCGAGGGGATGCGCCTGCTCAGCTCCGTGTCTATCTGGGCGGGTGACGTGAGGCCCAGGCCGCGGGAGCGCTGCGCACGCGGCGGCCCGGCGTCGAGCGAGGCGAGCGGCGGGGGCGGCAGAGCAGCGCATCCAACAGCAAAGCTGCTTCCCTCGCTCCGTCGCTTGCAGGAGCAGGAGCTGCTGGCCCTGGTGGCGCTCAAGTGCAGGGACAGGGATGATATCGTGCGGCAGGAGGCCTTTGCCATGCTGGCGCAGGTGAGCTGAGGCTGGGGGTTGATGGGCTGTGGCTGCTTGATGGGCTGCGGCTGCAGGGCCCGGCAGGAGCAGTGTAGGGCCCTCATCTTTCCAGCGCGGGGAAAGGTCTCCTGTGCTCCTCCCTCTGCTGGCAGCGGCCCGCACCTCCCTCGCCCCCCGACTGCTCTGCCACGCCCTGCTGCCTCCCCAGTTCCCCACTGCGGCGCTGGTGTCCGGCCTGGACACGCGCACGTGGCAGGACCTGCTTGATCTGGCGCTGGCACCGGCATCTGCTGGCGCTGGGGCTACCGCGGGCCCCACCAAGCAGGGTCTCGCCATCCAGGCCACCGCCAGGCAGCTGCTGCGGCGGTACGTGCTGGGGGGCGGCACCAGAGGGGAGGAGGATCAGCAGGGCGGCTGCCAGGGGGAGGAGGAGCAGGTGGAAAGCGCGCAGCGCGCGGCGCTGGCACGCCTTGCGGCGGTGCGGCCGCCGGCAGGCTGGCTAGCGCCGGGCCAGCCGGGGCAGCATCTGGCCGAGGCGTGGGCGGAAGCGCTGCAAGAGGTGCTGCTGCCAGCAGCAGCGGGCATTGGCAGCGAGCACATGTGATGGGGGCAGCGGCAGCGTCAGGAAGCGAGAGCACTACAACTCTCCAGTGTGCAAATGCGACACATGTGCAAGCAAGAGGGGGGAAATGGGGAGTAGTTGGAGTACAGAGCGGGACATATGAACACATGGAAAATTGGATACAGCAGCGGCAAAGGAGGCCAGGTAGTACAGCAGAGGCCAGCCAACACAGGGAGGGCCCAGGAGAGCAGCAGGGGCGGGCAGCAGGGATGCACGCGAGCGCGCATCAGCTGCGCTCCTCCAGCGATCGCATCACCCAGCTGCCCCCCGCAGCCGCCCTGCGCCCCAGCGCCGAGAGGCCGTCGGCCAGGCGCGCGAGCCAGCCGCCGCGCCGCGCGCCCGCCGGCCCGCCGGGCGCGACCACCTGGAACGGCCGGCTGCTGCCGGAGAAGGGGTGCACGCTGCCGAGGAAGTGCTTGTAGTCGCCTGAGTGGGTGATGCGGTACGTCCCCGGGGGCGTGCCCTGCGGGATCGCCCAGCTGATGGTCGCATACGACTCGGTGGACAGCGGCGACGGCCGCGCCCACGCGAACTTCGTGGCCCAGTCGGCATCGGTCGCCGCCGGGGCCCAGTCACCGCCGGCGGTCTGCCGGTCGACGGTGAGGAAGGTGCCCTCGGCCCGGATGTTGTTGCGCGGGCAGGCCGAGTGGAAGACCACCTGTGCGGGTAGGTGTGGGTGGGTGTGGGGTGGAGCACACAGGGGTGGAGCAGCGGCATCTCAAGAGGCGCGAGCATGGACAGGCGGAGTGCGCTGGCCAGCAGGAGGGTGGAGGAGCATCAGGGGAGGCTGTGGTCCCTCCACCCAGCCGGCCCTCCACCCCGCCGCCCCGCCGCCCATCCACCCAGCCGCCCCCCAGCGCCCCCTCGCACCTCCACCGTCTCGCCCGGCGCGTACGCGTCGCGTGCTGGCTCGCGCGCCACGTCGCCAAATGACTTGCCCCAGGGCGTGCCGTCGGCCACCACCGGCGGCACCAGGCTCCACTGCTTGGGCAGCTCGTTCGGGGGCGGGGGGCCGGGGTCGGTCGGCGCGTGCGCCGCCATCGCGGCCGCCAGGCGCGTGAACTCTTGGATGTAGGCGTCCAAGGTGTGGGGCCCATACAACGTGAACCCGCCTGGAAAGCGGCAGGGGCAGGGGGGTGGGGTGGGGCGGAGAGGGCACGGGCGGCGGCGCTCAAGAGGAGAGGGCGCGAACGAGGCCACGGCACAGCTCGCGCGACCGGACTATGCCGCCATGCCACCCTGTGCAGAGCGCGTCGCACGGCCGGCACGCCTCCTGGGAACCAACAAAACAACAAGACCCAACAGAAGATGTGTAACCTGCAGAGCGCTCACCCTCGTAGCGCTGCACCTGGTACTCCTCCCACGTGGTGACATAGCTCGAGTATGTGTTGGTCAGCCCCGCAATCACGACGCGCACGTCGCCCCAGGCCTCGCGCACCTGCACGGCGGCGGCGGCGCGAGGGGCGGGCGGGACCGAGCGCAAGAGATGGGAGGCAGATGGCGGCGCGAGGCACGCGCGCGGCCATCTTGCGCTCTGCGCACGCCGCTCCCAGGCGCCCGGGCGCCCGGGGGCTTGCGCTCGGGGGCCACGCCGCCGCGCCCCTCCGCCTTCCCGCCCGTGCGCGCACAGCGCTGTAGCTCACCGTGGCGGCAACCGCGCGGCGCAGGCGCCGGCCGGCCATGGTGGTGAACTCTCCGGGGACCGCCAGGATCACCAGCTGGCCGACGCGGAGAATCTGGATCTCCACAATGTACGGCACCCACTCGTATGGAAAGTGCATCTCGCCTGCGCCGACGCCAGCGCCGAGCGCGTCGACGTGGCGGCAGTCAAGCGCGCAGGGGCGCCGGCGCCCGGGTGGGCGGCGCGCGGCGCGCTCGAGCCCTCTGCGCGCTCGCCTCGCCCTGCGCGACTGCGTTCCCCCCGCACCGCCACCCCCAGTGACCGCTCACCCACGTCCAGCAGGATGGGCTTGGGCTCATGGCACGCCTCCTGCTCGGCCGTGGGCTTGGTTATGAAGTTTCGGACGAGGCGCCAGAAGGCGGTGCCATTGGTGTCGCTCTGCTTGAAGTCAAAGGCGCCGGGGCCTGGAGCGGGGGGAGGGAAGAGGGAGCCGACGTTTGACAGTCGGCGCTGCTGGTGTCGCTGCGACTGGAGAGTCAACGCCGGGGAGTCGACGCGTGGGGCATGGAGAGAGGCCAGCGAGGGGGAGGGCAAGCAAGCGCACGGGAGCGCGAGAGCAGGAGGTGTGGTTGGAGTGGCTGGGAGGACAGCCGGCGCTCCTGCAGCGCGGGCCGACGCGAGCGCTGGCGCCACCTGCCGGACAAACAGAGAGGGGCGCGCCCGCCGCCCCTCCCCCGACCTCACCGTCGGTCGTCCCCGCCGCAAACGCAAAGCCCATGGCCGGCTTGCAGGTGGCGCCCGCCCGAGTGAAGGCGCTGGCCGCCACCTCCAGGCCACGCATGTCCAGGAACGCGTGCCGGTACTCGATGGGCCCCCGCACCGCCGCCCCGTCCGCGCCAAACAGCGCCTGCGCGGCGTCCGCCTGCGCGCGAGCAAGGCGGGCGCCGGGCGAGGGAGGCGCAGTCGTGGCGGGGCGCAGGGCGCACGGGCGGCCGCAAGCCCGCCGCGCGAGCCGGCGCGCAGGCACGGCGCCGCCGTTCTCCCTCGCCTGCTTCTGCCCGATGATGCGCGTCGATTCAAAGTGGTCTGGCCAGCCGGGGCCGCGGCCCACGCACTGCTGCACGCGCCCGCCGCACGTGCTGTGCACCGCGTCGCACGGCAGGCCGGTGTCCATGCAGGCCGGGCCCAGCGTGTTGGGCGAGGTGTCCCCCACGTTGGCCTGCAGCCGCCGCGGGCAGGGAGTGGGGGCCAGCGGCGGCACCGGCGGCCAGCAGAGTGAGCGGGCGCCAGCGGCAGCCAGCCCCGCGCGCAGAGCACGTGGCATGCAGGCTCCAGGAGGTGGGGACGAGGGCCTCGGGCTCACCTGACAGAAGGCCGCCACAAAGCCTGGCGCGGCCACCTCTGCGGGCTGGGCCGCCGCCCAGTGCTCCATGAACTGCGCCGCCGCCCCCTTGTTGTCGCCCGAGATCAAGCTGCATGGGCATTTGGAGTTGTGAGGTTGCGAGGTGACAACCAGTGGTGGCAGTGCCAGGGACGGGGGAGGCACCGCGCCTGCCCGCGGCGCCCGCCGACATGCCAAACCTCCCGCGCCGCACATGCGCTGCCTTATGCGTTCAGCCTGCCCTACCTGTTGGTTTCGTTCATCGAGGTGCCGTGCACCGGGAACCAAGAGAAGGCGCCGATGCCCCTGCGGGGGGGCAGCCGTGCCACATCCCAGTGGCCCACGGCTCAGCCTCCGGTGCCCGCCTCGCGCGCGCACCCGCGCCCCTCCTGCCACACATCCACCCGCCCTCCTTCCCGCCCGCCTGCTCACAGCGAAGCTGCGCCGCAGGCCGGCACGCAGCGCCAGTGCTGCTGGGCGCGCACCTGCCGGCCGCGTCGTGCACTCGGAGCAGCATCATGTTCTTGTCAATATTGTGCTTGTACCTGGCCTTCTCCTCCTCCGGGTTCTCAACATACGCGGTCGGGCTGTGGCCGTAGGGAAGGGGGGGAGGGGCAGCGCGGCACGCACGGTGGGCGGCCGCGCGTGCGCGAGGCGCGTGCGGCAGGCCGAGGGTGCAGCGCGCGGGCCGGCCCCATGCGTGCACCCGTCTTGCGCCGAGCCCCCGCAGCGCGCAGAACTCTCCCCCGCCCGCGCCATGCCCCCCCAGCCCCCTGCCCCGCTCCAACAGAGGCGCCCCGCTCCAACAGGGGCGCTCTTTCGTGCCTGCGGTTGATGTTGGCCTCCAGCAGCTCGGCCTCGCTGACCGCCAGGCTGCCCGGCTGCAGCGCATCGTGCGCGCGCTGGATGGCGAGCAGGATGCCGTCCACCTGTCGGCGCAGGGGCAGCGGCGGCGGGAATCGGCGGAATCGCGTCTATCGAGCTGCGCTGGGCGCGCGGCGCCGAGGGCGGCCGCCTCCGCTGCGGCATCACTTCAATCACAGGGCAGAGCCCGCCCCAGCTTCGCCTCCCGCCCCTCCAGTCAACATCACTCCAAGAGCGTCCACAGTCCACCTGCCTTGCGACCGCCCACCCACCCGCCCACCCACCAGCGCGTTGAATGTCTGAGGATAGAAACCCAGGGTCGTGATATCGTACACCAGGTACTGCAGGTAACCTGCAACGCAATGCGATGTTCAATGTTGCAACGTTGCAACGTCATGGGGCAGAACGCCGTGCGGCCCGCGGTGGCAGAGCGTCGCGCCCGCGCACGGTGGCGGGGGCGGCGGCGGCGGCGGGCGCGGCGTGGCCAGCGCACCCGCGGGGCCCGAGTGCGTGTGCGTGCCGCTGAGCGCCACGTTCTGCTCGGTGTAGAGCCCTCCATACCGCTCCCGCAGCTTGGCGATCACGGTGAAGGTGACCGCCTGCAGGAAGGAGGCATAGGCATCGGGGCGGCGTGCATGTGCCTCTCATCGGTGGGAGGAGCGCGTGGCGCTGCAGACTGCCGCGCCGTGCCGCGCTGCCTGCATGCGCGCGCGCGCTCCCGCGCTGGCCCGCTGCCCCCGCGCGCATCAGGGCCCCGCGCCCCGCCCCGACCTGGGAGGCCATGCAGGCGTCCAGGTTGACAAAGGCAAAGCGGGTGGCGTTTGCGGCTGGGTCGGCGACGATGAGGGCGCGGGCATACAGGCGGAGGTGGATACCGCGGGCAAACATGTCGGGGTTGGCATAGCCCTGCGGGAGGAGGTGGGAAGGTCAAGGCAGGGCGGTGGCAGGAGGCGGAGGAGCAGGCGGCAGGCGAGGTGGGCGAGGCGGGCGGGCGTCCCAGTGTACCATCATGTTCACGTCGGCAGCAGGTCCAGTGATGTCGGCTTTGCCTGCGGATCGCGGATGAGGAAACATTGAGACGACAGGGGCCATGCAGAGCTCAGGGCAAAGAGACTGAGGCTTGGCGTGCCCCAGCCGCTCACCGACGCCCACTAGATAGTCGGATGCGGCCGCTGCACATGCGCACGCGCAGATGGAGAGGACGAGGAGCACTGCGCGAGGCATGTTGAAAACCGAGCGAGCACTCTGCGCCTCCCAACGCCTCCTCTGATTTCAGGGAAGCGCGATGGAGATACCGAGACACGCGATCAGCGATCCAACGCTCATTGGACTTCTGTCTTTCTTTCGCCATGTTTCACCATTCTGCGGCTCTCCCTCCACTGTAGAATCCTCGAAGCGTTGCTATTGATCGCTGGAGGACAAATTGGAGAAGCCATGTCCACTTCTTCTCGCGGCGCTCCCAATTCAGCCACAAAGAGACACCGGGGCGATCTCCTGGTAGCAGCTAAATACGCGTGGGGGTCGTCGTGCACTGCTGCTGGTGTGACGCCGTCGGCGTCAGGCAGGGGGGACATAAGCGAGTGTCCGACTCGGCCTTCCTTGCCTGCTCAAACGAAAGCTAGCTTCGCATGGAGTAGATCGAACTAGCTCCGACCCCCAGAGCTGCAGCGCAGGGGCGGCGGGAGTCGAAAGAAAGCCGCCAAAATCGATGCCCCGGAGCCGTCTCTACGCGGCGCCTGCGGCGCCGCTGCATTGCTGGAGAGTGCGTCTGAGCGGCGATAAGTGGCTGGGGGGGGGGGGGGGGGGGGGGGCCCGCCGGGGGGGGGGGGGGGGGGGGGGGACCCAGCAGCCCCAGGGCAGGCGCNGGGGGGGGGGGGGGGGGGCCCGCCAGGAGGGAGGGGGTGGGAGGCTTGCATTTGAATGGTGTCGTTGTTGAGACGGGAGGCCGGCGCCCACGCTGCACTAGCTCCCGTCAGGTGTGAACGGCGCAGGGAGTGCTGCTAGTGGCTGGAGGGCCGCTCCCGCCGCCGCTGCCGCCCAGTCGTGGCGCCCGTCCGCCGGCGAGCCCAACCCCTTTGGAGCTGTTTGGCCCATGTCTCAGTCGCACACAGGGGGGTGATGGCTGCCATGGGTGGGGGGGAGGGGGGCTCGAAGCTTGGGTGTGTGAAGGGGGAGGTGGTGGAGTGGGGGTCATGCCGCCCGTTTTGGCTGCCTGCGACCGACGCCCGTTTTGCAAAATCGAATCCTTTAATGCCTGAGCTCTAGGCAAGAGCAAGTTTGGTGGCCTGGCTCCCACCATCCTCTGGCTTGTGTGTGGGCCTAGATGACTGTGCTGAGATCTGGCTCTCTCCCCCTCTGCACTTTGCTGTGAGCTGGCTCAAGCTGGAGAGGGTAGGCGGACACTCGTTTCTGTCCCCCCTGAGGCGCCGCCGCCGTCTCCGCCCTTTGATGGGTGGGGCTAGCAGTCCCTCAGGCGCCCATGACAATTTCGGCAGCGCTCGGCATAGCTGCTGGTAGCTGCCACGGCATTGCATGCTAAGGCTGCAGGGATGGCGCGTGCATTGCAGCGCGGCGGACCGCAGCAACGTCAGCCAGCGCAGCAACGACAGCCCGCGGACGGCAGCCAGCTTGGGCATCGGCGCGCTCCCGGGAGTCAGCCAACGGCGACGGCCGCGTGGGGTTGCAGCACGGCCCGACGGTCAGCCCACGGCCTTGGCAGGGCACCTCCTCTCCAGCTCGTCGGCGCGGCGTCACTCCACCGCCTGGAGTAAGAGACATCGGCAGACACCCCGAGCGTGTTGCACGCCCCAGGACGTCACGCCGAGGAGCACGTCGCCCCCCCGTCTGTTTGAGCAGCAGCGGGCCGCCGCTGTCGTTCTGGCACGTGTCGCGCTTGCCCGCGGGGCCGCCTGCGCGAGGTGGGCGGGCGGGGATGGGTGGCCGGTTGGACGCGCGGGGGGCGCGGAGGGGTGGGGACAGCAGCGGGCGGCCGCGCACGCGTCGCGGAGCGCGCTGTTGAGCACACGCGCGCATGTCGGGCTGCCGCGCCCGCGCCAGCAAGTCGGGCGGCGGCACCTGCATCACGGGGTTACAATTAGAGTACACACACACGAAACAGCGCCCAGCGGCGCACCTCCTGGAGCACTTGGGCATTCTCGCCGTCTCGTTTGTGCCGCCCCACCCCAGCAGCACCCACAGCCGCTGGTGCTGCGGCAGCGCGACGCCCTTTTTGCCGGAGGCCAGCGCGGCACGGGGGTAAAGTGAAAAGGGTGCACATGCCCAGCCCTTGCGTGCAGGATGACACCGCCGCCGCCCGGGACCCCTTGGCGCCGCCGCGCCGCCGCCGCCGCCGCTCCCGTCGCCGCCGCACGTGCCACTGAGTGCGGCTCGCTCACGCCTAGGCAGGCGCATGGGCTTGATAGTGAGAGCGGACCGCCAGGATTGCCATGGCCGCGCCTGAGCTGGCTGCTCTCAGCGAGATCGCTGCGCGTCAGCTGCCAGGCCCGGCGCATCGGCCGCCAGGCCCGGCACCGCCGCCGCCACCAGCGCCGCCAGCGCCTCGGCGTTTGCGCGCTCCGTCCAGCTGCGCGCCTTGGCCGCCGCGCGGCGACCGACCGCCGCCAGCGCCGCACGGTCCGCCAGCAGCGCCTCCACAGCATCTGCCAGGCGAGCGGCGCCCGCGCTCATGTCTGCCAGCAGCACCTCTCCGTCGGCGTCGTCCAGCAGGTCGGTCGCGCCCACGCTGCCGCCGCCCTGCACCAGGCTCGGCGCCCCCTGGCTCGCTGCCTCCACGATCGTCATGCCATAACTGCAGGAGGGAGGTGGTGAGCAGGTGGAGGGGGGGTTGAGGGTGTGGGTGGCTGGGTGTAATGGTGGTGGAGGTGGTGGGGGGTGGGTGGNCCCGCTCCTCAATCTCCCGGCGTGTGGGAGGAGGGGGTGGGGGTGGGGGGGGGCACCTCACTGAGAGCGTAGCAGGGGCAGGGGCAGGTGACGCAGAGCGCCACGGCATGCACCACGCCCCGTGCATCGCCGCCGCCCGCGCGCCAGCCACCCCCGCGGCGGCGGCACTCACGCGTCGTAGGTGCAGGGGTGGATGTTCAGGAGCGTCCGCGCATAGACGGAAGCCAGGTCGGCTGGGCCCATGAAGGACTGGTGCAGCTGGACCTGCAGCACTGGTTAATTGGTTGCAGCAGAGATGCGGGCGGTAACGGCCATTGTCGCAGCGGGAAGGAAGCAGGCGCACTGAACGCGAGGGCGAGGCGCGCGGGGAGGAGGCCGAGCTGGCTGACTCTGCTAGCTCGGTTTGCGTGGCGGGCGCTGAGAGGGGAGGCGGGGCGGGCGCCTGCCAGCGCTCTCTGAAACGCTGCCCGCGCCCGCAGCTGCACCCCCGCGGCGCTCGCCTGCGGCACCTCTGCCTCCATCCGCGCCCTCAGGCGCTGGCCATAGGGCATGTCCCACCCCGCGCCCAACATGACTGGCGTGACGCCCAGCCGCGCCAGGCTGCCCCGCTGCTGCAGCTCGCAGGCCAGCTCCACAAAGCGCTCCGGCTCCTTCTCGGGCGACAGGCGCACGCAGCACGCCAGGTACGTGCGCTCCGACCGCCCCGCCTCCCCCTGCCGCCGCTCCGCCTGCGGCCGCTCCCCCTGCCGCCGCCCCCCCTGGCCGGCTTCCGCCGCGCCGCAGGCGCTGCCCCTGCCGTCGCAGCCTGCGCCGCCGGCGCAGCCGCCGCCCCCGCCGCCGGCGGGGCGGCGGTCGGCCGGCGGTGGCAGGCGCTGCATGTCGGCGCGCAGCGCGGGGAGCAGGACGTGGACGGGCGTGAGCTGCGGGCCCCCGGGCGCAGCCAAGTGTTCGCCCATGTACGCCGCGTCCGAGCGGGAGAGCACGGTGGCCAGGGCGGCCACCTCCAGCGCGCGCTGCTCCAGCTGCGGGGGCGGGGCGGGGGGCCGGGGCAGGGGGCAGGGGCGCAAAGGGGGTGGGTGGGTGGGTGGGCGGGTGGGTGGCTCACGCCGCTGCAGAGTCGAGTCACTGCTCAGCGAACCGAACGAGACGAACCTCCAGACTCGGCGCAACTNGGAGGAGGCGGTGGGAGGGGGAGGTGGGGGGGGGGGGGGGGGGGGGGGGGGGGGGGCGGGGGGGGAAAGGGGGGGGGGGGGGGGGGGGGAGGGGGGGGGGTGGCTCACGCCGCTGCAGAGTCGAGTCACTGCTCAGCGAACACGAACGAGACGAGACCTCCAGACTCGGCGCAACTCATTGGCAACACGCCGCCCCAGGCAGCAGGCAGCAGGCGCGGCCCCCGCCGCCTCAGGAAAGAGAACAACGCACCGCCCCAGGCGGCAGATGCCCCCCCCCCCCTTCTGCCCCACCTGGAAGATGGTGTCGCGGTGGTGGTCCTCCGCCGTGCGCAGGTAGATCCTGCAGTGCAGGAAAAAAAAACACATTGGGCGCCTGGTGAGCAGGCGAGACGCACCGTCACGGACGGTGGCGAGGGTGTGAGAGTGAAGGACAAGACGGGGGGCTGCCTGCACTGCCCTGTGGTTGGAGAGTTTAATGACAAACATTCGATAAAGATAAAAAAAACAAAAAAACAAAAAAACAAACATGGTGTGTTAACCTGTAGTTCATGAAGCAGAAGGGCGGCGGCGCCACGCCCGCCGCCCCGAGGCCGCCCGCCAGCGCCTCGTATGCCGGCAAGCTGTGCCAGTCCACCCCCAGCACAGCGTCGGGCGCAAATTCGGCCACCAGCGCCACCACGCCCGGCGCGCCCGCGCCCGCCGCGAATTCGCGCCAGGCGCAGCCCGCGTCGAGGCGACCCCACAGCGGCAGCGGGATCTGCAGATGGGTGGCGGTGGAGGCATGAACGCACGGCGGAGGCCGCGGTGCATCCACCAGACAAAGCGGCAGGGCGGGGCGCAGGCGCTGCTGGCGGGGTGCCCGCCGGCAGGCCTGCGGCGGCCGCGCCCTGTTGCCTCGCCCTCCCCACGTGCATGCCACCTGCCCACGCACCTCGATCAGCTGCGCTGCTCCCTCGCGGTGCGCCTCGTGCTGCGGCTGCTCCGGCGCGCCTGAGACGACGCACAGCTGATGACCCAACTCAGCCAGAGCGCGGACCTGGCTGCGGCCGTAGATGCCATTTCCCGAGAACACGTCCCTCCCCAGCTCTATGGCCAGGACCAAGAGGCGCATTGGGCGCTGCCGCGCTATGCGGCGGGCGGCGGCGAGGGGCAGGCGGCGGGTGGCAGCGATTGTGGCGCGCGCTCGATCGCTGCTTGCTCAGGTCGATGCCAAGCGCGGGGGCTTCCAACAGGCTGAATGGGCACGGACGTGAGACTCGGGCAAAGCTTAAATTGCGGTTGGGAAGTGCGGGAAATGGCTCGCCAGTCTAGGCCGTTTTGCAGCTAGCTAGCTGTAAGGCAGGCTGAAGGGTTGCAGTTCCACCCCCGCCCACCCGCCCGCCCACCCTGCCCGCCGCACGGGCACCTGCCCTGCTCGCCCGACCGCACTGCGCCGCACCGAACCAACGCCTGCCCCCTCCTTTCCTCAATGTTGCAACTTGGCGCGAAGCAGAGCCAAGGACAGTGACAGACAAGGAATAGCAAAAGACAACAGCTGCCAAAATCTGGAGAGGGCTGGAGGAAGGGGGGAGGCAGAGGGGGCAGAGAGCAGGGGAGAGGGGCAGGGCATGCGAGAGGAGGGAGAGCTAGCAGGCAGGCTGGCAGGGGGCCTGGGAGGAGGGATGGCGGGCTGCTGCCGCGCCCCAAGGGCGGCCGCTGGGGCTCGCGCCCGGCCCAGCGCTCGCCGCGGCCCGAGAGCGGCTCCGCGGGTCGGCGGGCCCCGGGTCCGCACGTTCTGGGGCCCGCGCGCGCGCGCTCCGGCCCGCGCGCCCTGGAAAGCCCCGACTTCAAACAGCCGCCGACTTCAAACACAAACAAACACAAACAGCCGCCGCGCTTTCTAAAAAGCGTCGTCCCGGCTCGCGAGCAGCTTGACGTTCTCCAGCTCCTTGGCCGCGACGTCGGTGACCGAGCAGTTGGGGTACACTGCGCGTGGCGGGAGGAAGGACGGGGGGGCGGCAGGCGGTGCGCGGGAGGAGGGGGGCCGGGCGGAGGTGGCGAGGCGCTCCGCGCCGCGGCGGCGCCGGGGGCCGCGTGCCTCGCGCGGCGCCGGAGCCATGCAGCGGCAACAGCCCGTGGCAGCACTGCAGCACCGCAGCGTTCCAGTGGCGCAGAGCAGCAGCGGCGGCACCGGCGGCAGCAGGCAGGGGGCCCCGCTCCTCCTCCCGACCTCTATTCATAGATTCATGGGTTATTGATAGTTTTATGGCTGCTATCTCCACTCACGGATGAGGTAGTCGAGCGCAAAGACGGTGAGCGGCACCGCCAGCAGCAGGCCCCACACCCCCAGCGAGTGCTCCGCCACCACCAGCACGCTCAGCACCTGCGGCGCGCGCGCGGGGCGGCGCGGGGCGGCGCGGACGAGTCGAGAGGGCCGGCCTCGGGATGGGGCGGGGCAGGCGCGCGCGGCGGCGCGCGCTTGCGCGCCCCCCAATCCCCCCCATCTCCCCATCTTCCCCCCCCCCCCCACCCCCCACCCACACACACACCAGCAGCGGGTGGAGCTTGAGGTGCGCAGAGTAGATGGCGGGGTTGAGGCCGTAGGCTTCCACAAAGTGCACCCCCGTGATCATGAGCAGCACCAGCGCCAGCTGCGGAGGGGGAGGGGGGGGAGGGAGGGAAGGAGGGGGTGCGGGGCGCGGCAAGTGCGTGGGGAGGGTGCGGGGCGCGGCAAGGGCGTGGGGAGGGCGCGGGGCGCGCGCGCGCCTCGGCGACCCCGCGCCCTCACCCCCGCCGGCGCGGGGCTCCCGCCGCGCCGCGCCGTCCCGCCGCGCTGCGCCACGCCACCCCCCGCCCCCCCACCACGCCACGCGCCCCACCTTGGTGAACCCGTACTCCGTGAGCGCGACAAAGCCGATGGGGATGGTCGACATGATGACCCCGGCGATGGGGATGAGCCCGCATATGAAGACGAAGAGCGAGAGCAGCCCGATCCCTGGCAGCGCCAGCAGCCACATCCCCAGCGAGGTGAGGATGGTGTTGACCAGCGCGATGCGCGCCTGCGCGTTCGCGCGCGCGCGTTTGGGGGGCGGGGCGGGGTCGGGGCGCGGGGCGGGGCAGGGGCGGGAGCGTGGGGGTGGTTGCAAGGGGGAGGGGGGGGGGGGCGGCAGGGCGGCGGGGGGCGCGAGGTCAGCGCGGGGGCGCGGCGAGCGCGGCGGGTCGGGAAGGGCAGAGGCGCCAGGGCACACGAGGCGGAGCCTGGATCCCGGTGGGTGAGACGCATCCGGCAAGGGCCGGGCGCCGGTGCTGCACCACAGCCCGCGGCCCCTGCGCTCGCCAGGCTTCAGCGCACCATTCGCCCGGGCCCACCCTCCGCCCAGGCGGCCCACCCTCCGCCCCCCGGCGCGACCCACCCTGAGCGCCCCCGCCACATGCATACACACGAACACATCGCCTAGACTGGCGGAGCAGGACCGCACGCCTGCGGGCCGGCGGCCGCGCCGCGCCCGCGTGTGCAGCGCCCTCCGCCGCCTGCCGCGCCCGCGTGTGCAGCGCCCTCCGCCGCCCGCCGCGCCCACGTGTGCAGCGCCCTCCGCCGCCCGCCGCGCCCGCCTCCGCCCACTCTCGCCGCCGCCGCCAGCTCAGCGGCTCCCGACCACACAGACGGCCACGCAATCTACCGAAGCCATTGGCGGGCCTGCCTGCGCCCGCCCCGCGCCGCACCTGCGCCTGCAGCGCCTTGCCGAAGAGGGTGGCGAAGACCTCGAGCGAGGGGGCGACGGTGTTGTACAGCGGCGCAGCGCGCGAGGTGCGCAGCGACTGGACGCCGCGGGCGATCCGAGGGAGGTCCCACACCACCATGATGGAGAGGATGAGCGAGATGCCGACCTGCGCGCGCGCGGGACGGGGGGTGGGGGTGGGTGGGGGGGGAGGGG
>PCFQ01000082.1:972885-1016594 GCA_003063905.1 Chlorella sp. A99
GGGAGGGAGGGGCAGCAGGCGCAGGACGCGGCTCGGCGGCCGCGCGCGCGCGAGCTGCGCCGCCGCTCCACGCGGCCGCGTGGTGGCGGGCGATGCGGCGCCGGGGCCCGCGCGCCGGCTCGCACAACAATCTGCAGAGGGAAGCAATCTGCAGAGGAAAGCGCCACGCTCACCCCAAAAAAGTCCTTGAGCTGAGAGGCCAGCAGGAAGACCACCAACCAGCAGCTCCACCGCTGCCAGGGCAGGTTGACCGTCCACACCACCACGTCCTCCAGGCTGCGCTGCTGCTGCGGGCCGCGCAGCGCGCTGCCGCTGGTGGGCCGCATCGGTGGCTGGTAGGGCGCGGCGGTCGCCGCGGCGGCCGGGCGCAGCGGCGGGCGGCGGGCGGCCCGGTGGGCGCTGCTCGGCCCGGTGGGCGCCGCACGGAACCTGCTGCTGCCGCCGCTGGCGCATCCCCATCGGCCCCGGCAGTGCTGCAACCTGATGGCTGGCCGCACAGCGCGCTGCGGGTGAGCGCTCGCCTGGTGGAGGGCGTGGTGCCGCTGGACCGGCATCGCCAGCGCTAGCCGCATGGCTGCCACCTCTCGAAACGTAACTATCCGACCCGCGAGCTCCCAACGCGATCGATACCAAACTACTCACCAACCCAATGCTCACACAAAAGGGAGGGGGAACGCGTCCACTGCTTCCAGGAGCGATCGACAATGATCGAAGATAGGTGAGAAGGCAAGGGAGACCTGAATTATGAGCCCGACAGTCGCGCAAGTGGGGAGCTGGCGATCGCAGCTGAATTTGCAATCCCACATTGCCATCCTCTGCCACACAGTCACCTGGATGCGATCAACACGCCCTTGACTGCAAGTGTGGAGGTGGCCCAGGCATTTGCGGCGCTGTGATGTCTGTGGCTCGCAGCAGCACGTGGGTGGATGCTATCCTGGTTGGCGCGCTGTCTAGGGGCGTGAATGTGAGAAGCGACCCAAGGGCTGCCCAAGGCCCCTTGCTGCCTTGAGGCGGGCGCGAGCGAACCTAGTGCATGGGAAGGCCGGCGATCGAGCCGCCAGAGCCACATGCCCCGCCGCGTCCCGCCTGCCGCGCGCCTTTTCGCCCGTGCTGGAATCCTCCCCCTTGTGTCCCGTTGCAGAAGACGACCTTTGTGCTGATCAACCTCTCCCTCCTCGGCGCCATCGGCCTGCTGGCCAGCCTGCTGGGGCGCGTGGACGCAGAGCTATCGTTGCATCTTGGCGTGCTGCTTGCCTGTGCAGTCGGCCTACTCGGGGCAGTCAACTATGTGGTGGGACAGACCGGTCTAGTGAGCACGGACGCCCAGCGGCGGGAGCTGTTTGACAAGCGCGGGACCCTCGGCGCGGCATCTCCAGCCGACAGCAGCGCGAGCAGCTCCGACCGCAGGCTGGAGTAGCGGGGCGCTGTGGAGGAGAGAGGGAGCGTCCGGACTGAAGCGCTGGCGAGAGGGGCGCGCGGAGGGAAGGCGCCTGCGTGGGGAGGCGCCTGCGTGGGAGGGCGCCGAGCACAGCTGCCGAGGGGCGGCAAGAGAGCGTCGTGCGCGCGGAGCGAGCGCGCCGGCGCTGGAGAGTCAGCCCTCTTGCGCGGCTTGAGTCAGCAGGCGGCTGCAGCATCGCTTGGGCTTGCCTTGTGTGAGCTGGAGCGGGCGCGCGGCAGACAGCGGAGCCTGCCCATAGGGCAGCTGACTTGGCGGTGTTGTTAGTGGGCGAGAGAGGATGAGGCTGGAGGTGTGGGACAGGTGTCTGAGGCTGGTGCAGCGCACGACCAGGCAGGGCGGCTGCGCCGCCGCCAGCGGCGCATCGCACGGGACCCTGGCACGCGCGCTGGCGGCAGCTTGGCCGCTCGGCGGCGTGGCCGCACGCTCCCTGCACGTCGCCGCGAGCGGCGCTGACAGCCCACCCACAAGCAGCGCTGGCAGCCCTCCCACGAGCAGCAGCTCTCTCAGCAGCAGCAGCAGCAGTGCCCGCGGCGACAGAGGCAGCCGCGTGCCGAGTGGCGGCGACGCCGAGCCGCCGTGGCCGCCGCCGCCGGCACACCGCCGGCGCAGGCTGCGCGTGGCGGTCGGCGTGTCGGGCGGCGTGGACTCGGCGGTCGCGGCGCTGCTGCTGGCGCGGGCGGGGCACGAGGTGGTGGGGGTCTTCATGCGCAATTGGGACGAGGGCGAGGAGACGGGCAACCACAACTGCAGCGTGGAGCGCGACGCACGCGACGCAAGCGCCGTGTGCCGCGCGCTGGGCGTGCCGCTGCACGAGGCCGACTTTGTGTCTCGCTACTGGAACGAGGCGAGCCTGGGCGGGCCGTGCTTGGGCGCGGGCCGGGGAGGGGAGCGGCGGGGCGCTGGGGTGGGCCTGGGCGAGCCGCGCTGCCTCGCTGCGCGCCGCCGCGCGCCCGCGTGCGCGCGCGGGGCAGCCGACCCGCCGCGCTCGCGCCCGCGCGCCCGCGCCGCAGGTGTTTCAGGACTTTGTGGCTCAGTGCGCGCGGGGCCTGACCCCCAACCCCGACCTCGCTTGCAACCGCCACATCAAGTTTGACGCCCTGCTGGACTTTGCCGACGGCCTGGGCGCGCACGCAGTGGCGACCGGCCACTATGCGCGGCTGCGCTGGCCGGGCGGCGCGCCGGGCGGCGGCGGCGCCTCGGGCGCCGGCGCCGGCGGCGCGGCGCTGCCGCAGCTGCTGCGGGGCGCAGACCCCCGCAAGGATCAGACCTACTTTCTTGCCTCGGTGGAGCGCGAGGCCTTTGCGCGCGCGCTGTTCCCTGTGGGCGGGCTGGCCAAGCCCGCCGTGCGCGCGCTGGCCGCCGAGGCGGGGCTGCCGCCTGCGGCGCGGCGCTCGAGCGCCGGCATCTGCTTCATCGGTGGGCGTGCCGCCCCCTCCCCTGCCGCCCCACAGCGCTGCTGCGCCGGCGAGGCCGCACTGCGCAGAGCTGCTCGTGCAGCCGCGCGCGGCCGCCCGGCGCTGCCCCCCGCCCGCCCGCCCCGCCGCCGTTCCCTACCCCTGCACCCCCTGGCGCCCGTCCTCCCCGCCCCTCCTTCCCCTGCCCAGGCCGCCGCGACTTTGGCGACTTTCTATCCCAGTATGCCGCGCCCGTGCCTGGGCGCCTCATAGACGTCGACACCGGCGCGGACCTGGGCCCCTGCGCCAACCTGCTGGCGTTGACGCACGGCCAGCGCCCGGGCCTGGGCGGCATGCCCGCCCGCACCTACGTTGTCGGCAAGGACGTGGTGGCACGCGTGGCCTACGTCGCGCGCGCGCCCGACCACCCTGGGCTCCACTGCGCCGCCGCGCTGCTGCGCGCGCCGCACTGGCTCAGCCCGGAGCACGCGGAACGACTGGCCCAGCAGGGCTGGCTGCGCTGCGAGTACAAGGCCCGGCACGGCCAGCCGACGCGCGAGTGCGTGGTGACGCTCGCGGCCGCACCGCCGGCGCCGGCGGCGGCCGGCGCTGCCGCGGCCGCAGTGGGCGGCGCGCGCCTCGACCCCGCCGCCCTGTGTGCCGGCTTTGTGTCCAGCGCATACTGCCGGCTGCAGCCAGAGGACGGAGCGGTACTGCCGGGGTATCTGGTGGCCCACTTTCCAGAGCCGGCGCCCGCCATCACGCCGCAGCAGGCGTTTGTGCTGTATGACGGGGAGCTGTGCCTGGGCAGCGCTGCCATTGCGCAGCCGGGGCGCTCGCTGCACGAGGCGGCCTTGGGCAAGGGCGGCGGCGCCAGCGCCGGCCCAGCGGCCGCAGCGGCAGACGCGCCGTGAGCGGCCGTGCCGGCGCCATGTTTCAATCATGTTGTGCTAGATACCATGGCAATGAATCTCTCTGTGTGCTACATATGTCCCCATGTCCCCAGTGCGCCTCCTTGTGCCTCACAGTGACATGCTGACTTGCGCCAATGAACTCTGCCAGTCCCTGCTGTTGCGGCAGGCACTGTAAAGTATTGCGAGCGCACTTGCGCCGCCCAAGCCGCATACGCAGCATGGGGGCCGGCCGCCGCGCGCTCTTTTCCGCCGCCTCGTGTTGGACCTGCGTCAGCAGGATGGCTCAGCGGCCCCCGTGGAGCACTCGGGCGCCTTGCGCCGTTTCTCCCTGCGTTCCAGCGGCAGGCAAGGGGCAGAAACAGCAACAACTCGTGGTGCTGAGGGCGGGGGTGGCACATGCAGGCAGGGGTGTCCTGAGCGCCCCTGCACCCTGAGCCCCCCTGCACCACTCCACAATGCCCTGCCCTTGCTGCTTTGCCTCCCTGTGGCTATCCCACCCCTGCAGCTACTCCACGTCCTGTGTTTGCAATGCAACAACCCGCAGACCAGCGGGTCCCAACCGGCCATCCACATCGTCAGCTGTCGCGCCAGGCCCGCCGCTGCGCCTTGAGCGCGCGCGCCGCCTCCACCGCCGCCTCCGACTCGCGCACGGCCGGCGCGTCGGGGCACGCCTGCCTGGCCGCCTCCAGCGCCGCGTGTGCCGCATGCCATGCCGCGGCCGCCCACTCCCATGCCTCTGCATCCCCAGTGTGTTGCACCGCCGGCTGGCGGTCCGTGCCTGCGGTAGCTGCCTCTGCTGCTGCCTCGCGCGCCGCAGTTGTTCTGGCCCATGCAGCGGCCGCGGCGGCCGAGGCCTCGGCTGCCGCCATGCGTGAGCTGGCTGCGGCGGGAGCTGCGTCGGCTGCCGCGGGCGGCCACACCAGTAGTGAAGGCCGGGGGGCGGGGACAGGGGCCCGCGGCTGCGGCGGTTGGCTTGCAGCGGGCTTGGGGCTCGGTGCGGCCTCGTCACGCCGCGTCACGAGCCGGCACTGCATCTCCTCTCCGTTTTCGCGCAACAGCTGGTCGAGGAGCGCCTGGAGCACCTGGTGCTCCGCTGCGGCCCGCCTGTCCTCCTCTAAGGCCCGCCTGCTCTCCTCTATGGAACGCCTTCTCCGTGCCATGTACTCGTGGTGCTCCAACACCTCCCTGCTCACCCACATGTCGCGGCCACCCAGCAGCGCTTGCACGGCAGTCCGCGCCGACTTGCCGTGTCTCTGCACCAGCGGGGGGGTGAGAGCAGGGGGAGCGGGGTATGGAGAGGCGAGGAGACACCTGGCGGCAGGGGCGCAGGGCCAGCGCCGGCGCCTGTGCCGAGCGCAGGCAAGAGCTGCAACGCCTCACATCATGTGCCGCTCCAAGCTTGGCCCCCAGCGAGGAGTAGGCGCGCGCTGCAGCCTCAGACGCTGACTGCGCCCAGGCGCTGACAGACAGCGAGCCAGGCGGCGGCGCTGGCGCCGGCTCCCGCGGAGGCGGCGCGCGTGCCGCGGTCACCACCAGACGCCGCCCGCTGCGGATCTGTGGCCGGCATGCTGCCCGCGACGGCTGAGGGGATGCGGGGGCGCGCAGGCAAGGTTTCAGTGGCGTGCAGCACCATCCCCTGCTCACGGGGCACGAGCTAGCTTGTGATGAGGAGGAGCAGAACGCGGATGCTGCTAGAGGAGCAGCGCGGTGCTAGAGATTTGCATGCACGTGGGGGGAAATGGTGGCGGGTCCACCTGGACCCCCCACCCACACACTCGTGGTCGCACGCCAATTGGGCAATCTGCGGTCCCTCCCATTGCCGCACAGGCACCCGGATGCGCTCGACGCACCGCAGAGGGACTGCAGTGGAGCGGCAGGTTCGCCCTGGCCCGCCGGTTGCAGCGGGCAGGCACCCACCGGCATGGGCACCCACTGCCAGCACTTGAGCTCAGACACTCTTCCCTGCTCGTCATCTTGGGACGTTTCAACACAGCGGCAGCAATGCACAAGTGTCACAAGACAATAGAATGAGCAGCAGATCAGTACAGGTGGTGGAACAGCGCAGGTGGGAGAGAAACACCAACTGCTCCTGGTCGGTCGGTGGGGCAGCATGTGATGTGTGGGGGGTCGTGCGGTGTCTGCCGGCGCTGCAGGCCGCGGCTGCTGGACCGCAGGGCCGCACCCAACATGGCCACAGGTGAACGCACGGTATCCGTCCCGGCCGGTGCGGTGGTGTCCCGGGCGATCAGCTGGCATAATCGCGTACTGCCGCAGGGCTCAGTCTGTCCAGCTTGTTAGCGAGCCGCGCTCTTGTGCTCGCCCACACAGCTACCTCCTCGTGTATCGGATGTCGCACTGGCTGGGGCCCCCGCCGGCAGGGGCCACCAGGCTGACCGCGCGCCGCCACACCGCACCAGCAATCGAGCACTCTGTGGTGTCGCGCCAGCCGGCGTCGCCGCCGGAGCCCGCGGCCGCGGCGCGCGCGGCGCCCGTGCCGCTGGCACCCTTGCTGGCGGGCACGCCCACCACGCCTGCGGCAGGGGGGGGGGCGCGCAGGAAGGGGCGTTCATCTCGCCACAACGACGCGATTGGCGCGCGCATTCCACCGGTACCGGCGCCGCGCGGGACCACACGACACGCCCGCCCACCACCACACGCGGCGCCATGCATGCTGCGATCCTGCACCGTGGACAGCTGGCCCGCCGGCCAGCGCGCCGGGAGGGCCAGGGCCATGGAGAGGTGAGGGAAGGCCTCCCGAGCGCACCGAGGTAGTCGGTGAGGGCGATGGCGGTGAGCGTCGGCAGCCGCGCCAGCAGGCGGGAGAGGTAGGCGCGCTCCAGGCGCGCCAGCGCGTCGGCCGGCTGCTCCTCGCCGGAGCCCGGGGCCCAGCCCTCGACCTCACCCTCCTCCCAGGCCTCCTCCTCCTCCTCCTCTTCCTGCTCCTCCTCCTCCTCGCCGTCGCCGCCTTCGTCCGCGCCATCCGCCTCCGCCTCTGCCTCGCCCTCCTCATCCTCAGAGTCGCTGCCCGCATCTGCCTCCTCGCCACCCTCCTCGCCCCCCCCTCCCTGCTGCTGCTGGGCGGCGCCCTCCGCCTCGGCCGCCGCGCCGGCGGCGGCGGTGCCCGCCTCTGGCGGCGGCCGGCCCCACACGAAGCAGCGCAGCTCCACCTGGCGCAGGCTGTCGAGGCCGGCGCCCGGCGGTGCGTGCGCCGCAGCGCCGCGCCGCAGCGGCTCGTGCCCCGTGCTGCCGCAGGCGCTGAGGTCCAGGCTGAGCTGCTGCAAGGCGGGGAGCCCCTCCAGCGTGAGCGCGCTGCCAGGGTGGGGCATGACCGACAGCGAGGTCAGGTGCCGCAGCCGGTTCAAGCCCTCGCTCGATGCCAGGTTGTGCACCGCAAGCGACGACAGCTGCGCGGGGCGAGGGGCCGTCGCGGCGCGCGTCGGGGCGGGGTGGCATGGGGGAGACGGCGGCAGGTGCGACGGCTCGCAACGCGGCGCAGGGGAGACGGCGGCGGGTGCGGCGGCGCGCGAGCTGTTGGCACCTGGCGCAGGGCGCTCAGCGCCGCGATCTCGCCGCCCAGGTTGAGGGGCGGGCCTTGGTCCTCCTCATACCAGGCCGACAGGCTCTGCAGGCCTGCACCCCAGGGGACAGGCGCGGGGGAGGAAGGGAGCCACGCGGTGAGCGGGCGGCGGCGGGGCGGGGCGGCGCGGCGCTGGCGCCGCGGAGCACAGCGCGCCCAGCGTGTGGGGCCCCCCCGCCGCGGCGCCCACCCGTCAGGTGCTGCAGGTCGCCGAAGCCTCCGGCCAGCTCGATGGAGTTGAGGGTGACCTGGGTGATGCCCGGGTGCTCCAGCAGACCAAAGTCGGCGCGTATGGCCGCCACGTCCTCGCCCGGCTCGGCAACCAGCGCGAGCGAGCGCAGCGCGGGCAGGGCGGCCGGCGTCGCCGCCTCGAGCAGCGACGCCAGCTCCTCGGACGAGCTGACCTGCACCGCCAGGTCCCAGAGCACCCGGTAGGGGCAGGGGGTCTGCGCGGGGCGGGCAGGAGGGGGCGGGGGCGGGGTGGCGGGCGCGGGGAAGGTGGCGCCGCGCGCGGGAAGAAAGCGTGGGTACCGCCGCGCTCAAACGCCGGCCGTTTGCGGGTGCCGCACGCGCGCGGCGCGCGCAGACCCCCTCTCCCCCCACAGCCACGAGTCTCAGGGGGTTGTGGGGCGCACCTGGAGGGCGGGCAGCAGCAGGGATGCGGTGGTGTTGGCGCGGACAAGCGCCTCGGTCAACGCGCCGTCCAGGTGGCAGAGCCCCCGCGAGATTGCGACCTCGGAGAAGAGGCGCATCACGCCGGCGCGTGCCAGGGCCGCCTGGAGGTCGGTGGTCGCGCAGGCCATGCTGGGCAGCGAGATGCGGAGTGCCACCAGCTGGGGCGGCGGGTTTGACCGTGCGGTCAACCCCAGGCGGTCGCAGAGCCGCGCGAGCGGCCACTGCAGCCGTCCGGGCCGCAGCGACGGGTCCAGGCTGCGCCACATCTCATGCTGCTCCGCGTCGGCACCGGCAGCCGCGCTAGGCTCGCTGGCGCCACCAGAGGTGACGAGGATGGTGTGGATGCGGCGCGCCGCGAAGAAAGGAAGGCGGCGGGCGTGGCAGGCGGCGGGCGCGTCGAGGTCGAGCCGAATGCCGCGCGCATGGACGAGGCAGCCCGCGTGGGCCGCCTTGCTCACGGTGCTGAGGCTCAGGCGGTCCTCGGGGGTCAGGTGGCCGGCCACAGCAGCCCAGGCCGCCGCGGGCACCGCGGGGGGCCGGCCGGCGCGCGCTCTTTGCCGCCGCCTCATGTTGGACCTGCATCAGCAGGATGGCTCAGCGGCCTCCGTGGAGCACTCGGGCGCCTTGCGCCGTGTCTCCCGCTACCACCTCCGGCTCTGACATGCGCTGATGGCATGAGAAGGGGTCGCAAGGGCAGCGCGCAAGCAGCGCCCTGCCGCCAGTCTGGCCCGCCGGACCACCGGCAGCACTGGGTGGGGGCGTTTTGGGGGGCCAGGCCAGGGCTGGAGGTGTTTTGGGGTGCCCACAGCCCCTCCACCGATCCCTGCACCGCGTGGTGCAGCACCAAGCCCACCTGGTGACGTCTGCGTGACGGCAGAGGTGCTGGGGGGAGCCGTGGGAGCCAGGCCCCAAGTCCCAATTCCCTAGCTCTTTCTCGTGTCTATAGCAATCAGGCAGAGCTGGGGAAGACTGTCGCAGACCCCAAATGCGAAAACAGCGATCAGAGTGAGTGGAACGCCATCTCACAAAGGAGTGAGAGCGTTGTCGGCCACCCCGAGCGAATTGAGTGCCATTTTGCTCTCTCTTGCACTCCAGCGTTGTCCCGCTACACCTTTCAGCCCTCGGATGGGGCAGCAATGAGCCCCAAGCGGAAGGCGCAGGGGGAGGAGGCCGCTCGTTCGAAGCGATCGCGCACCGATCGCGGGGCAAAGGCTGGCACCAAAGAGAGCGAGGCAGCGAGGCAGCGGGAGGGAGGCAGGCCCGTGACGCGCGGGAGGAGGCTGCGCACGCTCGAGAAGCTCGAGAAGTTCAGCGAGGAGCCGGAGCGCCTGCTTCGCGGGGTGCGCAAGCGGCCCAGCCCCAAGCCGGCCGACGACATGGCCGACCGCCCGAGCGCCGGCGCGGCGGGAGCGCAGGTGCGAGGGGCCTGTCCGCACCTGCCTGCGACTGGGGTGCGCGCCAAGGTTTCTGGTGGGCCGGGCAGACGCCAGCCGAGGAGCGCCTCCGGCGGCACCCACGCCCTGCCGCCCTGTTTCCCTCCACGGGCATCCCCTGCTGCAGGACGATGACGACTATAGCGGGCAGGCGCACAAGTGAGACGCTGGGCTCCTGCCAGCCTGGACTCTGTGCTGCTGTCGTGAGCACCCTGTCCGCCAGCACGTCTCGCGCTGGGCAAATGTTCGCGCGTCCTCCCTACACCGCTCACGCTCCCCGCCTTGCTGCACCCACTGCCGCAGTGCGCTGCAGGGCCTCCTGCGCCGCCTGGGCGCAGGCCTGGAGGACGTGTTCCCCGGCGCCGGCGGCAGCTCGCGCGTCAAGGTGGGCGCAGGCGCAGCGGGCGCATGCACCCACGTGCAGCGCTGTCCATTTGTCGCTGCACCCACGTGCGCCTGCTCTGCCATGTGGTGCTGCGCTGCTCCCGCGCGCGACCCTGCACCCGCGCGCCTGCCGCAGAGCATCCTGGTGATGCTGCGAGACGAGGACGAGATGCAGCAGCTGGCAGGGCTCACGGAGCTCTGCGAGTACCTCTCCATCTCCACCGAGGAGAGCCTGGCCATGTTCCCCACCGAGCAGGCGGTGCCGATGCTGGTGAGCAGGCCGCCTGGAGGACGAGGGTCGCGTGGCCGCGCGCGCGCAGGCGCGGGCGCCGGAGCGGCCTCTCGCCCATGCCCATGCACTTCGCCGCCCTTGTTGCCTCCCACCCCAGGTCAACTTTCTGGGCTACGAGCACAACCCAGACCTCATGCTGCTCGCCGCGCGCGCGCTGACCTTCCTGGCCGACGTGTCGCCTCCCGCCGCAAGCGCGATCATCCGCCACGGCGCGGTGCCCGCCTTTTGCGCGCGCCTGCTGAGCATCGAGTACATCGACCTGGCGGAACAGAGCCTGCAGGTGCGGGCGCAGGCGCCGGGGCGGCTGCGAGCACAGGCCAGGGAGGCGGGTGGCAGGTGGTGCGCGCGCAGCGGGCCCCGAGCGTGCCGCTGCCCACGTCTTGCCCGCCACCGCAGGCGCTGGAGAAGCTGAGCCACGACCACCCGGGTAGCCTGCTGCGCAACGGCGCGCTTGTGGCCGTGCTTTCCTACATAGACTTCTTCCAGGCGAGCAAAGCGGCCGGCTCCATGCGCTCAGGCTGCTCAAGTGAACGCGTGCTGCGCCCATGTCCCAGGTGGGCTGGGGAGGGAAGGGGTTGACAACGCAGGGCCTCCTGGCCGCGCCATTCTGCTGCAGACCGGCGTGCAGCGTGTGGCGGTGGCGACCGCCGCCAACATCTGCCGGGGGCTGACGACCGACCACGAGGATGCGGTGGCCACGGCGGCGCCCATCCTGATAGGCCTCCTCAGCTACCAGGTGCGGTTGCAAGGAGTTGCCGGCTGCAGTGCAACGGGTGGCGCGAACTTAGTTGCCGCAGTGCCCAAGTGCTACTGGGGCCCCTGCTCGCCCCAGATGCGGGCCTGCTGCTGCGGTGCCCTGCTCAGTCTGATCGGTAGCCGCCCACATCATCGCCAACGACTGCCACCTCCTGTCCCAATGCAGGATGCCAAGATCGTGGACAGCGCCTGCCTGGCGCTGACGCGCATTGCGCAGGCCTATGCGCGCTCGAGCACCCACCTGGAGACCCTGTGCAACCTGGGGCTCATCAGCTCAATTGTTGACATGGTCACTGTGGCCGAGAACGGCAGTGTCACCTCGCAGCTGCAGGTGGGTGCCCTGCCGACGCCTGTGCGCCGGCGCCGGCTGGCTTATGCGCGCTCTGTGCGTGGGCCCCTGCTGCCGCCCGGCAGTGCGTCAGGCTCATGGCTGGTGCTGTTGCACGGCGCCCATGCCCTGCGCAGATCCCCACCTTCTATGGCCTGATCAAGCTGCTCGCCACCTGCGCGGGCGGCAGTCACGCGGTGGCTGAGGCGCTCCTGCGCAGCGGCATCTCCGACACGCTGCGCAACCTCATGCGCACCTCCTCGCTGCTCACCGCCGCGGCCGCCTCGCCCGGCAATGCACTGCGTTCGACCGACCAGCTGGGCGACCTCGTCGGCCTAGCTGCGCAGCTGCTGCCGCCGGTGCCCGACGCGGCGGCGGCGATGCTGCAGGGGCTGCCGCCCGCACCCTCGTTTACAGGCGCGTACTGGCGACGCCTTTCCCCACTTCCCCCTGCGGGCACGCCTGCCGCCCGCCTGCACATGCCGCACATACCCTCACTGGCCGTCATGCTGTGTTGTCTGGATGCCGCTTGCAGAAAATGGCGCCGGGGAGGCGAGGGCCGGCGCAGACGCGGCCGCACTGCCAGCCAAGGAGCAGGAGTCCTGCCTGCGCACGCAGTTTCTGCGCGAGCATCCGGAGCTGCTGATCAAGTTCACTGCCGATCTGCTGCCCCTGCTCGTTGCCGTGTACAGCAGCAGCGGCACGCCCGCCGTCAAGCGGCAGTGCCTGACCGCAGTGGCGCAGATGCTGCACTTCAACAGCAGCAAGACGCTGGCGGCGCTGCTGGAGGGCATCCCCGCCGCCGCCTTCATTGCTTCCCTGCTGGGGGCCAAGGATGCCACCACGGTCGCCTGCGGCATGCAGGCGCGCAAGGGCGGGATGGGAGCAGCAGTCGGTGCAGAGCAGGGCAGCATCATGGTGCCAGCAACAGCGCAAGCACCTGCAACAGTGCCCGAGCCCACGTCTGTCCACATCCTGCCCACGCGGTCCTGCCCCTTTCCATCCATTGCTATTGCAGATGGCGGAGATCCTTATGGAGAAGCTGCCTGACATCTTCAAAGCAAGTGCAGGAGCAGCCCTGTCGCTGCTGCCCTTCCCCTCCCCCCAGCCCTGCGCCCGCTCTCCGCGTGCCACTTGCACACCAACTCTGGCTCGCTCCTACCCGCTGCCTGCACTCATCACTTCCCTTGCCCTTGCTCTGTGATGATTCCACACGTGCAGAAGTACTTCCTCAAGGAGGGAGTGGTGCATGCGGTGGAGCAGCTGGCGGCGGCCGCACAGTCTGCCACCCCGCAGGCCGCGCCTGGGGCCGCGCCCGCTGGCGAGTCGGCACCATCCGGCCGCCGGCGCAGCGGCGCGGGGCGCCCCGCCTCGCGCTCAGCTGACCGCGAGGTGGGCGGCCAGGAGGCGGCGGGCGCGAGCGTGCGGACGCCGGCGAGCAACACGCTGCGGGCGGCTGTGGGGACCCGCGCGGCGCGGTTCAAGGCGCGCCACTTCACGGATGCCCAGGGCAACGTGCTGGGCTGCGACACGGAGGGCGTAAAGCTGCTGACCGATGCCTGTGGCCGGCTGGGCGAGGGCCCGGCCGCCGTGGGAGCGCTGCTCGTCGCACTTGCCGCCTCGGGCAATGCCGCGGTGTCGACGTTTGAGCTGCTCTCCAGCGGGGCGGTGGCCGCGTTGCGCGTGCACCTGCAGGGCGAGGACCTGCCCGAGGGGCCCGCCCGCGCCCAGCGCCTGCTTGAGCGCCTGGCCGCGTTCAGCCGCGTGGCGCTGGCCGAGGGCAGCGGCGGCGCGCCGCCGCTCGTGGTGCTGGTGGCCAAGCTGTTGGCCGCGCTGGCCGCGAGCGAGAAGTTTGTGGTGCAGCTCAACCCGGTGGGCCCGGTGCCCAACGCGATGGCGGCTATGCTCGGCTATGGCTACCGCGGCACGGGGCTGCAGCGTGAGTAGGCCGTCAGGGTCATGTGGCAGCATTGGTTGGGCTGGGGGCGAGGGGCGCAGGGACTGGTGCAAGGGGAGGGAGGGCTTGTGAGGTGTTTTCACTAACGGCCCACGCGCCCAGGTACCTGCGTGGGTTCAGATGCCAGCCGCAGATATTGAAAAGCTGCCAGCCGCTTGCTGATGTCCCTCCTCTGGCTCTTCCCTGTGCAGACTCCGGCGCAAGCAGCAGCCTGAGCGCGGGGCTGGCCGCCTTGAGCAACCCTCTCAAGATACGGCTGAGCCGTGCCGGGGACGAGGGTGCGCTGCGAGACTACTCGGCCAACCAGGTGTGTGGCAAGTGGATTCCACTCGTGCGGGAGGACAGAGTGTGTTATGCTCTGGCGAGGTCAGTGAGGAGCGCACCGTACCCAAGCCGTCCCACCCTCCCCCCTCTCCTCCATGGCAGGTGCTGATCGAGCCGCTGGCCAGCATGAGCCAGATAGAGGACTTCTTGTGGCCGCGTGTTAACACTGGCAGCAGCGCGGCAGCCACACCCGCAGCCGCGGCGGCTGGCGATGACCTGCGGTCGCGCGAGGCGCGCCGCGCCTCGGGCAGGGCTGCCAGCGGGCCACCTGAGGCGTCGGTCAATGCAGGGGCAGCACTGGCAGCCACCGGGGCTGCCCCCGGCGGCGGGCTGCCCGGCGGCGGGGCGCGGCGGGGCGCGGCGCCGCCCAGCCAGAACCGGCCCATCCCCTCGCGCCGCCTGACGCGGGCGCAGGCACGAGCTGCGGCCGAGGCCGAGATCGCGGGGCAGGGCATGGAGGACGCGGCGGCGGTGGCGGCAGAGATGGAGGCAGCGGCGGCGCATGCGCGTGCGCCAGCGGGGGCGGGCGAAGGCGACGCCACCTCGGAGGAAGCCGAGGAGCTGCTGATGGACAGCCGCCAGGAGGAAGAGGAGCACGACGAGGGTGAGGAGCAAGGGTCGTTGGGCGCCGGCTCTGCTGCTGCTGCTGACGGCCGCGGGTCCATGGCGGGCACCAACCTCGCATGCTGTCTGCGCCCCTCCTGCCGCTTTTTCGCTCCTGTAGGTGACGAGGACGAGGACATGGAGGAGGGATATGTCGAGGGAGAGGACGAGGACTATGAGGACGGTGAGCGGAGCGGAGCGGAGCTGCGGGCGCAGCAACGCATGGAGAGGGCCAGTGAGGAAAGTCTCATTGCACCACAACTGAAGCCGCTGCCGTCCCTACCCTGCGTCCAGAGGGCGAGGGCCTGGCGCTCAGCGTGCACGACATGCACCTCGCTGAGCCCGATGCAGAGGCGGCGGCCGCGCAGCAGCAGCAGCAGCAGCAGCAGCACCGGCACGCCGGTGCCGGAGGCAGCCAGCAGCAGCAGGAGCGGCAGCAGCAAACGTACGCGCAGGCGACCGGCTCCCGCGGCGCCAGCGCTGGGGGTGCTGGGGAGGCGGCGCCGCGCCTGGCGTTCTACATGGGCGGCCGACTGCTGCAGCCGGCGTCGACCATCTTCCAGGCTGTGCAGCAGGCGATGGGCGCGGGCGGTGGCGACATGGGCAGCCGGCTCTGGGGCGAGGTGCACACGCTGAGCTACCGGCTGTGGGGCAGCGCGATGCGGCTGGCGGAGAACGAGGCGGCGGCCTCCACGATGGCGCCGCCGCGCGCGCGCACGGGCGCCGACGCCGAGCCGATGGACGTGGAGAGCCCGCGGGCGGCGGGTGTGCCGGCCGACGCGGCGGCCTCGCCGCTGGGCGAGTTGCTGCGCGTGGGCGAGCTGCCGGTGGAGCTGGGCGCCTCGCCCGACACGCTCGCGCTGCTGAGCGTGCTGCGCAGCCTCGAGGCGCTCAACCGCCTGGCGCCACACCTGTGGGCCTGGCTGGAGGCGCGCGGCGGCGCTGCGCGGCCGCCCGGAGCGCCGCTGCCCGGCTACCTCAACCGCGACGCGTTTGTCAGCTCCAAGCTGGCCACCAAGCTGGGCCAGCAGCTCAAGGACGTGCTGTCGATTTGCGGCGGTGCGCGCGCTTTCCTCCTGCTGGTTGCTCGTGCTGCCTCACTCCCTCCTGCTGGTTGTGTTTCCGCCCAGGCTGGGAAGCCGGCCAGCAGCCTAAACCCTCCCTCCCGCCTCCCTGCACCTCCTCCTTCCGCCCTCCCTGCCCGCGCAGGCGCGCTGCCGTCATGGTGCCACCAGCTCGTCGGCGCCGCGCGCTTCCTCTTCCCCTTTGAGACGCGGCGCCGCTTCTTCTACTGCACCTCCTTCGGCCTCGCGCGTGCGCTGCACTACCTGCAGCAGATGCATGCCGCGGAGCACGGCCCCGGCTCGGCCGCCGACCGCGACGCCGCGGGGCTGCGCATCGGCCGGGTGCAGCGGCAGAAGGTCCGCATCTCGCGGCGCAAGCTGCTGGAGAGCGCGCACAAGGTGTTTGAGCTGTACGCGGGGGCCAAGAGCCTGCTGGAGATCGAGTTCTTCAACGAGGTGCGCAGGCGCAGCTGCGCGCCTGCACCGCCTGCGCGCCTCCCTGCCTGCCTGCCTGCCTGCCTGCCTGCCTCCTGTCTGGGTCCGGCTGGGCGGTTCCGCGTTTCGGGCGCTGGCGCCGACTGGCCGGCAGCGCAGGAGGAGGGGGACGGGGGAGGGCACGAGGAGAGGCGGGCCGAGCGGCGGGGCCCATGCATCGGCTGCCCCCCTGCCCTCCCTGCCTGGGCAGCGCCTGCTCAGCCCTGGGTGCCCCCTCGCCTGCAACCACACCGCGCCCGCCTGCACTACCCTGTTCTGCAGGTGGGCACGGGCCTCGGCCCCACCCTTGAGTTCTACACCCTGCTCAGCCACGAGCTCCAGTGCAAGTCGCTGGGCATGTGGCGCCACGACGACCCCGCCGGCGCCGGCGCCTCGCTTGTCGACGAGGCCAAGCAAGCGGCCGCCGCCGCCGCCGCGCGTGCACTCAACCGCACCACCTCGGCCGGGCCCGGCCCGCTCCAGGCGCGCGCCGCGGCGCACCACCCGCCTTGCGCCAGCGCTGCCTGTCATGCAGTGCCGTGCCGTGCTCTGCCACGCTGCGTGGTGCTGGTTCGCGCCGCCGCCTGTCGGCGAACCCTCTGCGGCCCCCGCTGTGCCGCTCACGCCTGCTCCGCGGTCGTGCCGCCCCCTTGCTGGCGCGCAGGATGAGTTGGTGGTGGACGCCAGTCACTCAGATGGGGTGCACAGCAGCGAGCTGGTTGTGGCGCCGCTGGGGCTGTTCCCTGCACCGCTGGCGCCCGCGCAGCGCCGCGGCGGCAGCCCCATCGTCCAGCACTTTGGGCTGCTGGGGGTGAGCGGGTGTGGTGTGGGTGCTGGGGTGCCAGCGGCCTGGTGGTGGGCACCAGCAGCGGCGCGCCCGCCCCCCAGTCCCGCCCCTCGTGCCGCACCTGCCTGTGCCACCCTGGCCTTCCACGCCCCATACCTACGGCCCGCTCACCCTCCCACCCCGCCGCGCGCCCCCCGCCCCCACGCGCGCCAGCGCACCGTGGCCAAGGCGCTGCAGGACGGCCGCATGCTCGACATGGCGCTCTCCCCCGTCTTCTATCGCCTGGCCCTCGGCCGCCGCGTCGACCTGCACGACATCCGCCGCTTTGACCCCGCGCTGGGCGCCTCCCTTGAGAAGCTGGCGGGTGCTGCGGCTGCGCACGAGGCGGCCGGCCGCGTCGGCCCCCTCCTCGTCGACGGCTGCCCGCTGGAGGACCTCTGCCTCTCGTTTGAGCTGCCCGGCTACCCCGCCTACCCCCTCCGCGGCGGCGAGGGCGGTGGCGCCGGCGCCTTCGGCGGCGCCCGGCGCCGCAGCAGCGCGGGCGGCGGGGCCAGCAGGGGAGGAGGGGCGGGCACCGCTCCAGCGGCCGTGGCGCTGGACGTCACCGCCGCCAACCTGCGCGAATACATAGATGCGGTGGTGGATGCGGTGCTGGGCAGCGGCGTGGCGGCGCAGGTGCGCGCGCACCGCGTGCGGCCGCCGCCAGGGGCGCGCCCCTGCACACTTGCGAAGGAGTGCAAGCGCGTGTGCCTGCCACACCCCTGGCCCCTGTGACTGTGCCGTTCGTGCGCCTCCGCTGCGACGGGCGCACCCCCCCCAGTCCTCCCGCTCTTCCTGCTGCCGCTGCCCGCGATGCGCTCGCCTGCCGCCTCGCGTCGGCCGCCCCCACGCCGCCCCGCCATCCCCGCCGCGCCGCGCGCCCGCCCGCCCGCAGGTGGCCGCGTTCCGCGAGGGCTTCAACGCCATCTTCCCACTCTCCACGCTTTCTTCCTTCTACGAGGACGAGATCGAGGCGATCCTGTGCGGTGAGAGCACGCAGAGGGGTGGGAGGGGGAGGGGAGGGGGAGCGCGCCGAGGCAGGAAGGGCGGGGCGCGCCGGCCTGCGGCGCCGGAACGCGGCGCCGCGCGCCCGCGCCGCGCCTCGTGGGCGCCGCCACGCGCTCGCCTCCACCTCCCCGCGGCCACGCCCCTGCAGGCACGGGCGAGACCTGGACGGTGGAGCGGCTGGCCGAGGTGATCAAGTTTGACCACGGCTACACCTCCCAGGCACGCCTCTGCCTGCATGCCGCGCGCATTACTCCCGCGTGCCCCGCGTGCTGGTGGGCCCGCGGCCTCCGGTGCCGGCCGCCGCGCCCCGCTGCCCACCTCGCGCCGTGCCCCGCCTCGTGCGCCCGCTGCCCACCCGCGCCGCGCGCCCCTGTCCGCGCGCTCAGAGCACGGTGGTGCGCCACTTCCTGGAGGTGCTGGCCGAGCTGGATGCGGTGGACCAGCGCCGCTTCCTGCGCTTTGTCACCGGCTGCCCGCGGCTGCCGCCCGGTGGCCTGGCCGCGCTGCAGCCGCGCCTGACGGTCGTGCGCAAGCTGTCTGCTGCAGCCATGGCGGCCGCCGCCGCGGGCGGCGAGGGCGGCGGTGGCGGCGCGAGCGCGCCCATTGCCGCCTCGCTCTCGCTGCCCTCGCTGAGCGCCGGCGGCGGCAGCAGCGCGCCCGGAGGCGGCGTGCGGAGCCTGGCCGACGGCGACCTCCCCTCGGTGATGACCTGCGCCAATTACATCAAGCTGCCGCCGTACAGCTCCAAGGAGGCGAGTTTGGGTTTGGGGGGCTGGGCGTAATGCGCAAATGAGCGCTCCTGGCAGCCGGCGCGGCGCGTCGTTCGCCCCGCGCTTGAGCAGCTGTTCCCCTCCCCCTGAGCAGGTCCTCCGGGAGCGGCTGTTGTACGCCTGCCGCGAGGGTACGTGCTGGTTGACCTCACAGTCGACGCTTGTGATTCGTCCAGTGCTGTGCTGCGCTGCACCGCCGCACAGTTTCTTCTGTGCTGACGCAGCCCCTGTGGTATGCCCGCCCCTCGCAGGCCAAGGCTCCTTTGACCTCAGCTGAGGCGGGCGCGCCGACCTGCGGTGCTGGCTGCAGGGCGCGGGCACGCTAGCAGAACCACAGCAACAGCGGCGAGGGAACGCCGCCAAGGGCCAGGCTTCCTGGCCCGGCTGCTGCACCCGCCTCTCCTCCCAGCTAGCCTCTGAGCTCTTGCTCTCGTTTCTCGCCCGTAGGGCTTGCTACTGCCTCCGCTGCTCCTGCCGCACATTTCGGCGGCGGCGCGTCTGTGTGCAGACTGTATCATGCATTTCTTCCTCGTGTATATCTCACAACAGCCATCTTTGTAAAGTCGTGTGTCAGGCAAATGAGTGCAAGGGCGTGTGGGGTGTGCCCGGTGCCCGCCGGCGTCCGCCCACCTGGCGCTCGGCCAGTTGGACCTTTCCAGCCTGATTTTAGCATCTGTGCTCTCTGCGCACGTATGCGCGTGTGTTGAGGGGTCCAGGCAGGTGTATTGAGAGGTCCAGCCTGGGCTTGGGCTTGAGGCGCCCTTGCAATCACCCGTTCGAGCTACCAGAGAGCGCGGCTCAGTTTCTAGAAGGCGGGGGTGCCTTGCAGGTGCGTGCGGGTAGCCCAGACGGGTGGCAGGCGGCGGCGGTGGCGGGTGGCGACCGCTGCACATGTGCTCCTCCCAATTATAAACCCCGCCTTGGTGGCAGGATTGCGCTGCCAGGCTCAGCAACTGACCGCGGCACTGCATGCGGCAGGCGTCGCGCCGCCCCAGCGGCGGCGTGCGCTTTGGCGAGTCCTACTGCCCCGCGCACCCCTCTGTGTGCGTGTGCGTCGATGCGAGCCTCGCCAGCAAGCAGGCGGCGCAGGTGCGCAACGTGGCTGCCGCCGGCAGCCGGTCGCATCCCGAGCCGCCTGCCCTGGCTGCCTGCTGGCACCCCTTGCCACTGCCCCACCCCCACCCCCCTCCCCCCTCGCCCCGCCTCCCTTCCCCTGCTGACAGTGGGCCACCACCTTCCTGCGGCCGGGGCAGTGTCTGAGACTGCTGACGGTGGTCCAGCCGTCGGCCTCGGCGCAGATGCTGTACAGCGGCACGGCGCCGGGCCTGCCGACCGACGCGGCGTGCGAGGGGGACCCCGCGGACCTGGCGCGCGCGCGGACGCTGCTGGAGGAGCGGCGGGAGGATGTGGCGGAGATGGGGGTGCGTTGGGGGAGGAGGGGGAGGAGTGATCGGTGGCAGCCCTCGCGCTTCTCTGCGCCGGGCGGCGGCGGGCGGGCGCAGGGCGCAGCCCGCCTCGCCGAGTGGTGGGCAGGGCCGGCAGCGAGGCTGCATGGCGGCGAACACTTGGCGCTGGCTGTCAGGCCGCGCCCGCGCCCCTTTGCCTTGCTATCGTGCGTAATAGGGCTGCCGTGCCGCACACAGGTCGACCCCGGCCGCGTGAGCTGCACGCCGGTCGTATCCTGCCTTGGCACCGCGTCTGACATCGGCCGACGGCTGCTGGACGAGGCAGAGGGCTGCGGCTGCGGCATCCTAGTGGTGAGGCGTGCGGTGGCGTGATGTGGGTGCACGAGTGCCAGGGGCGTGCTGAGTGGCGGCGAGCTGCGGAGGTTGGTGGGGAGCCATGGTCTGTGCTGTGCAAGGGATCTGTGGAGAGTGGGGGTGCTGGCCGCCAGTAGTGGGGCGGCCGATGCTCTGCTGGCGCCGCCCACGCACGCGAGCGCCGAGCTGCTGCCAGTCGAGCCACGCGCGTGCCCCCACCCCTGCCCCCGCGCGGCGTCGCTGTGCGCTGTGCGCAGGTGGGGTCGCGGGGCCTGGGCGTGCCAGAGCGTGCTGTGCTGGGCATGCTGGGGATGGGCTCCATCGGCGATTACCTGGTGAGGGCAGTTGGGAATGCAGCCTGCGGGCAGTGCCATGGGGAGGCGGGAGGGATGGGATGGGAAAGTGGGTTAGCAAATCATGCACGAGAAGATCTCGCTGCCCTCTCGACTGTGAGCCTTGCCTCCGCCCCCGCTCTCACTTTTCCACCTCCCAGGTGCGCAACGCCAGGATCGAGTGTGTGGCGGTGCACCGGCCCGTCGCCACTGGCGAATCCCTCACGGTGCGGCCCACGGGGCTGGGTGGCGCACTGCACTGAGAGCACCTGCCGGTCTGGTCTGGTCTTACAGCTTGGCACCATGAGGCATGCGCCGTTCCGTAAGCGAAATTGCTCGCAGAATCAATGAGAGCGCCTGCTGCGCGCCCGCACACGCTCCACACTGTCACGCTCATCCATGTCCGCTCTGATGCTCTGTTGCTCTGTTGCTCTGCTGCTCTGCTGCTCTGCTGTCCGTCCCTTGCTCCCTGCCTGGTTGTTCCTGTCTCTGTTGCTACTGCTTCGCGTATGTGAGCTGTCCATGACGCACCGCTTGCTCCCGCAGCCCACAATGTAGCCAGCGGCAGCGGTGCCTCGCATGCGCTGGTCGCGCAGCAGGAGCTCAGCTGAGCTGCCGGGGGCGGCTGCACAGCTGTAGGTGCACCCTGAGGGTGCACCCTGCAGCACCAGCAATCTGCACACACAGCGCCGCGGCCAATTTCACATCCGATCTGTGCCATGCACCCCCGCCGCCAGTCTCTGCATCAATACCTCGCGTGTCCTGGGTTGGCGGCTCCGCCGCCATTACGAACGGTGCTAGCGCTGAAATAGCAAGACCAACCGTGGGCAGATACGCCCGTCGGCTCAATTAAAGTCCCCAACGTGCCAGCGGGGCAGTCAGAGCCTGGCCGGAGCGGCCGCCTCGTGCGTGCGGCGCGGGGATCTATGGATACCAAGGCCCTCATCAGGTTCATTTCCTATTTAAGTTTCTTGCGCTTCTACATAGCCACCTCCGGATGCGTAAATTGCTAGTAGGGACCGTGGTCGCCGCGGTGTTCCCGGTGACCGCCTCCGCAACTGCAGACGTCCCAGGCGCGCTTGGGTGGCGAATAGACGCAGGGGGGACTGGGTTGGGCAGCGTGTGACATCAATACTCGCCCACCGCCGCCGATGGTCGCCGCCGCCGCCCCTCGCCGCCGCCCCCCCTGCCGACACGTGGCTCCTGACACCGTGCGTCCGCAGTCGTGTGGGTGACCGTGTCCGCTGGGGCAACTTCCAACTGCTCCACAGCCTGTGCTGCTGGTGGCTTCACCCCCTACCAGGAGGTCTGCAGCCTCACGCCTGCCCCCGGCTCGACCGGCGCTCGCCAGATCGGTGAGCGTGCCAGTGCACGCGTGTTCCTGTCCGGTGGTGTTCCTGTCCGGTGGCGAGTCGCTGAATGCTCCCGCCCTTCTGCCTCCCAGGCGTCTCCAACACGACGGGCTGCGTGGCGGGCGGGCGGCAGCTGGCCAGCGGCTTTGACTGTGCGTACCTGCGCTCGGCGTGGGCGGCGTACCAGCTCGCGCGCACCAACGCCTCGACTTGTGATGGCGTGGGCGTGTCGCTGGGCCAGCCCGGCGACCTGTGCTCAGGCCACCCTGCGGCGCAGCCCTGGGCCACTGTCTATGGCGCCTGGGATGCGTTGGCTGGCACCTGCGCTTTCCCGCGCGGCTCGGGCGCCGAGCCGCGCAGCGCAAACAACACGTTGGTGTGCGGGACCGCCGCGCTGCCGCCGCTGAGTGCCGACGAATCGCCAGGTGAGATTTGATGGAGCCATGGCCGCGCTGGGACCTGTCTAGTGCTGCGTGCACTGTCTGTGCGGTACCAGTGGGTGGCCGAGCAAGTCTTCCTACCCACGGCTGACCAAGATACTCCCCGAGATTCTCCGCAACCCCCGCAGTTGTTTACGCAAACGTGCTCAAGGGCGAGAGGAATGTGACTGGCTGCGCACCTGCCTGCGCCCGGGCGGGCCTGGCGCCTCTGCCCAACGGCACCAACATCTGCGCACACGACGGGTCGCTGGGTGAGCGAGCTTGGGAGAGCAGGGTCTGGGCATGTGCTGCAGGGCGGCAGCATGGCATTTCAGCACGGGGCATAGGGTGGCCACACACTCGCACGCCCAACGGTACACCTTCTTAACACGTCCTCTGCATTTTGCCTGCTGCACTCTGCATCCTCAAGGGCACGTCTCGAGCGACGATCATTTGGGCGCGTACTGCGTGGTGGGCGATGTAGGCACACCCCTGGACGCTGCCGCCTGCGGCTGCCTCCGCGCCGGCGCCGACCCCGCCCGCCTGACATGGCGCGCCTCGCCCACGGCCGACTGCGGCGACGCGCTGGCGCCGGCGACCGACCCGCCCGTGTGTGGCACGTACATCAACGCGACGGCCGTCGGGGATGCACCCACTGGCTGGATCGCGGCCGCCACCTGGAGCGCTCGTGGGGAAGCGTACTGCAATCTCTTTGCGCCAAGCCCGCAGCCCAAGGGCTACGTGTTCTCTGTGCTGTGCGCAGCGCCGGAGTGAGGCAGAAAGAGCTGCCTGGTGCTGTGCGCCACGCTCGTGAGCTGTCATCGACGTGACATGAACTGGCCCTTACTATTTAAGAGACACTTCAATGCCACATGGCTCGCAGTCCGCATCGCGCCGCCTGCGTCAGCACTGCCTGTCCAGAGCAGGCCCCATCACTTTTCTGTTATCTGCTCCTCTATGCTAATGCCCGTGTGCCGCGCCGCGCCCTGGCGGAGGACATACACCTCGTCCCCGGGCTGCAACTCGCTGACAGAGATGGCCCGCCAGCGCTTGGCGCCGCCGGCGGCGGCCGGCCCTGCGCCGTTGCCGCCCGCGCCCTCTGGTGCGGCGCGCCCTCCCCCGCCGCCGCCGCCGCTGCTGCCGGCTGGCCCCTCCTGAGAGACGTGGCCGTCCTGCGCCGGGTCGCGGCCGCTGGTGCTGCCGGGCGCTGGCCCCACAAGCTTGACGGTCTCTGCGAGCGGCGGAAGGAGGCGTGCGGGGAGCGCCCAGGGCAGCGGGGCGCCGTCAGGGCAGGGGCAAGACCGCCGCCGCTCCGCCTTGGGACAGCAGCACGGAGCCCCGCGGCCGCCGGTGCCGCGCCGCTCCGCGGGGCCCCCCTCGCGCCCCCGCGCCCCCCGCGCCCCGCACCCGCGTTCTGCAGTAGGATGCTGTGTGCCGCGCCGTCGCGCGTGGCTGCCTCGACCAGCACCAGCGGCCGCGCCTCGATCTTAACCCGCCCCACCAGCGCGGCGCGCTGCCGCCCCGCCGCGTCGGCCACCAGCACCTCGCTCCCCGACCGCAGCTCCGACAGGTAGGACGTGCGCCCCCCCGGTGCCTGCACGTACGCGTGCACCTGCGCGGGCGGTGGGGCCGCGCGGGGCGCGGCGTGGGGCGGTCGGCGCGGGGCAGGCGCGAGGGCATGCACGCCCCTCGCGCCAACCGGTGGCAGGCAGCACGGCGGCGCCGGATCAGTCGCCAACCGCACTCCGCACGCAGCCGCGCTCCCTCGCCCCCATCGCCGGCCGGCCTCCCCCCACCCATGCCCGCGCCGCTGCCTCGGGCTCCCCGCCCACCGGCCCGGCGTTGACCCGGAACGGCCGCGACGCGATGTAGCTGCTCTCCGCGCACTCGCTATGCACGAGGAAGAGCGCGCGGGCAAAGGAGCCGACGAGCAGGCCCTCCCCGGGGGCGCAGAGGCTCGCGAGGTCGACGCACGCGCGGTCGCCCGAGCCGACGGGCCGCACGCCCGTCACGCGCGCCGCCTCGTACGCCAGCGCGCCCGCCGCCTCTACCTCCCGCTGCCGGAGGTAGGCGGCCAGCTGCCGGACCTGCTGCGCAGGGGGGGGGCCAGGGTGGGAGTCAGTGATAGGAGGGGTGGGAGGGAGAGAGCAATGGGGGCTGGTGATTGGCTGGGAGGGAGTGATGGGAGAGGTGGGAGGGGTGGGAGGGAGGCAGCGGTGGGGGCTGGTGGTGGGCTTGAGGCGGCCCCTGATCAGGGCGCTCTCGCGCAGCAGCGGAGGCCATGCCAGCCAGACCAGCGCCGGCAAGCCCCAGGGGGGAGAGCAGAGCAAGGCATGCGATGCCAGCCCACCTGGCCAGGATCGTCAGTATCCAACACCACGCCACACCCAATCTCCAGCGCCTGCGCAAGTGCACGCGGGGGCAGCCGTTTGGCGGGGCGGCGGCGAGGAAGGGGGGCGGGGGAGGGGCGGTGCTGGCGGGCCGCGACGGCGCCCGCTGCCAGATTCCGCGGGCGCAGATACCGCAGCGCCAGCGGCGCCGTGCGCACCCCCCACCTCCAAAAACGTGCGGGCGGCCGCGCTGTCTCGCGCGACCGCCAGCAGCTGCGCGCGCCCCTGCTGGGAGTGGAAGGCAGCCACGAGGTTTTCTGCAGGAATGACCTGCGCCGGAGGGAGTGGGGGGGAATAGGAAGGAAGAGGGCGAGGCATTCCTTGGAGGTCTGCGCTGGAGGTTTTGTGAGCGGGCAAATCGGATGTGCGCCGCGCTGCAAGACGCACAACCTGCCGCCCCATGCAGTGCCTGCTCTGCCGCCGGGCAGCGGCTGCGGGGCCCGGCGCACTTAAGTCCCTGCTGGCGAGGCCGCTCACCTTCCAGTCAGTGGCGTCCATCACAAACGCTCCCACATGCTCCCGCGCCAGCGCCTCGGCCGCCCGCAGGTCGGCCGCGCAGCCCAGCTGCCGCAGCAGGCCCACCTGTGCTCGCGGGGGCAAGGGCAGGGCGGGGATGACATGAAAACTAGACTATGAAAAAAAAAGTTTCTTATGGCACGCAAATGCCGCGTGGTGGCGAAGGAGGCATGCCCGCAACTGCGAGAGGCAGCGGGCGTCCTTGACCACCCCCACCTGCTCGCCCTGAGCGTCCACCAGCTGCCCACCCTCGGCTTCAAACACGGAGCGGAAGCGGCCCAGCGCCTGCCACTCGCTCGCCAGCGGCGCGCCGCCCTGGCCAAACAGCAGCGTCAGCGGGCGGCCCGACTCGAGCGCCGAGGTGACGACGTCCTGCGCATGTTGATGCGGCGGAGCGGAAGGAGCATGTGTGAGAGCTTGCGAGCGTCCGGGACTGCCAAGCAGCCCACAAGCTATTCCAAGCTGGCTTCAAGCGAGGCGGATGTGCAGACTACACGCCTCCTGCCGCCACGCCAGGCCGACCACCTCTACTCTTGTTCACAACACCCCCCGCTGTTTCGCATCATCCAGGAGACTCATCGACTCATCGAGCAAGAAGACCGCCCTCTGGGCTTGCCTTGGCAGACGTGCGGACCCATATCTCGTGCTTCGGCGCCATAGCTGCCACTCGCGAGCTGCGCACGCTCGCACGAACGTGAATTGGTGATGAGACGGGCATGAGGCAGCGGGCTTTGATCATCTCAAAATTCGCAGCAATCCGCGTCAGAGAGGGCAACGCAATGCAGCAATACGATGCAGGAGCAGATCCGAGCGAAAAACAGCTAACAGAAGCGAGCTGGTCCAGTTGGGCCACGTGTTGCCCCCCTGGACCCCTCTGATCGCCGATCCCCCCGCACTTCAAGCAGTCGCGGGAGCCTGCTGGAATGGTCCGACCGGACAGGGGAGGCCACCACCTCCAGCGGGCAAGATGATTTGACGCATTTGACGCATATGGCTTGGCGGGGCCAAACACCTCCGCAAGCCAGGTCAGAAGGGCATGCACACAAGAGAGGAGCTGGAAATCATGAGGCAGCTCCGGGAGGCCGCCAGTGGTGGCGGGCGGCAGGCAGGCAGGGGTGGGCGCCGGCGGCAGTGAGAGGCCATCAGGCCTGAACGGCTGCGGGAGCGCATGCAGGCGCGGGCGCTGCGGTGGCAGGATGCTGGGCAAACGGGGGCTTGCGTTGAGCTAGATGTGGGCTTGCATATGCTGGCTGCTCAATCTGCTGGCTGTTCCTGCCGCCCAATCCTGCTGCTTAAAATTCAGATTGATCTGTTTGACACCGAGAAAGGCGGGTTCTTCTCCCAGGAAATCTGTTATCGACCGCTCAGGAGCAAGAAGCCTGACTGAGGAGGTGGCAATGCATGTGAGCAGCCGGCTGCCTTGGGCCCCTATACTTGCCTGGTGACATGCCCACCACATTTCAATCTGTGCCTTGGCTGGCAGTGCTGCTGCTGTGGCAGAATTTGATCATTGCCTGATCCTTTGCCTACCCTGCTGCTGCGGAAGATCTGGCTGGGCGATGGTGCTGCGCCGCTCTATCTACATGTTCAGCCTGCCGGCTGTGGCGTCAGCATGGCTGGGCGGCGCTGGGCGCACCATCGGCTCCGGTGACTGCGAGCAGGGGCAGCTGAGGTTGCAGATGGCCAGCAGGCCAGCATGCCAGAGCTGGCGTGGTGCGGCTGTGTCACATCTCTAGCGACTCCTGGCTTGCCATCCCACAGCCTGGAGCAGCAGGCATGCAGGCGGAGGGAGTGCCACTGGACAGCCCAAATGTGGCCATGGAGGTGCCAGCAGGGCTGCTGGGCACGGGCGACTATGTGTGTGCCTTCCCAGACGGAGGCGCAGCAGCTGCTTATCGGCGGGGCGCTGCGTACGGTGCGAGCTGCGCATCCTGCATATCCAGACGCCGAGAGGACCGCAGCAGCAGCGGCACGGCCAGCAGGAACAGGAGCAGGCAAAGCTGCTGCTAGCGCTCAAGGATGCTGGTCAAGCTGGTGGCGAGGTGCAGCTGCAGCAGTCGCAACAGCCTGCTGGCCACGGCGGCAGTCGGGCAAAGGGGCGAGGCGGGCGGGGTGGGCAGGGCAGCAGACGGGAGGCTGAAAGCATGCATTCATTCATCCTGCTGTGTCTCTTGGATTCCAGGTGTCTGTCTGAATGTCTTGGTGCGGGAAGGCCTGAACAGGGAATCAAGCCGACGCCATGAGCGTCGGCATCGCGTCGGCCTCCCCTCGCGTTGGCGGCTGTGGCGTCGGCGCATGGTTGGTTGGAGACCGTTCAGCCTGCCACGACGTGCAAAGAAAGGCCCGAAGCAGCCAGAAAGCGATGAGTTCGTCGACCGGGGGATTCGTTGAACGGGGAAACGAGCGCCTGGCTGGATCGACGACCCGGGGTTTCGTGGTTCAGGGGGCGACACACGCTACCAGGCCCATTTTCTCAGCCCGTTGTCCCGTTTCCTCTTCGACTACTCCCGCATCCATCGGCGCGGTCAGCAGCGCCACCTGAAGACAGGCTACGTGTCCATTTTTCTGAACTGGCCGATATGCAGCGCCAGGACGACTCTGTCACGGTGGGAGCTGTGCCTGCGGAAGCGGAGGGGTTGCACTCGCCCTGCAGTCGCCGCCCGCCGAGCCGCCACCCGTGCGCCGGCAACGACACGGGCCCGCCAATCTTGTCACGCCACAGGACGCCACGGAGCAACCCGCCATCTCCAGCCTTGTCAGCCGAGTAGTAGCATGGCTGATGTGGGCAGCAGAGCCTGAAGCAGCAACCAGCAGCAGCCAGGCGGTGGCGCTACCCCGCTCATCCCTGTTCTATCGCCTGGCTCTGCCAGAGTCGGCTAGCATCGCTGGCCCCCAGGAGTGGGTGGTGGTGAACTTGCTGGCGGCGTCGTGACAACGCTGCCCCAGCGCCGCTTGGATCGCTTGCCGTCCACCCCCTGACAGAACAAACGACAAAAACGACAAAAACAAGGCGCAACACTGCTGTTTCAATCCCTGCCATGGCTATTTCATACGACGGTCCCTTCCCCCCTTTTTGATACCGTGTTTTCCCTTCCTGTATTCGCTGCTCCTGTGTGTCTGCTGCCCTCTGCTCTGCATGTGTATGCCTATCCTAGCCTCCCCGCTGCTCCTTCTGCCCTGCTCTTTTCCATTTAATCAGGAACAGGGTCACACAGGGCCCGCCTTAGCTCCCACCCGCCTGCCCTCACTGCTGCTGCTGTTGCTGTGGGCGGTGCGCCGCGCCGCCCGCCCGGCCGGGCGCCGACGTCAGAGCTTGCTGCAGGCCCTCCAGCCTCCCCTGGCTGTGCAGGTGCCGCAGCAGCAGGATGGCGTCGGCCCACCCCTCTGCATCCTCCTGCCGCTCTGCCACCAGGAACACGCCTGCCGTGCGACCGGCCAGCCCCAGCCACAGCCCCGCGCCACGCGGCAGGCTGGGGTCGGCGCACGCGCGCGCGTCTGTGATGCTGCCCAGCGGCCACGCCAGCCCCAGCGGCGGCGTGGTCGCCGGGCTGCCGCCGCCGCCCGCCTCAACCGCCGGCGGCCGCACCGCGCGCAGGCCGCCACCGTCGAGCGCAAACCAGGCTGCGACCCAGTGCTCCTCTGGGCCGTCAGCAGCGGCGGGCGCGAGCAGCGGCCCCGCGCGGAGGTGGGGCAGGGGCAGCAGCCGCTGCACCGCAGCGAGCGAGTTGGCATACACCACCTTGGAGGGCTGCAGTCAATGGGAGCAACGCAAGTTGGCGGAAACAAGTGATTTGGTGCACAGGGAATAGAGCCAGGCGATGTGCAGGGAATGCACCAGAGCAATCGTTTCTCGCAGTAGCATCTGCCTCTCCACGCCGGCAGCGCTCACCCCACGCAGCACTGCTGCCCACGCATGCGCCGGCAGGCGCTTGCGCACTGGCGCATCCCCACCTGCATCGCATAGGCGAGCGCTATGTACTGTGCCGCGTGCGCGAACGAAGCCTTGAGCAGCCGCTCGGCGGTGCTGGCGTGCGCGGCCGAGGTGCGCGGGCTGGCCCCGCCGCCGCCGGCGTGGGGACCGGGCGCCTCGGCGGCGCCGCCACTCCCCGAGGACAGCAGGTCCTCCTGCTGCGTGCAGGCCTGCGCGTATGCCACCTGCGCGGGGGCGGGGCAGCAGGACAGCAGGCGCTGCGCAGTTGGCCTGTGCACCACGCCACGCACTCGCCTCACCCTCGTCCCTTTCGCCCGGCCTCCCCTGTCACTTGCTGCTATTCCCTCTCCCCGCACTGCTGGCAGCCCGGCAAAACTGGAAAACAAGCAGCAACAGCAACAACAGAACCAACAACAACCACACGAGGTAGAAGTTCACACTAAAACCCGCAGCAACAAAATGCAACACACTCACCGTCCCCAGGTTGTACACCGCCCGCTCAAAGTCGGGGCGCAGCCGCACCGCCCGCCGGAACTTGGCCACAGCGTGCGCAGCGTATGCGGCCTGCGCAGCGGCGGCGCCGCGCGGCCCGCCGCCGCCGCCTGGCCGCAGGCTCGACAGGTCCACCAGCACCAGCCCCCAGTTGTTCAGGGCCTGCGGAGGGCGGCGGGGGCGGAGAGAGTCAGCAGGATCGCGGCAGGCGGAGGGCAGGCGGCGGCGCCACCGAGCGGGGCCGCAACAGTCGCGCGGCGCCGAAGGCGCTGCGGCCGCGCGCCTCGCGTCAACTGCGCCGCATCGCCCGGCAGATCTCTAAAACTCTATCCATCCATCGATCCATTCATCCATTCATCAATCAATCAATCAATCAATCTGCCTACCTGAGGGTTGAAGGGGTTGGCCTCCAGCGAGCGGGCGTACTTGCCGGCGGCCGCGCTGAGCAGCTCGCGCGCCTCGTCCGGCTGCTGCGGCCGCACGATGCGCGCGCAGTCGGAGAGAGCGACGGCCCAGTTGTAGTGCAGCAGCGCGGTGGCGGCGGGCGCGCCGGGGCAGGCAGGCAGCTCGGAGGCGACGCAATACACGCTGCAGGCCTGCGGCGGCGGGAGCAAGCGGCGGGGTGGTTGCCGGCGGGGTGGTTGCCAGTGGGGATGGCGGAGAGTGGCGGCGGCAGTGGGAAATGGCTGGCGCAGGCCAGGGGGAGGGGGCGAGCTCAGGCAGCGGCAGCGGCAGCCCCGCTAGCATGGCAAGCTGTCTGCTTGCCCCACACGCTGCATGGTGCCGTGCCTCAAGCCCGCGCACCTGCTGCAGCAGCGTCAGCTGATCAGCGGGCGCGTCCCCCACCTTGCTGGCCAGCTCCTGGAGCGACAGCGCATACTTGTATGCCAGCTGAAAGTCCTGAGGGCTCCTGCTGGCATCCCTGCTCGCCTCCAGGCACAGCAACGCCGCCTCCCGCACCGCCGGCAGGCGCAGCAGGTGCGACGGCGGCGGCGCCCAGGCGCTGTCGCCCGGCGTTGCGGCGCCACACGCCGAGCCAGAGTCGGCAGCGGGCGAGGCGGGCGTCACCGGCGTGCGCGGCTGCTGCTGGTGCGCCACTGCCGGCCGCCGGCTGTCCAGCGCGTGGACGTACTCTGCCAGCTCCGACATCAGCGCGCGCGATTGGTTGGCCGAGCCTTAGGCTAAAGGGCGGGCGGGCGAGGGGCGGAGCGACGGTGCGCCACTCTGCAGGCGGCGGACTGATGGTCCGGTCGCCGCTTCGTGCGCTGGCCTCTGCCCACGAGTGTATGGTTTACGCTGGTAAAGGGCACCGAGGCCTTGGGGAACAAGGGGAACTGGCGTGCAGCGATCAAGCTGGCAAGTGGGAGCAGGCTGCTCACAATGAATGTCTCTGATGAGCAGAGGCAAGCGAGAGGCGCAGAAAGCGGGTTGGATCATTGGTACGCAGCGCGGCAATTCTTTGCTGTTTTTCGTCACGCCCAATGCATTCCTGCATGCTTCTATGTGCGGCTTGCAGCTCCTGATCGCGGAGAGCTCTGTCGATGGCCGAGGAGCAGAGTTCGCGGAGCAGGCGCTTCGCCGCCGTGGGCCAGACGCCCAGGGATGCTGCCAGGTAATCGGCGGACCCGATTGATGCATGCTGCTGCTTGTCGCGCGCGCCGCCTGCTCGCCGCGGCCTGCCACCCGCCTGCCACAGGCAACCGCCCCCCTCCTTGCCTGTGCAGGTCGTATGCGGGCCCCTCTCCCTCCACTTTTACGCCTCGCTGCTGCAGCTGCGCGGCGACGCCCCGGCAGCCATTCCGCTCGTCGATCCAGCCACGGGGAGCGTGCTGCTGTGGAACGGCGAGGTGTGGAGCGGCCTGCCTGTCGCAGGCGGGGTCAACGACGGTGCCACGCTCTTGGCAGCACTCACGGCGGCGGGGCAGGCGGTGCCGCAGGTGCTGTCGGCCGTCAGGGGACCCTGGTCATTGGTATTCTGGCAGGCGGTGGAGAGGCGCCTCTGGTTTGGACGAGACGTGGTGGGTGAGTGCTCTGCAGGCAGGGTTGCGCCAGCGCTCGGAGGTGTTGCGTGGCGCTCGCTGGAGTGGCGCTTGCGCCAAACTAGCCACTCGTGCATCCGACATGCCAGGCGTGCACTTCGGTGGTGCGCAACGCCTCACGGCCTGCCTGCTGCCCGCAGGCCGGCGGAGCCTGCTGGTGCACCTGCCCACGCCGGACGATGGGCGGCTCATCCTGACCTCCGTCTCGCCCCTCCCGCCCGCGCCGGCGCCCCCAGCGCTGGAAGAGTTGCGCCCTGGGCTGTACAGCATTGACCTGCATGCATCCGCAGGCCCGGGGGGCAGTGGCGCGCCCGCCGTTCCAGCAGCCTATGCCGCGCACCCCTGGGCCGACCCAGCGCTGCTATCGCTGGCGGCCTTTGAGCGCGCGCCGCACCTGGTGCGCCCACCCGCCGGCGCCGCGGACGGGCGCGCGGCCGACAGCAGCAGCGAGTGCGGCGGGGGCGGTGGCGGCAGCGGCGGGCAGGCTTCTGAAGAGCTGGACGGGGGCGATGGAAGCAGTGGCGGGCAGCATGCATCCGAGGAGCTGGAAGCCGCGGCGGACAGACTGCTCGAGGCACTGCGCCGCGCGGTGGCGGTGCGCTGCCGCCACACCGGCAGGCCTGCGGGCAGCGTGGGTGCCCTGCTTGGGAGCGAGCGACTGAAAGCACAGCAGCTAGCGGCGGCAGGAGCGGGGGCAGGGGCAGGGGCAGGAGCTGAAGGGCCAGGCAGCATGGTGGGGCAGAGCGCTTGCAGTGGCGCTGCTGCTCCGCATGCGTCAGCTGGAGAAGGTGAAGGAGACAGTGCCCTCCCTGCGGAAGCAAATTTGGAGGCGGAGGCGGAGGCGGAGGCGGAGGCGGAGGCGGAGGCGGAGGCGGACCAGCCCCCGGCCCCCATTCTCATCCTGTTCAGCGGCGGCGCTGATTCGACCCTGCTGGCCGCGCTCGCCCACGAGGCGCTGCCCCCCGGCGCGCCGATCGACCTGGCCTCGGTGTGCTTCGACGGCGGGCGGTCGCCAGACAGGGCGGCCGCCATCGACGCGCTGGGGGAGCTGCGCGCCATCGCGCCGCGGCGCGAGTGGCGCCTCATCAAGGCGCGCGCTGGTGCTGGATCAGGAAGGGCCTCCTCTGCCTAATATGCCTGATTCAGGAAGGGGAAGGGGGACACTGCACGTGCGTGCGCGCTGCTGCACATGGGGAGCAGCGCACCGCAGAACACAGCAGCTGCGTGCGCCGTCGCGAGCCTCGTCGCATGCCTCGCTGCGAGCCTAGGAAGCGCTCAAAGCGTCCCGTTCCCCTCCTCCCTGCGCTGGCTCCCAGGTCGACTGCTCCCTGGCCGACGTGGACGCCAACCGCGAGCACTTGCTGTGCCTGCTGGCCCCGGCCGACACCTGCATGGATCTCAATATTGGTGCTTCGCTCTGGCTGGCCGCCCGCGCCGCCGGTGCGCTGCACGAGCCGGCCGCGGCGCCGCGCGGTGGACCTGGCCGCGCGGCCGGCAGCCCCGGCGCCGCTGCTGGTGCGGCCTACGCCTCGCGCGCGCGGGTGGCGCTGCTGGGCCACGGGGCAGACGAGCTGCTGGGGGGCTACGGCCGGCACCGCACGCGGTTTCGGGAGGGAGGCTGGGAGGGGCTGGCCGCCGAGCTCGCGCTGGACGTGCGGCGCCTTTGGCTCCGGAACCTGGGGCGTGACGACCGCCTGGTGGCCGACCACAGCAGGTGGGTGGCGGCAGCACGGCGCTTGCAGGGCGCGACACACAGTATGCCCGGCGCGTAACACTGGCCGCTGCGTGTTGCGCCCAGCGTTCTGCACTGCCTGGCATGCCGTGACGCTGGTGGCTGAGCAGCTGCTCATGGTGGAGGGGCGGAGGGGCGCGGGCGGTGCATGCACCAGCTGCTGACGCCGCTGCTCCACTGAGCGGCCCCCCATCCGCGCCTATGCAGGGAGGCGCGGCACCCATACCTGGATGAGGGTGTGATTGCCACGGCACTGGCGCTGCCCCTGGCCGCCGTCGCCGACCTGCGCCTGCCCCCCGGCCAAGGGGACAAGGCGGTGCTCCGCGCCTGCCTGCGGCGCCTGGGCCTGCCTCGCGCGGCCACCCGGGTCAAGCGCGCCATCCAGTTTGGCAGCCGCATCGGCCAGCAGGCCAACCGCCGCGACTTTGGGAGCAGCCGGCGCGCCAACGCCGCGAGCGCGGGCAGCGTGCGGCTGGGTGACGTGCCGGGGGCGGGGGCGGCAACCTCCTATGCCAAAGGCTCAATTGAATTGGTGAATGAATCAAAAAAATGAAAAGGTATGCAAGCGACCGCTCTGCCGGTAGCCAATGGAAAACTGTGAGGGGGGTGAGGGGGGTGGGGGGGCGCGCCGCCGACGCCTCACTGGAGCTCACTCACCACGGAGCCCAGTGCGAACATCGCGGCCACCCACCACCCGGGCTTTGCGCCAAGCTTCATACTGCAGTGTGGCCAGCCAGCTGACCGCGGCGGCAGCGCCTCGCACTTGGTGCAGCTGCGCAGGGGGAGGAGGGTGGGCGGCCCAGGAGGGCGGCGGTGGTGGCCGCGCGCTTCCCCCTGCCAGCGCAGGCATGCCGCGAGCTTGCCAGCATCATCTAATGCCAGAACGGAACCAGCAGCTTGGATCACACCCTGGAAAGCACCATCGGCCAACCAGCAACTACCGCCCAAACTCCCCCTGGCACGTGTGCACACTCCCTTGCAGCCTTGCGCTCTCCAAAAACTCTGCTCTGGCACCCGGCAGGCGCCCAGAGAGGTGCCGACACCTCCATCGGCCGATCGCGCCAGGGCCCCAGCTCCTCTCGCCCTCGAGCATTCAGGCAAGCGCTGTAAGCACTCAGAGCAGCTGCTGGGGCGGCGCCGTGGAAGAGGCGGCCTGTCCGATTAGATGCTTGGGGGCAACCTCTCCTCGGTTCCCCCTGCCCCGCTCTCAGACAGCTCACAGTCATTTCATCTGCCAGCTGGGCCGTGGAGGGGGAGCACGCCACCGGCTTTGTGATCGGAGGGGCCGATCCAGGGAGCTGACTCCGCCGCCTTTCTCTGCCCCACAGGAGCAGGCCCGAAGTCTTCCCACCGCTCCAATTGGGCTGCTCGAGGGCCCGGTCGCAGTCCTGCCGTCCTAGAACCCGGAAGGCGGGGTGGCTTCTCCGACGATGGCGAGCGCTGCCCCCACGGGGGCTCTGGTGGTGAGCTGGAGTGGAGTGAGCTCGGCCTAGAGGTGGATTGCAGCCCAACCCACGGCATGCAGATCACTTGTGCGGCGCAGTCCTCTGCTCTCCCGCTCCAACACCGACCGATCGCTGCCACCTGGCCGCAGGGTCCCTCAACGCAAGCGGAGCTGGCCAGCCATCCCAGGTGCGAGCGCGCTGGCGCTGGCGCGAACCTGGTCTAATCATAGCGGCACAGCAACCGACGTTGCTGAGCGCGGGGAGTGGCTGCCCTAGAGCGTTGCAACCAGTCAGCCGGCTTCTTTCCCCTCGCCCGAGCCGCCCGCCGCCCCTCCGCCCTCTGCAGCGCCCAGGCTGCGTCTGCCACGGGCGTGCCCGCGGCGGACGCAGCCTCCCCCCGAAAGGTGTCCACCTCGAGCCTGCGGAGCGTGGGCACCGTGGCAGGCAAGGTGGAGCTCCAGGCCAGCCTGCCCGCGGCGGCCGGCCTCAAGCGCCAGCACTCGGGCCTTTCCACCGCCACCACCTCCTCCCACGGCGGTTGCAAGGCTCAGAAGACGAGCCACCCCGGCGACTGCGCCGCGGACAAGGTGGGTGCTGGGGGGGGCGCAGCGTGGCGCAGCGCCCAATCCCGGCCCTCTCTGCCGCGACGTCCCGAGCGCGCCCACCGCGCCCCCCGGCCCCTCACCCTCCCCGGCCCCCCGCCCGCGGCGGCGCAGGCGGCCAAGCCGGCGGCGCCCGCCGAATCGAACGGCAGCGAGCGCGCGTCTGTGACCGACGGCCTTCACTTTCTCCTCCGCGCCTGCGAGATGATCGACCCCGAGGGCGCAGCGTGAGCAGCAGCGGTCCCACAGAGCGGCGGGGGCGGGCGCGGCGCCGCGCAGAGCGCGCCGCGCGCGGAGGCCGCGGCAGAAGCGAAGGGTGAGGGCCTCGCGCCCCCGCTCGCTCGCTCCCCCGAGCCGCGCGGGAGGCCGACGCCTGCCTCCCCACGCCCCCTCTGCCGCCCGCGCAGCGAGGTCGCATCGCAGACGACGTCGCACGCCACGCCGATCAAGCGCCCCCGTGGCGCGGGCGAGGGCACGCCCAAGGTCGCGCGGCAGGCGCGGCACCCAGCGCCGCCGGCAGGCGAGGTCGGCGCCGGCGCGCACCGCGGCGGCGGCCACCGCACCGCCTGGCACGACGCTGCGGGGGAGGGGCAGTACGAGGAGGAGGAGCTCGCGTCTGAGGACGAGGTGGGCACCGGCGCCGACGCCGAGGACGCAGAGTATGTCCCCAGCGGCAGACGCGGCGGCGGCGGCGGCCGCGGCGGCGGCCGCGGCGCACGCGCGGCGTCGCGCGGAGTCGCCGCGGCGGCGGCCGCCGCGGGCGGCGGCGGCGGCGGCGGGCGCTGGGGCGGCGAGCCGCGCCCCCAGGTCGCCGGGCCCTGCATGAACCCAGAGTGTGCCAGCCCCTACGACTCTCCCCAGTGGCGCAAGGGCCCCCCCCAGTGCCCCGTCCTCTGCAACGCCTGCGGCACGCGCTGGCTGCGCAATGGCACGCTCAAACCCCTCGTCCCCCGCCGCGGCCTGCGCTATAAGAACAAGAACAAGCCCGCGGTCCGCGGCCGGGGAGTGGCAGCCGCGGCGGCGGCGGCCACCGCGGCCACCGCGGCCGCCGCGCCGGCCTCGCCCGCGCCCGCGCCGCACAAGGCCGCGGCGCGCAAGGCGCGCGCGTTGGCGCACAGCGGCAGCGATTATGCTTCGGCAGCCTCGGACGCCGAGGAGCCCGCGCCGCCGCTGCCGGCGCCGCCGCTGCCGCTGCCAGCGCTGCCCTTTGCGCTGCCCTTCATGCCGGGCGCGCTGGCGGCGATGCAGAGCGGGCTGTCGCCGCAGCAGGCGGCCGCGGCCGCGGCAGAGGCGTTGAAGAACGCGCCCCAGCTGTTCAAGCAGCTGCAGGCCATGGGCGGCCCTCAGGCGGCGATGCTCGGCGTGCCCTGGGCCTTATTCGCGGCGCCGCCGGCCGCGGCGGCCGCGGCCGCCGCCCAGCAGCAGCCGGCCGAGCAAGAGGGTGGCGCACAGTGACCCGCCCGCGCCGTGGCGGGCGCGCGCCGCATTGGGCGCGCCCCGCCCCGCCCCCGCCCTTCCCTCGCCCGCGCCACGGGGCGCATTGCCCCGCCCGGGCCCTCTGTTGACGCACTGACAGCCTTTTTGCCGTACCTGAACTGCGCCGGTCTCTCCTTGCCCCTCCTGCTAGCAATGGATCCCTTGTTTGACGGCAACTGATCCTCGCCTGTTGCTCCCCTGTTTCGAGTGCTGCGCCGAGCCCCGATCCCTTGCCCCGCCGGCCGCCTTCTGTGACTGCTGTTGCCTCTCCCTTCACCCGACTTGTTGACGAAACGAAACCCAAGATCTCGTCTGCTGTGTTCTTCTTTCGCTCCCATCCCTGCTGCTGCTCCCACCCGCCATGACTCCACGTCCCTTTGCTCCCGCCGCGTCTGTGCGACACATGCGCCAATCTTGCGTCTGCCAAGGGCAGGGAATCCAGGGGCAGATGCATGGGCCTCGCCCACCAGGCAGGGGCACGCGCATGGGCGGCTGGGCCGAGGGTGAGCGCCCGCGTGCGGCGGCGGCGCTCCGTCGTCACAGGTGGCGCTTGAGCCACGCCGCGGTGTTGAGCCACAGCTCAAACTCGGTCTGGGGCTTCTCCAGGCCGTGGGCATCCTCGGGGAAGACCCAGGCGTGGACCTGTGGCGGACGTGTGCCAGTGTGGGGCGAGGCGAGGCGGGAGAGGAAGGCGGGCGAGGCGGGGCCGGTGAAGGGGCTCGAGAAGGGCGCGGCGTGCCTGCGCCTCCCGGCCCCCACCTCCACGCGCACAAGCGCGCGTGCGGCCACAGCCCGGAGCAAGCGAGCGCCCGTCACGCGCCTCGGGGCCGTCGGGCCGTGCGCGCAGCGCCGCGATTGCCGCGTTGGCGTCGGCCAGCGGCACGCGGCGGTCGCGGGCGCCCAGCATGTAGAGCACCGGCGCCCGGACCTGCCACGGCGCATGGACGCAAACACATTGTGGCAAATGCACGTTGGTCTGATTTGTGGGCATGAGCAGCCTGCTTCAGGCCGAGCCCCTCCAGGCCGGCAGCACGACGCCGCAGGCAGCGCACAGCGGCCCGCGGCGCAGGGCGCAGGACGCGGCGCAGACAGCGCAGCGCAGCGCAGGTGGAACGGACGAGCGCGCCTTGTCGATGTGGGCGATGGGCGAGACCGCACGGAAGCGCGCCAGGTCCTCGGCGCTGGGCCTGGGCGCCGCGCGGCGCCGCCCCTCCTCGGTGCCCCAGGCCTCCACGTAGCACCAGTCTGCAGATGGGCGCCGGGTGGGAGGGTGGGGTGGGGGGAGCGTGGGTGTGGGGGCCCAAGAGTGGCGGCGCAGCGGGAGTTACAGAGTTGGGAGCCGGAGTGGCGCGCGCGCGCCATTGCCGTGCGTGGCGGCGCGCGCACGCCCCTCGCAGCCCGAGCGCCTTTGCCAATACTCTTCCACACGCACGCGGCTGCTTCTCCAAAACCGCACCCGGGATGTCCGACACGTTGACCATCACGCTCAGGTCGCACACCGGGTTGCGCATCACCCCTGCCCGGAACGCGGCCGGGTGCTGCCCCAGCAGGTGCCCCGCCAGAAAGCCGCCGTGGCTGCCGCCCACTAGCGCCACGCGCGCCGGGTCGGCGTAGCCTGGCGGGCGGGAGGGGGCAGGGGGGCCGGGGGTGGGGGTGGGTGGGGAAGGGGAGTGAGGGTGTCGGCCCCCGTCTGGGGCAGGAGCGAGGGGCAGGGCAGGCTCTGCAGAGGAGCGGCGAGGGGTGTCGTGGCGCAGGATGGCAGCAGCAGAGGGTCTGCGGTGGCTGGCGGCGGTGCCGTGCAACACCCGGGCAGCAGCCGGGCGGCCTTGGCGGCCACACCCAACAAGCAAAGCAGTTCCTCCCGCCCCCTTTCTCGCTGCCGCCCGCCCCGCGCCGCCCCGCCCCATCGCGCCCCGCCCCCGCCACACCGGCGTCCACGGCCGCCGCCAGCGCGGCCATGCAGTCGGCGACGTCGTTGGTGCCAACATTGCCGGGCAGGCTCAGCACGCTTTCCTCGCCAAAGCCGATGCTGCCGCGGTAGTTGACCAGCACCACGTTGTAGCCTGAGGAGGATTGGTGAACGAGAGGAGGAAAGAACGGGACTGGAGGATTGCTGAGAGAGAGGAGAGGGAGGCGCACAGGCCACAGGCCGGCCTCGCCCCAGGGAATGGCTGGCGTCGAGGCAGCGGGTTGGGCTGCGCGCGGAGGGCGGGCGAGGCCGGGCGTGCTGCAGGCCCGGGGCCAAGGCCCAGGGGCGAGGCAGCAAACTCACCCAGGGACGCGAGGAAGCAGAGAGGCATGTAAAACTGTGCGAGGTAGACTGCAGAGGAGGAGGGCCACGCGCGTTCAGAGTCAGTGGGCTTGTTCTGAGCGGCAGGGAGGGCCAGCGCGCCACGGCCGCCGGCGTCGCCCATCTGCGCCGAGCGCCCCGCACAGGCGGCCAGGCAGCTGCCACCTCCTGCGCCGGCGCGCGGGGCATCGACGGGCGTTTTCCACCGCGCGCGCACCGGAGTGCGGCCCGCCGTGGGGCGTGACCACCGTCGGCCGGGGGCCCTCCCGGTCCGCCTGGTGAAGCACCACCGCCTCGAAGCCCACGTTGGTGGGGGGCGTGGTGGGGGCGACCACCAGCGGCGTGGCGCACAGCTGGGGCAGCACGCGCCGCACCGCGGGCGGCCAGTCCTCCAGGCGCGCCCCCGGCAGTTCCAGGCGCGACCAGCTCCAGGGCCACGGCCCGCCGTCGGCCGCCGCCTGGCCGCCGGCGGGCACGTGCGTCGCGTACAGCACAAATGGCTGGCCCGGGTGGCTCTCCTGTGCGAGCAGCCAGCCTGCGCCAGGGGGGGCCCGCGGCAGGGAGGGGGCCGGCCGGGTGGGATGGGCGCAGGCAGCAGGACCGCCGGGCACGGGAGCACCGTGCCCGCGGCTCCTCCAGCTGCCCCGCACCCCTCCCGCCCTGCGCCCCTCCTCGCCGCATGCACAGCAGCACCTGCCAGGCACCCCCACCCCATCGCTGCCACCGCTCCCACCCGCGCACCGTTGCCCGCGGCGACGAGGGACCAGGAGGCGCCATTGGCGGGGGTGGCCCGCGCCACCTCGCCCGTTGCCAGGTCAACCGCCACCACCGCCGCCAGGCTGCGCCAGGCGCTCGTCATCACCACCGTCCGGTCCCCCACAAACGGCTGCTCAGTTAGCGTCATGGCATAGAGGCCGGGGAAGGCGTCTGCGGAGGTCGGCGCCCACACCGCATCGACCACGGTGCGCGGCGGCGGCGGCGGCACGCCGCGCAGCACGGCGCGCGCGCTGCCCCAGCCCAGGCTGTGCAGCGAGGAGGTGGCGGCGTGCACGCCGCTGGCCACCGCTGCCCGCTGCGAGAGGAAGACGAGCGTCTGGCCGTCGGGGCTGAATCGCGGGGAAAAGGCGCTGGCTAGCCGAGGGGTGAGGCACACGGCGGCCGGCGCAGCGGCGCCGCCGTCGGCGCCGTTGTCGCTGGGCACCGCCGCCGTCGCCACGTCGGCCTGCGGCCAGGCCACCGCGTGCAGGCTGCACGGCCGGTTGAAGCAAAACAGGGCGCCGAGGCGCTGCGGCAGCGAGGGGAACGTCGTGCTAGAATGCGGCCAGGCGACAAACAGCAGCGCGTCTCCCTCGGGCGACCACGCCGGCTGGCCGCAGCTCGCGCCGGCCGGCAGGCCGCGCACGGCGGCCACCTCCCACCGCTCGCAGTCCAGCACAAACAGGGCGGGTGGGCGCTTGCCTGCAGAGGGGCGCGATGGGCCGGGAGCGGAGGGCGCGCAGGGGCGCTGGACCCGCGCCGCACGCAAGTCCCCGCCGCCCAGCGCAGAGCGGGGGAGCGTGACAGCGGTGTGCGCCACGCGCCGTCCCCTGAGTCGCAGCTCGACAGCCCTCTGCTCAGACTACCTGCCCCCAACCAAAAACGCGCTCTCACCCATGTGGAGCTCTCCCCAGTCCTCCTCCCACTCGCCCACGCCGCGCCAGCCCTTGGGCGCGGCGCCCTCCGCCTTCTTGCCGTCGGGCCCCGCCGGCCGCGCGCCCCACTCGGGCGTCCGCGCCGGCGGCGGCGCCTCGGCGACGTAGGCGACGTGCGACTCGTTGGGCGCCCAGGCCGCGCCGCTGCCAAACCAGCCATCGTTGTAGAAGCCGCCGTGCAGGGCCTACAGTTCGGGGAGTGAGGAGCATGCCACGCGTCGAGCACCGAGCCGTCGAGCAGGCGTGCCGCGAGTGGTGGGTGGGTGGGTGGGTGGGTGGTTTGGGGGGGGGGAGAGGGGACAGCGGCACGTATGCCATGCCTGCCTGGTCCCGCCCTGCGTGTGAACCCCCTTGGGCGGAGGTGGCGCCATGGGGCGCGCCCACCTTTGGGACGTGCAGCTCCTTCAGCAGGCGGGTGCGGTCCCACACCTCCAGCACCGCCGAGGCCTCGCCGCTGCCGCCGCGCACGACCAGCGTGCGCCGGCCCGAGGGCGAGGGCGCCAGCGCCACCACGTCGCGCAGCTCAATCGGCAGCCCTGCGCGCGGCGGCGCAGCGCGGCAGCAGCCGCGGGCGTCGGCGCTGGCCGCGTTTGGGGGAGGCAGTGGCAGGCGCCACCGACATGCTCCATCAACGCACCACCAGCACGCTGTCAGCAAATCTCGCGACATGCGGCAGGCCGCCACCTCGCCGCCGCCGTCCCGCACCCGTGTCCAGCTCGCAGCCCTGCTCCAGCACCGCCTCGCTCAGAGCGAACTGCGCGAGGTACTTGCGCTGGGCGTTGCCGGCCAGGTTGCGCTGGGCCAGCTGCAGGGCGATGCGGACTGGCAGAGGGAAGGCCGAGGGGTGGGGTGTGAGGAGGGGCGAGGATGGCTGGGCGGGGAGCGGGCGGCCAGGTGGGGTAGGGGGAGTGGGACGAGCCGCGCACCCGAGTACGGGTCGGCGCCCGGCCAGCACCAGCCGCCGGACACCGCCGGCACTTCCGCAAACGCCTCGAGCAGCGCCGCCTCGGCGCCCATGCCCTCGGGCTGCTCCTGCGGCTTGGGCGGCACGGTGGGCGGTCCCCCCGTTTCCGTCGATGCGGCGGCAGCGGTGGCCATGGCGGTGACAGAGCGCTGGGGAGCAGGCTGCGGAAGGTGGTGCCGCGCGCTCCTGCTGCGGAGTGGGCAGCGGGCGGGCGGGAGGTGACTGAGGGCGAGAGGGTGGGTGGGCGGCGGAGCCAGCCATGCGAGCAGGCATCAGCTGCCGTATCCTGGTCTCTCGCCTGGTGCTACTGGTGGGGCGGCCTCCCCACAGTCCAAGTGCGGATCGCACAAGTTGCGCCCCAGTCGAGCACAGCAGAGCTGATCTGGAGGTTGCAAAGTGAGTCGATGAGACTAGATGGTGCATTGAAGTTGAATTGAATGCGAGCAGAAGCGCATTGAGCGAGCCTGACATGTTTCTGCTCCCGTGCTTCCTGCTCATGCCTCCGATCGATCACCAGACATGGTCGCCCTGCATTTAATAGTGTACCGACCAGCCTGAGCTCAGCTCAGGAGGCGACAGGAGGCGACAGTGAAATTTGGCAACCAATTCGACTGTCGTTCGCGCCACCTTGTGTTTTCCGCATCCTCAGGCGCCATGGGGGGTGCGGCGCCGGCGTACGTCAGTCTCATGGTGCTAGCAGCGATGGCGTTGCCACCGTGGGGCGTGGGAGGCCGCGCCGCCACCGCAAGCGCCGCCTCGCCACCTCTACCACCACCCGCGCTGCCGCCCGAAGCGGCGGTGCTTGCAGCATATTACCTGTGGTGAGGGGCAAGGTGCTAGCAGTGCACGAGCCGCAGCTGTGCACTTGCTGGCCAGCGGCCCGCCTGCTCTCGCGCCAGCCCTGCCCACCCACCTCGCGCTGCGCACACCCACCTCTCCCCTCAATTCTAGGTACGGAAACCCCGAGTTCGATGGAGACTACAAGCACTGGAACCACGAAGTCCTCCCACACTGGTCGGTTGCCAGCACGCGGGGCCGATCGCTCGCCACAGCCTGCCTGGGCGTGCAGCAGTGGCCGAGCAGTTGGCCCTGGAGCCGCCGCCTCGCACAGCTCGCGCCCCCCCCCCCCCCCCCCCCCCGCCCCAGGGCGGGGCGCCCCCGCCCCGGAAAAGCCCGGANGGGGGGGTGGGGGGGGGGGGGGGGGGGGGGGGGGGGGGGGGGGTGGGGGGGGGGGGGGGGCCGAGACGCGTGCCTGCGGCCCAGAAAACACGGCCGGCCTTGGCCCCACACGTCGCTTCCTCTCCCGCTTCCCGCTCCTCTCCTTTCGTCCCCACTCCTCCTCTAACCTCCCCGCTCCCCTCCTTTCCTCCCGCAGGCGTCAAGGTGGCGATCCACCTGGAGCCGTACGTGGGGCGCAACGCCACGACCGTCCGCGAGGACCTGGCGCACCTGGCAGCGCGCTGCGGCGCTGCGCCCGCGCTGCTGCGCCTCGGCGGCCGCCCGCTCTTCTTCGTGTGTGAGCCTGGGGGGAGGGGAGGGGTGGGGGTGGGGTGGGGGGTTGGGGGGTTGGGGAGGGCGGACAGAACGCTGGCGACGCAGGCAGGGAGGTGGAGGCGCGCCTTGGGGAGCTGCGAACGTGGCGCTTTGGGGGGCTGCCCGTCAGCGGCCCTCTTGTGTGGCGCGACCTCCACCTGCCGTGCCCGTGCGCTCTGCGCCGCGCATCCGACATCTGCCTGGCCCTGCGCCCTCCCCGCACGTGCGCCGCAGACGACAGCTACCACATTCAGCCCGCAGACTGGGCGGAGCTGCTGTCGCCCGGCGGCGCGCGCACCGTGCGCGGCACGCCTCTCGACGGCGTGTTTGTTGGGCTCTGGCTGCGCTCCGGCGACGGCGACCGCCGCCTGCTGCCCAGCGGCTTTGATGGCTTCTACACCTACTTTGCCTCCGAGGCGGTGAAGACGGGGGGGGGGGGGGGGGGGGCCCGCGAGGTAGGGGGGGGGCCCCTTTCCCGGGCGCCCCCCCGGGGCGGGCGCACGCCGG
>PCFQ01000082.1:1021342-1035915 GCA_003063905.1 Chlorella sp. A99
GGGGGGGGGGGGGGGGGGGGGGGGGGGGGGGGGGGGGGAGGGGGGGGGGGGGGGTCCTGTAGGGGAGGGGCCATGTGTCAAGCACAGACGGGGAGGCGGAGAGGGGGCGCGCCCCAGCGGCCGCGGCTTCAGCCCCCGCCGCCCAGCGCCCACGGCCGGCGCCACTCAGCGCCAGCGGGGCCCGCGCCCAGAACCGCTGCCCCAGTTGTCCCACGGTCCCAGCAGCGCCCACGGCCCCAACGGCGCCCCCCCCCATCCTGCCCCACCCAGCACTCGTCGCAGCGGGCCCAGCAACCCAGCTTAAATTATTTCAATTGATTTTATTTAATAAAATTAAGCGCCCACCGTCGATGGCAAAGTTGATTCCCAGCACCGGCTCCGGGATCTCGGGCGGCACCTCCTCGCACGGCGGCCCCACGCTCCACGTGCCGTCGGGGTGGCCTGCGGCGCGGCCGCGGCAGCGAGCGAGGCCGAGCCGAGCGGCGTCGCGCGCGCGCTCGAGGCGGCGGCAACGGGGCGGCGGAGCGCAGGCTGCGGCATGCAGGCTGCTGCTGCCGCTCCCACCATAGAGGCAGAGGTTTTCTCGCTGCGGATCGCACTGCTGCAGCAGCAGCTCCGCATCTGCAACAGAGGGACGGGGAGGGGCCGCCGCGGTTGAAGGGAGGCGACGGCCCTACACCCGCCCCGCCCGCCCGGCGCGCCAGCGCAATGCTCCTCCCCGTCCCGCTCGCAGCCAGCGCTGCAGCGCAGTCGCTGGAGGCTCATCCATGCCGGCCCGCTCTTGCTGCGCTCGCACAAGGCGCGCATCATGACAAGCTGTCAGTGCCCTCTCCTCTGATCGCCTCTGCAGCTACGCACCCTCCATCAGGGCCTTGAGCAGGCCCTCTCGCCGACCCCTGTAGTCCTCATACACCTCCTGAATTGTTTTGGGCGTCACCATCGTCCAAAACCAACGCCCTTTAGGCGCAGAAACGAAGAGTCGAAGCGGCGGATGGAGCGGGAAGAGGGGGGGTGCTGGCGGGATCGCCGCCGCTCAAAATGGTGGCCGGCAGGAAACACAAGGAGGGAACGTCGGGTCATCATCGGCCTCCACCCCATCAGTTGTACGAATGCATTGGCTGTGAGCAATCCTCAGGCCACGCTTCATAGCGCCTGCACAGCGCTGCAACAAGAGGCCTGGGCGGCACGTGTGCATCAGCCGTCGGTGGCTGGTGACGCAAGGGCTAGCTCGCACATTCTCCCTCTCCCCCTCACTTGGCAGTGTGCCTGACATCTGTCAGATTGTGCAGGACTGGATCTCTAACTGCTCACTACAGGCAGTTGCAGCATGAGTCCGGCGCCCCGCCCCGGCGCCTTGTTGGCACCGCCCAGCACATGAACACCAATGTTTCTCTCTTTCGATTGCGGTTTCGCACTGCTCTCCAGCTCCTCCTCGCGATCCAGCGGTCAGCGGCTCCAATTGCCATCGTTGCACACTCTGCATTCGTGACCCAAAGATTTGGCGCTGAGCGGCGCTGAGAGACGCTGGTCCATCTGTCTTGCGATGACCAAGAAGCTCAGCGGGCTGCAGGCGAGGCTTGCAAGCCTCGCCAGCGTGCCCGCCCGCCCGCCCGTCGTACGCTGCTCCGCCTGCCCCGCAGCTCCATTGCAGCCACTTGCCGCTCCCCTGCAGAGGCAAGTGTTGGCGCTGTACCGCGCCATCCTGCGTGAGGTCAGCAGCAAGCGGAAGCGTGCAGAGGGGGGCATGGACCACAGCCAGCTGCGGGCCTTCGCGCGGCAGGAGTTTGAGCGGTGCGTGTGCCTATCCGCAGTCTGTGCTGCATGCGAGCGCCGACGCCGGGCCAGGGCTGCGCTCTGGGCAGCAAGCACGGTCCAGCCGGCTAGCGGCTAGGCGATTGGCCCGCTGCCGCTCGCGCTGCCGCTCGCGCGGCCGTGGCGCATGCAGGTACCGAGGGGTGGAGCGAAAGAACTACCAGCTGATCGAGCACCTCATACGCAAGGGTGAGGCGCATCTGTGTGCGTGGGGTGGGAGGAGGCTCGCGGCGGCATTGGTGGGAGGGTGTGGCCCCGCGGCCACGAGCAGCGGCGGCCTGCGCAGCAGGTGGCCGGCGCCCGGTGCCAAGACGGCTGCGGGACGAGGAGGCCGTGCCCACGCGCGCGTCGCTGGTGCACCGCAGGCCAGAAGCAGCTGGGGATGCTGCGCGAGGCCGACGTGCGGGGCGTGAAGCTGACAGGCAGCGCCAGTTACGGAGACTCCAAGGCAGCGGGCGAGCGGCGGTGATGGTGCTGCGGCGTGGTCCCTGCCTCCCGCCGGTCGACCTTTCAGCCCAGCACTGGCTCTGCTACGGATCCCTCCTGCCCATTTCATCCCATTTCTGCTTCCCCTTTGGGGCCTGGCACCCTGGCACCCCCTCTGCACCCTCCCTCCTGGTCCCTCATTGCTTCTTGCCTCCCCCGCTCGGCCGCTCCCTTTGCCCTCCCCTCCTGGCTCCTTGCTGCCTGCTCGCTGTTGCTTTTCGCTGTGTTACTCCTCTGGAGGCCGTGCCACACCCGGCGCGCCTCCCTCCAAGCCAGCGCGCTCGTCGCGCTATGCAGCCGCCGCGGCGTCGCCGCCAACCAGTCACACCGGCGGCCGCCCGCGCGCGCCGCGCCGCCGTGCCCCGGCGCGGCCCGCTCCCCTGGCCGGCGCCGCCCGGGGCACGCGCCTCGCGCCTCTGCCGCCGCCGCCGCGGCCTCCGCGGCGGCGCCCGCTGTCCGGGGCTCCCGGACAGCTCAGAAGCCGGTGGCGGGGGCAAACTCGGCGGGCGCGGGCGCGGCCTCAAAGCCGGTGGCCACAGGCGCGGCCGCGGGCTCAAAGCCGGTGGCCGCCTCAAAGCCGGTCGCGAAGCTGGTGTCAGCGCCGGCGGAGGGGTTGTAGCCTGCGGGAGAGGGGGAGGAGGAGAGGCGGAGGAGGAGGGGGGGGTCAGGCAGGGCCGAGGTGGGGTCAAAGGGTGGGTCGGCAAGGCAGCAGGGGCGGCGGGGGTGCCGGCGACGCGGGTGTGCTCAAGTGCCCCGCCCCGCGGGACGGCCGCCGCGCGCCGCGGCCGCCGCACGCAGCAGCCGCCGCGGCCCACGCCGCCGCGCCGCCGGCACAAGGGGCGCGCCAGCGCGCGCCGCGCCGACGCAGCAGACGCGCGCAGCACAGACACAAGCGCGCGGCGCCGCCCGGCGCCCCGGCACCTACCGTAGGCGTCGTAGCCCTCCTCCGCGCCGGGCAGCTGCTGCGCGGCAAAGCCGGCGCCAAACTCGCCCTCGGCGGCGCCCTCCTCGCCCTCCTCCTTGGTCTCCTCAGGCTCACGATAGAAGAACATGTCCACCTGGTGGGAGGGGGAGGAAAGAACGAACGGGGGAGGAAAGATCGAACGGCGGTTTGGGGCGTGGCAGGTGGAGGGCGGGTTGGCGTTGTGGGGGAGGAGGGGGGGGGGGGGCCGTCAGAGGCGGCGCGGGTAGGGGAGAGGGGGCGTGGGGAGGAGGGCGCAGTCGGAGGCAGCGTGGAGGGGGGAGAGGGCAGCGCTGTGGACGAGGGAGGGGATCGGCGGTGCAGAAAGAAAGAAAGGAACGCGGCGGCGCGCGACGTTCGGCCGGTGCCCGCCACGCCGCCCCGACCCGTGCGCCCTGCGCCCCCCTCCGCCCCGGCGCCCGCTCCGCGCGCACCATCACGTCCCAGGGCGCGGCCGCGTTGACGGTGCCGCGCATCTGGAGGACCATGCGGGTGAGGAGGTAGAAGAGCACGCCGACCGAGTGCTTGCCCTTGTTGTTGGCGGGGATGGCGACGTCCACGCCCTGTGCGCGCGCGCGGGGGGCGGCCCCGGGGGGGGAGGAAGGCGGCGGGTCGGAGGCCCGCGCGCCCGACCCGCGCGTCCAACGCCCCGTCAGCGCCGACGCCGCCCCGCGCGGGCTGCGGCGGACGCCTGCCTGCCTGCCCGCCCCGCCGTGCTGCCGTTGCTGGCCGCGCCCCCACGCATCGCCCGCTCCGCCCGAACCAAGCTGCCGAGCTGCTCTCAGACACGCGGCTTCCGCGCTCAGCGCCTCGCCGCCACTGCCTGCCGTCCTCCTCCCGACTGCTGCCCCGCCAAGCGGGCGCGCTCCAGCGCTCTGCCTGGCTGCTCTGGCTCGCGCTCTGGCCAGCGCAGCCCCCAGCCGCGCAGCTCCCCCCTCCCCCCGCCCCCCGTGCCCCAGCGCCAGGCGCCAGCCGCGGCACGCCGCCGCCCTCCCCCCCGCGACAACACCCCCACCCCCCCGCGCAACAGGTGCACCAACCCAGCGCCGCCGCACCGAGAGGTCCGAGTCGGTGTCGCAAAAGGCGATGACGGGGATGTTCATGTACGCCACCTCCTTGATCGACTGGTGGTCGGTGCGGGGGTCGGTCACGATCAGCAGGCGCGGCTCCTCAAAGCCCTTCTGGATCTGGTTGGTGAACGCGCCTGCGGCACGCAAAAGGGGGTGGGGGTGGGGGGCGGGGGGGCGGGGGTATGGAGCAGCGAGCGTTTGAGCTGTCTGGGGTGTGCGCGGTGGTGCCCGGGGCCGCCGCTCGACCGGCCCGCCCCGCTGGCGCGGCCGCCGCGGCGCTGCCAGCAGCCCGCTGAGCCAGGGGGGCCGAGCCCTGTCATCACGCAGATGCGCGACACCGAGGCCCGCATGCCGCTGTGGCCGCTGCATTGCTGCTCCTCCCATGCGCAGCTGCAGCTCCACCCGCCACATCCGGCCGCCGCTGCTGTGCGCCACGAGCCCAGCCTCCGCCTGCTGACTCCACCGCCACGCCTGCCAGAACGCCGCCTTTGTGCTCGCTGGTGCTGCGCGCTGGCGCCGCCGGCTGCGTCTCGCCTCCCTGCCCCAGCACGCCACCCACGCCAGCACGCGCCACACGCGCTGCAAATGCCACGCGCCACATCCGCACGGCATCACACGCCTCCGCCACACGCACCGGGGGTGTGGCGGCCCACGGTGGCCTTGGCGCCGGTGTAGTGCGCAAACTTGAGCACGCCGCGCTGGCCATAGGGGCGCGCGCTGATGGCGATGATGTCCTGCAAGCGCGGAGCAGCAGCACGCCGCCTCGGCATGGCCGCTGCATAGCGACGCATGCGGCAACCGCACGCCGCGCCGATGCCGCCGACTCGTCGCTCGGCCCCTGGCCTCCACAGCTCCAGCGCGGCCGTCCGCACGCCGCCGCCCCACGCCCCTCGTCGGCCGCGCGCGATGCTGCTCCTCCACTCCCTCAACCGCGCCGCCCTGCCTCGCGCGCCGAGACGCGCCCTCGAGCGCGTGCGTCCCTCCCCGCGCGCGCCACTCGGCCGCTGCGCGCCCTCCTTCACTCACATTGCGCGCGCGCCCCCTTCCTGCACCTACCTGGGGGTTCTCGATCGCCACGATGATGCGCGCCGCCAGCTGCAGCTTCTCCCACGTCTTGCCGAGGTTGAGCACAAAGATGCCGTCGGCGCGGCGCCGGTAGGCGTAGCGCTCCATCTGGGCCGTCACATTCTTGGTGCCCAGGTGGGCCTGCGCCGCCAGCAGGAGCTGCAAGACAGGGGCGAGGGGAGGGGCAGGTTGGCAGCGACGGGCGGGGCGCCCGGGCGACCGGCGCCGCCGGCCTGCCGCCCTATTCGCCGGCGCGACGCGGCTGCCACGCCGCTGCTGCGCCAATCCCACGGTCCGGCTGCCCTACAGCTGCCAGCGCCGCTCATGGCGCATTGCCAGCCAACCCCTCGAGCCGCTCGGGGGCATTCAGCGCGTTCCACCAGGTTCCCCGGCGCTGCAAGTGCCTGATGAGCTGCTGCGGCGCGGCCCCCCCGGCAGCTCGCCTGGAGATCGGCCTCCCGCTGGGTAAGCGACATGGTGTCAGGCCGTACCAAAGAGGACGAGCCAGGCTGGCCAGGGCGCCTTGTCGTCGGTGGCTGCGACCCGGTTCCAAGTTCTGCGTGCCTGAATTGCGGCAGGCTGCCGCACTGGGTTGTGCAGATCACGATCGAGGGTTCTCAGCAATCGGCGCTGTGCTGCGCTTCACCACACCACATCGCCATGTCTGTGTCACAATTCGGCCTTGCGCCCCTCTCACCGAGCTGTTCATCGAACGCATGTATGACAGACGCATGGACATGCCACCATGGCGCTGCCGTGCTAGCTGCCGCCACCGGCCGTGGCCCGCCGCCCAGACGCCCGCGCATCATTCGCTGAAAACAGCCACCTGCCTGCACTGGAGAGGATGCTCCAATGGCGGGCAGAGTCCTGTGGCCTGTGTAGGACATCGTGGCAAAGATGCACGGCGCTGGGAAGGCCGCCTCCACTACCGTTTCCCGTCGCGGATCAACAGCCTGTCGTGTCGCGTGCAAAGTCGAGGCCGCAGAACATTTGCAAATTCAAGGAGGTGTGACACTACCTCCCTGGCCAGGCGGATGCGCCGCTGCAGCAGTAGCGGACCGGCACCGCCCGGTCGCGCAGTCTGGGGCAATGTCTGGACGTCGTTTCAGCACTTGCCAGATCTCAGCTCGTAGTTCACCAGGTCAGACGGCATCAGAATGCACAGATGATTGAGCACGTGATGAGCACCGCACCCCTCCCTGCCCTCCTCAGTAATGCTTCAAGGTGCAGCCTCCGACTTCTTCCCGCAATCCTGATCCGCTGCTGGCTTGCGATCGATTGTTGAATGCTCAGGTGGGGGACTCGCTGTCTCTTGCGCGCCATTGCTCTAGGGCAGCCCAGCCCGCGTAGATCAGTGAACTCGGCATTACCCGCTGCTAGCGAACGCTGCCAGCGCAGCCCTTTGCCCTTTCTGCGATCACTCCGCACCCGGGCGCCTGGCAGGAGCTCCAGAAGCGCCAACAGCGGCTGCGGTGAGCGGCAGTGGAGGGGCCTAGGCAATGGCAGGCCTGCCATTCCCGCCCGCCAGGCTCCGCGCGCTCGCGCTCGTCCGCCCTTCCGCTCTGCCCGCTCGGCATCGCACTGCTTGCGCGCGCTGCGCTCCCGGCTGCAAATAAAGCCTGTGGTGCTGGTCAGCTGTGGCGCGCGCGGCTGACTGGGAAGAGGAGAGCCTGACCGCTGCGTCGCTCCACTCGCCGCAGGGGCGCTCCCTGGCGCCACCACGAGCATGCTCTTTAATGAGCAGGAGCAGTGGGCGCTGTGGCTCTCCACGCTGGCGGGGCTGTCGACGACGGTGGGGGCGGCTTTCGCGGTGAGCGCGCCCGCGCCTCGTGGGTGCATGCGCGCCTCCGCGGCACGGCCCTCGTGCTCGCGCCTTTGTGCGTGCATGCACCCACGAGCGCCCCGCGCCGCGCGCCTCTCACGAACGTCTCTCTCGCGCTCGTGCAGGTGATCCGACGGCCAGACGCGGGCCTGCTGGCCTTCCTGCTGGGCACCGCCATCGGGGTGATGCTGCTGCTGTCTGTGGTGGAGATGTGGATTCACAATGCGATGGACAACGGGTGGCCGGGTGCGCGCGGGCGCCGGCCGCGCGCTCTGCCAACGGCCAGCGACAGTCTGCGGCAGCCGTAGGAGGGGGCGGAGCGCTGGGACGCCGCAGGCTCGGCGCCTTCTCTCCTCTGCGTCTGCACGCTGTGAGCCGCCGCCGCCGCCGCGCCGCCTTGCTCCCCCTGCTGCCCGCAGAGATCACGGGAATGGCGGCGCTGGGCGCGCTGGTGTTCCAGTTGGTGCACCCTTTCCTCCCTGACTTTGAGCCGGGGGAGAAGCTGGCGAAGCAGGAGGAGAGCGGCGCGGCGCTGAGCTCGCCGCGCGGCGAGGGCGTCGCGCTCGAGCGCCTGCCCAGCGCGGGCAGCGCCACCGGCGGCGGCAAGGCGCGGCGGCACACCGAGCGGCGGCCGGGGGCGGGCGGGCACGCCGCCGCGCTCGGCGGCGGCGCCGACGGGCCGGCGCTGCTGCCGCAGACGGTGGCGCCGCCCCTGGGCGGCGGCGGCGGTGGCGCGGGCAGCGACTCGAGCCGCGGCAGCGCCGGCAGCAACGGGGCGCTGGGCCCGGGCAGCGTACACGCGCTGCGGGGCGGGGGCCCCGGGGGGGAGCCCCACCACCTGCAAGGCGACCGGCGGCCGGCGGAGCTGCTCCGGCTCGGCCTGCTCATGAGCGTCACAATGACGCTGCACAACCTGCCAGAGGGGTTTGCGGTGAGCTGCGCTCCCGGAGGGGCGTGCTGCCGGCGGGCTGATCTGCACACAGGGGGAACCTGTGAGCTGGGCAGCGGGCGGCGGAGCGTCGGCACAGCAGCGCCGCGCCGCTCGGCGCGTGCGGCGGGCGGAGTCGCCCGCGGCGGGCTGAGCTCCTGCGCCGACCGCGCCTGCCGGTTTGCCGCCGCCTCGTGTGCCACAGGTCTGCTTCTCCGCATTCACCGATTTCGGGCCGGTGATGGCGCTGGCTATTGCAGTGCACAACGTGAGCGAGCCTCTGGGGGAGGCGCGAGCGCCACCTTCCGACCACGCCGCCGCGCGCCTGCTGCTGGCCGCACACCACTTGCTTGCCAGCTCTGCCGGGTCGACGCCGCGCCCTCCTCTCGCCCCTCCTGCCGGCGCTGCTGCTTTCTTTTCCATGCAGATCCCCGAGGGGGTGATAGTGGCCGCCCCTGTGTTTGCAGCAACAGGTGGGGAGGGTGCGCGCGCACCGGCGCGCGTTCCGTCCCGCCCGGCGCGCCGAGCTGCTCTCCTCCCCCGCCCGCTGCAGTCGCGCGCCGCCTCCTGCGCCGAGCCTCACGCCCCCTCTCTGCCTCCCCGCCTCCCCGCCTCCCCACCTCCCCGCGCAGGTAGTCGGTGGAAGGCGGTGGGCATCGCGACGGCCAGCGGACTGAGCGAGCCGCTGGGCGCGCTGCTCGCGCTGCTGGTGGTGCGGCCGTTCCTGACGCACGCGATGCTGCAGTACATCCTGGCATTTGTGGGCGGCATCATGGCGTGCGTCTGCGTGGTGGAGCTGTGGCCCGAGGCGCGCAAGTGCCGGCAGGACCGGCGCATGGCGCTGGGCATCGCCTTTGGCTCGCTGCTCATGGGCGGCACGCTCCTCTTCGTCTGACGCTGACGCTGCTTGGTGCCGCCTGGTGCGCCTGACGCCGCTGGTGCTGTGCGCCTGACGCTTCTGACGCTGCTGTGCGCCTGATGCTGTGGCGTGCGACGGCGGCGCCGCCGCGCCAGGCGCACCCCCGCGCCGCGTCTCTCGCTGCCTGTGCCGCTCCGCTCTGGCCGTGCCGCCTTGTCGCTCCCGCTGCGCCCCGCTGCAGCTCGCTGCTCCCAGCTGCTCCTTCTCTGCCTTGCTCGTGCATGTATTATTAAGCATCGGTCCCTTCTGAGAACTGCCCCTCACCATCTGAACGCCGGCTGTCTTTGTGGCTCTAACTGCCCAATGCATGTGAGCTGCCACAACCCTAAACCTGGGGGGGGGGGGGCAGCATGCCCGTCGCCTGTACCCAGGCTGTCTTGAAACGGTCAGCTGGCTCCGTTGAGCTGGCGCTGGTGCATCGCGGCGCCCCACCACCACCACCACGTGCTCGCCGCTGCATGCGCCACAAGTACAAGTCAGCGAGCGGCGGGCGGGCGCTGGCGGTCCCAGGCGGGCTGGAATGGCAGAGCATTCTCTCCTTGGTTTAATTGTATTACATTCGCCTCTGCCACAGAGTACCAGCTCTCGCCTAGGCTGCTGGATAGGCCCTGCCAGGCGAGCTGCCCACACGGCCGATCGGGCAACCATAATGGATTGGGGGGAGTGCCTAGCGCTTGCTGGGCGGTGCGGGCGCCGATTGGTGATCGGCAGGGTTGTGCCGGCTGGCTGGCCCTCGCGAGGACAAGCGCTGTGCGGCGCTTGGTTGCCGCAGGCCACGTCTAGGTCCGCAGAGGATTGAGGCGCCCTCGGGCAAGCCAGAACAGGTGCGCGGCGGGGGTTCCTCCGTCCGCCCGCGTGCAGCAGCGAAGGGGCAGCTGCACGCCTGGTGCGCCCTAGCAAGCCGCAGCCCAAGGCTCGCGCACGTCCCCGCACTTTCTCTGCCGCGCGCGCAGTTCTGTGGCATGCCTGGTGGCATGCCCGCAAGCCAGCCAGCGCCGCCGCGCTGCCCACCCCTCGTGCCGCCTGTCGCCGCCGCGGTCGTGGGTCCGCCACCAGCCCGTCTCTGCTCCCCCCTCCACCCCTCTCGCAGCAGCGCGGCGGCGGCAGCAGGTCGGCAGCAGGATGGAATCGCGTGGGGGTGTGGCCGTGGGCGTGGATGCCATCCTCGGGCACCACACCGCCCCTGTGAACAAGACCAAGGTGGTCTGCACTCTGGGCCCCGCGTCGCGCGAGTGAGTCGCCGGTCGGCGGCGCGCCGCGCGGGCGACAGCGCGCGCGGCAGCGCGGGCGCGGGCGGCGCCCGCCCCCTCGCTCCCCCCGCCCCTGCGTGCCGCGTCGACGGCGGCGGCGCCCCCCGCCGCCGCGCCGCCCGCCGCGCGCCCCCGCGCCAGCGCACGCACCTCCCCTCTTGCTCCCGCGCCGCAGCATCCCCACGCTGTGCGATATGCTGCGCTCGGGCATGAACGTAGCGCGGTTCAACTTCTCCCACGGCTCGCATGAGTACCACCAGGCGCGCGCAGTGCTTTGCATGCACTGATTGGCGTGACAAGTGCCGACTGGTTGCGCGCTGCCTGGTGGTTTTGACGTGCACTGATTGGCGGTTGACAACTGAACTGAACTGATTGGCGGCGCGCACGAATGCCACCGGGCGAGCAAGAGAACGGCGTCGCTGCTGCTTCGCCGGCCCGGCCCGGCCCGGCCCGGCGACACCGCGTCCGACGCCCGTCGTGCCGCCGCCGCGGCCCCTCGCCTGGCCGGCCGCGCCGCGCGCGCGCCAGCGCGTCAGCGCCCCCCCTTGTCGCGTCGCCGCCGCAGGAGACGCTGAACAACCTGCGGACGGCGTGCCGGCAGACTGGCATCATGTGCGCCGTGATGCTGGACACCAAGGTGGGCGCAGGCGCTTTCCTTGCGGCCGAGGAAGGCCGACGAGGAGTGTTCAGCCCCTGCCTTGCTGCTTGCGGCAGCTGCCGCGTCGGCTGCTGCTGCTTGCGAGGAGCATTGCAAGGGGAGAGGCGCGCGCGCGCGGCCGCCGGCGCGCGCGCGGCGCCCCGCCTCGCGCCCGACCCCCGCCGCCCGGCCCCCCGCCGCCCGGCCTCGCGCCGCCCCCGTGCCGCTTGCTTGCTCCCAGGGGCCGGAGATCCGCACCGGCTTTCTCGAGAACGAGAAACCGGTGCAGCTGGTGCAGGTGGGTGCTGAGTGCGACAGATGGCGCTGCACGTGCGCCTGCTTGGCAGCTGCCGAGGTCGCGCGCGCGGGAGGGGCCCCTGCCCCCGCTCCCTCGCGCCGCCGCTCGACCGCCCACCACCACCACCCCATCCACCCGCCCTCCCCCGCGCACGAACGCAGGGCCAGGAGATCACCATCACCACCGACTATTCGATCAAGGGCAACAAGAACCTGATCGCGATGTCGTACAAGAAGCTGGCGCAGGCGAGGCGCACCGCGCGTGCGCGGCGCCGCGGCGGGCGCGCGCGCGCCGCCGCCGCGCCCGCCGCGCCTGCCGCGCCGCCCCGCCCCAGCCCGCCCACCGCACATGCGCACGCGCACGCGATGTGCAGGACCTCAAAAAGGGCTCCGCCATCCTCGTGGCCGACGGCGCGATCTCCCTGGAGGCGCGCGCTTTCTTTAATACTTAAATACCAGTTGTTTGATGCTGGCATCAGTGGGCTGTGCGCGTCGAGGCTGCCGCGTCTGCGCTGGTCGACCCCTCGGTCGGTCAGTCTGACTGTCCTTTGGCCACCCCTGCGCTCGCTCGCCCGCCCACGCCGCGCGGACGCGCCCGCCGCCCCGTCTCCCGACCCACATCCGCCCTTACGCCCGCCCGCCACGCGCGCGCGCGCGCAACCGCATGTTGCAGGTCGTGTCGACCGACCCCGCCGCCGGCACCGTGCGCGCGCGCCTGCTCAACTCCGCAGTCCTGGGGTGAGCGCCAGCGGCGGGGGAGGGAGCGCCGGAGCGAGAGGGGAGGGCGGGGGCGGCGGGGAGAGGAGGGAGCGCTGCTGTGGAGAGGAGGGGGGGGGACAGATGGAGCCGCGCGAGAGCGGCGGGGCAGGGCCGGCGCGCAAGGACGGCGCGGTGTCGCGCGGCGCGGCTGCCGCCGCCCCTGCCCCGCAATGGGGGGTGGGCAGGGGGGGCGCGTTGGAGAGGATAGGATGGGGAGCAGGGCGAGGCGAGGCGAGGGGGCAGAAAGGAGCGTGCAGGCGGCGGGAGGGGGCTGCCGCGTGGGCGGCGCTGCACGGCGCCGCACCCCGCGCACTCTCTCCCGCCTTGGACACCCCTCCCCTCACGCTCCCTGCTCACTCCCCCCCACCCCCACCCCACCCCCCGTCACCACCACCTCCGCACACCACCCCACCCCCACCCCCTTCCCACCGCTCGCAGGTCAACTGGGGCGTGCCCAACGAGATCGACCTCATCGCCGCCTCCTTTGTGCGCAAGGGCTCCGACCTCGACTGCATCCGCAAGGTGGGGCGGGGCGTGGGTGGGGGGTGGGGTGGGTGGGTGGGGCGTGGGTGGGCGGTGTGTCGGGGTGGGGCCCAGTGCCCTGCCCCCCTGCCCGCCCTGCTTGCCTCCCCGCCTTGCCCCCCCGCTCACCCTGTGCCCCCCCCCCCAGGTGCTGGGCCCCAAGGGCCAGTACATCAAGATCATCAGCAAGGTGGAGAACGGCGAGGGCGTGTCGAACTACGACGAGATCCTGGAGAAGAGCGACGCAATCATGGTGGGCGCGGCGCCGGACGGCCTAGACCCGCCGCAGCGACCGCCCGCCCGCCGCGCGTGCGCCCGCGCCCGCACCCCGCGCACCCGCGCCCTGCCCGCGCACACCTCACCCCCCTCCCCTCCGCGCCCCCTCCGCCCCCCCCAGGTGGCGCGCGGCGACCTTGGCATGGAGATCCCCACAGAGAAGGTGGGCTGCTGGTCTGGTCTGGTCTGGTCTGACAGCTTGGCTAGGCCGCCTCCGCTTTGCCCTCGGTCTGTCCGGGGCGGGCGCCGGCGCCCGCCCCACTTTTCAGGGCGCTGCCACCTCGGGCGCCGCGCCCCGCCCGCCTCCGCCTGGTCCCGCCCTCCTGCCGCGGCCGCCCCCGTTCCCCCGTCGCCCGGCTGTCCGACCCGCGGCCGACCTGGGCCCCCCGNGCCCCCCCGCCCCCCCCCCGCCCCCCCCCCCCCCCCCCCCCCCCCCAGGTCATGACCAAGATCTGCCGTGAGGCCGAGGCCTCGATCGACTACTACTCGCTGTTTAAGGTGGAGTGGGCGCGTGTGGTGATGCGTGGTGATGGGTGGAGTGGTGTGGGCGGGCGACCGCTCGCGCAGAGCAGACGGCGCGGCACGCCGGCCGGGGCGCGCGCCTCCCTCGACCCCCACTGCCCACTGCCCACCGACGCACGTGCCCGCCCTCCCTCCCTCTTTCGCCGCCGCCGTCCCCCTCCCCCCCCTCCCCCAGGCCATTATGAAGCGCACCCCGCTGCCGATGACGCCTCTCGAGTCGCTCGCCTCCTCCGCCGTGCGCACCGCGCACAAGGTGCAGGTGCGACGGCGGCGGCGCCGAGGGCGCGCGTCGCGCGCGGATGCGGGCGGCAGGGAGGGACGCCGCCCCGCGCCGCCGCGCCGGCCGCACGCCCGGCGGCCGCGCCCCTCCCTCGCCGGCGCGCTCCTGGCCCTTCCTTTGATGCTCCCCCCCCCACCCCACCCACCCCCCACCCACGCGCACGCACGCACAGGCCTCGCTGATCGTCGTGCTCACGCGCGGCGGCGCCACTGCCCGCCTCGTCGCCAAGTACCGCCCCACGGTGCGCACGCACGCATGCGCGCCGGCTGGGACGCGCGCCGCCGCCCCGCCCCGCGCGGCTGATCGAGGGGGCTGGCAGTCGAGGGGCCAGCAGGGGCGGGCAGGCAACCAACCGGCCGCATGGGCTGGCAGGGAGGGCCGAGAGCACGCCCGCCCCGCGCCGGCCGCGCCGCCCAGCCGCGCGCGCGGCCCCCCCCACCCCCACCCCCACCCGCGCCCGCGAGCGGGGCCGCCCGCGTCCTCTGCGCGTGTCCTCTGCGCTCCGCCCGCCCGCCATCTGCCGCTCGCCGCCAACAACAGACGCCAGCCGCCCCCAACGCAAACCGCCAACCGTCGGCAGGTGCCGATCCTGACGGTCGTCGTGCCCGTGCTCACCACCGACAACCTCACCTGGCAGTGCTCCTCCGAGGCGCCGGCGCGGCAGTGCCTCACGAGCCGGGGGCTGGTGCCCATCCTGGCCGAGGGGTCGGCGCGCGCGTCCGACAGGTGCGGCGTGCTGAGCCCCCTCCCCCTCCCCCTCCGCCACTCTGCCACCCACGCTCGCCCCCTCCTCCGCCCCCGCCCCCACCCCCCTGCTCGCGCCGTCTGGCCCGCCACACCCCACCCCCACCCCCATCCTATCATCCTATTTCTCCCACACCCCTACCACGATGCATGTGTCGCGCAGCGGCGCGACCGCCGAGCCCTCCTCCTCCTCTCCCCCCCCCTCCCCCTCCCTCACCCCCTC
>PCFQ01000082.1:1035935-1101230 GCA_003063905.1 Chlorella sp. A99
CCCCCCCTCCACCACCACCACCACCATCCACCCTCCGCAGCGACACGACCGACGAGATCCTGAACGCGGCGCTCGATTACGCCAAGGAGATGCGCTACTGCCGCGCCGGCGACTGCGTCGTCGCGCTGCACCGCATCGGCAACGCCTCGGTCATCAAGCTGGTGGACATCAAGTGACGGCGCCGAGGGACCGGCTCTTTGGCCCTGGCATCCGCCCGGCGGCTGCGGCTCTGCGGCGCTGGCCCGCCCGCCCCGGCGGCCCGCCCGCTCATGGAGCGCAGGGCTTGGGCCCGCGCGGCAGGGCGGCGCACAGCGCTCCCCCGCTGCCGTTGATTGCTTCGTCGACCCCCCTGCTGTGCTCCGCACCGCCCCGCTCGGTTCTGATTCTTTTCCTGCCGGCCGCGCGCCGCCCGCCCCCTGCCACCCTGCTGTTTTTGCTCCGCCGTGCTGTTCGCTGCTGCCCCGTATTCGCATGTTCAGCAACCGTGCCGCCGCACTGCATGTTACACAGAGCCCGACACGCCGAGGGGGGTCGGGGGCGGCCCGCCCTGCTGCAGGGTTGAAATCTGCAGCAGTTGGTCGAAATTCCTGCTGCCTCCCGCAGCAGTGCTGCCTTACCCCCGCACCCACACGCGTCGCCGCTCACACAGGACAGGCACTGCTCCGCTTCACTCTGCTGCGCCACTGCCGCCGCCGCTGCCCCTCGCCTGCGCATGCGGCTGCCGCTGGTCACGGGCCCACGCGGGCCTGCGCCGCCGCGGGCGCACGCCATTCCGCCGCCTGCAGCCACACTCGGCACAGGCGACGGGGCCCGCCATGCCATCCGTCGCCTGCGCCACCATGCTATCGCTTGCGCAGCGAGTTGATGAGCTCCGTGATCTCCCCCTTGAGCCCCTCCTGCGTCTTGGCCAGCGCCTCGCGGCTGGTGGCCAGCCGCTTGAGCTCAGCGTCCGCCGACCGCACCACCTCCTCCACGTGGCCCATCACCGCCGCCTTGGGCTGCAGAAAGTAGCTGCGCGGCGGGGTGGCGGCCCGGGGCGGGGGCACGAGGCGGGCGGGAGCGCTCACGCGGGGGTGCGAGCACGTGTTGAGCAGAGGGCGAAAGCAGAGGCGCTGGGGTGGCGAACCGCGGCAGGGTTTCCCCTCCCTCCCCGGGGCGCTCACGCCTTGCCGACTTGTCGGTACATCTTTGTGCTGTCTTGCATCTCGTCCAGCTGCGCAGCTGTCATCGCCGCTCGCCGCAGCGTGACCTCGCTGCTCCGCTTTTGTGACTCGAGCTGTTTGCAGCAGAGGCAGGCGGCCGCGGCGGCAGGCGGTCCACAAGGGCGGCGGCAGCCGGGCAGGCGGCGGGCGGGCACGGCCTCCCCGCGCTCTGCACCCAGCGCCTGGCCTCATAGACGCTCGCCTGCTTGAGTTTGAGCGCCGTCTCGTCGAACTTGGCCTTGAGCTCGTGCAGCACCGCCTGCTTCTCCTCGTCTGCCATGCTGCAATTGCTGCAAGCAAGTCCTAGAGATCGGGAGAGGCGCTGGATCGAGGGCAGAGGCCGTGCAAGGGAGAGACGCTTCGCAGCAGGCTGAAGAAGAGCTGTGCAGGGGCCTGGCTTCCGCAAAATGATTACAATTGATGCGATTAGCGATCAAATTGCGATGGCGAGCGCAACCATGCCTTGCCGATGCGCATTCCTTCTGTTCGAGACCAAAACTGCCACATTTCCGTCACTCTAGCCGTGCGATCGTTGCGCTCGATCGCATTGGCCGTGTTTTGCCGTCCGGCACCCCTCCTGTTGGGTCCATCGCCAGCAACCCAGGGCCTGCTGCATTCTAGGCCGCGATGTCGGCCCTGCGGCAGGCCGCACGGCAGCTTGGGCGCCTGGTGGGCCAGCAGGGCGATGCGCAGGCCTCCCGGGCAGCAGGGCAGTGCGGCAGGCGCGCCTATGCGTCAGGTGAGGCCGCCGATCGCAATGGGACGCGGCGTGCGAGAGGGTGGACAGGCCATCCGCCCGTCACCCGCCCGCGCCCGCCGCCGCCACCGCCGCTCTCCCTGCGCCCCCAGGCGGCCACGGCCACCATGACAGCGTGACCTACGAGGGCCTCACCATCCATAAGCCGGCTTCCTGGCATGTATATGCCGGACAGGGCTTTGCGGGGCTCATGTGGTGAGCGTCGCGCCGAGGCGGCTGCGCACCACCGCGCACCCGTGCGGTGCGCTGTGCCGAGGGTCGCGTACATGAGTGCTCACTGTCGTCTTGTCAAACCTGCCCGCTTTGCAGGTTCTGGGTGTTCTATCGGCTGTACAACGATTGGGACACCTTCATCGTGCGTGCAACCGAAGGGGCCTGCGCTGTGTTGTGCATGCTGCGCGCGCCTGGCGCTTCCCCTCCGCCATTCCCTCACCCTCACCTGCGCCGCCACGTCCCTCGCGCTCCGCAGCATGGCCACGCCGCCCACTTTGAGCACGAGTTGCACGAGGGGGAGCATGGCCACGGGGGCGAGGGGGAGCACGGCCACGAGGGCGAGGGGGAGCATTAGGAGCCCGCCCTTTGTCGAGTCCCCCCGCGGCGTGCGTGGCTGGCGGCGGGCGGCGGGCTCGATGCCCGTGCAGGATGCTTCACGCTCGGCCCCTCACGATGTAACATAGGCACATCCTGCGCGGTTGATTGAGCTGAGCTGGCTGAAGGAAGAGGTGCATGAACCGCAAAGGCGGCATTGTGTGTGGTGCACGTGCTGAGCAGCAAGCAGCGCAGGTCCCCAGCTTGTTTGTAGCTTTCTGTCCCTTGTAGTGCGGCCGGGCTCTCCTGGCACCCAGCACTTCGATTGGCGGAGCGCGAGTGCGCGAGACTGGCAGTGGTCGGGCGCGACGGCATGCATGTGTCGGCGATTGCTGCTGTGGCATCAGTCCAATCCAATCTCAGGCGCCCTCTACTTGAATGCGCAAGAGGAGCCGGCGAGCAGTAACCTGCCAGCTCAGATGAGCCGCCGCGCACCCAAGACCCACCAGACGAGGCAGCTGTTGCCATGGCAATGTGGGAGTGGAAGAGGGCGGCTGTGGGTCGTGGCTAGCGTCTCTCATCCCTGGAGCTGAGACAAGTCTGGCGATCTCCGCTGCCGCTGGTCTTCCTTGGCGCACGCGCAAGTCGAGCAGGTGGACTGACGGCTTCGCGTGGCGGGGGCTGGCTTAGCGGGCGCTGCACTTGCTAGCGTCACCAGTTTCGTTGCCGCGCGGCTGGACCTTGCCGGAAAATAATGCGCTCGCAGCTGGGCGGCGCCGGCATGGCTGGCGGGCTGCTTGCAACCTCGGCTAGCCGCCCTCTCCCTTTCACCAGCGCGCCCCGGCGGCGCTGGAGGAACACCGTGGCGGCGATCGGCCCCTCGGAGCCAATGTGGCGGGAGCCAACGCCGCGCAAGGCGCCGACGCCGCCCGCTGCGTCGGCCTTTCCCGCCGCGGCCGAGACGGCGGCTGACACAGCCGCCTGGCGCAGCCAGTTTGAGCACATGTGGGCGGCGCCCAGCTACGGCGGCGCGCCGGCCAGCGCGGCGGGCCCCGCCGACAGCGCCGCGGCGTCGGCCATCTCGCCCTTCCTCGTGACCGGCACCTCCGACACCCTCATGGACCTTGAAAGGATGCTCTCCAGCCTGGCCGACTTCTCAGAGTCGCTCGACCACTCGCTGGAGGGAGCGGTGGACCTCCTAGACCTGACGGTGCGGCGGCGGCGCCGCGGCGCCGCGGCTCGTGCGCGCGCGCGGCCCTGCCCGCTCTGCGTGCAAGCAATCTCGTCGCCGCCCCTCCCCCTCCCCCGTACAGGACGAAGAGCAGAGGAAGGTGGCGGCGGAGCAGCAGCTGGCGGCGCAGCGCCAGGCAGCGCGCAAGGCCACGCGCACGCGCGGCGTCGGCCGCCCGCGCAGCTCCGGCTCGGCGGCCAGCAGCAGCGCCGGCCCCGCGCCCTTCCTGCGCAAGCAGACCACGCCTTCCACGCGCAGCAAGCGCGGCGCCGTGGCCGCCGTTGGCGAGGCGGCGACCGCGGCAGCCGAGCCGTGCGCGCGGCGCGCGGCGGCGCCGCCAGCCGCGCTCGCCGCGGCCGCGCTCGAGGCGCCCATCGTCGTTAGCAGCAGCAGCAGCGGCGGCGGCAGCAGCAGCGTGCTGGCCGCGCGCGCGGCCAGCGGCCGCGGCGCGAGCACGAGCCGCCCGAGCGGCGGCGCCGCCGCCGCCGGCGAGGCGGCCCTCGCGCAGGCGCGGGCGCTGTCGTCGGCGCGCTCCTCGCGCGCGCGGACCTGGGGCAAGGCCGGCGCCGGCGCCGCCCGCGCGTCCGCGTCGGGCCGCGCCCAGGCGCTGCAGGCGGACCCAGAGGTGTTCATGGCGCAGGCGAGGCGGCGGCGCGCGGCGGCGCGCGCAGGCGGCGGGCCGTGCCGTCGCGGCGCGGCGGGCAGCGCTGCCCACGGGCTCGGCGCCGGGGGGGGGGGCCCTCGCTGCTGGCCGCGCGCGCTCGGCTGAGCGCACCCGTTTCGCTGATGCGCAGCTCGCTCTTGCCGCCCCCGCTGCCGCAGATCGATAAGAACACGCTGCTGACGGGGGAGGAGGAGCGGCGGCTGGGCGGCCTGGTGCAGGTGTGGTTCGCGCTGCTCGAGCTGCGGGGCCAGCTGGAGCGCCGCCTCGGCCGGCCGCCGCACGTGGCCGAGCTGGCGTCGGCCGCGGGCCTCACGCCCGCCGCGGTGGAGCGCGCTATAGAGCTGGGCATGCAGGCGCGCGGGCACATGGTGGCCTGCAACATGCGGCTCGTGGTGTCGATCGCTCGCAAGTACACGGGCCGCGGCCTGGCGCTCCAGGACCTGGTGTCGGAGGGCATGGTCGGGCTGCAGGTGCGGGCGCGCGGGCGGGGGAGGGGCGGGTGGGGGAGGGGCGCGCGCGCGGGGGCGAAGGGCGGGCATGGCGGGCGAGGCGCGGCGGGCGCGGGCCGCGCGCGCCGCCGCGTCCCGCGCGCGCCCGCTTCCCCCTCCGCGCCTCCGCGCCGACCCTCCCTGCTCCCCCCGCCCCCCCGCCCCCACCCCCGCGCAGCGTGGCGTCGAGAAGTTTGACCCCTCCAAGGGCTTCAAGTTCTCCACCTACGCCCACTGGTGGATCCGGCAGGCCGTCACGCGCGCCATCTCCGACCAGGCGCGCGTCGTGCGCCTGCCCGTCCACCTCCACGAGGCGATGAGCAAGGTGACGATGGGCGCGGGAGCGTGGCGCGGATGGATGGATGGGCGTCTGTGCGCTGGCCCGGGGAGCGGGGGCCGCTCGGGCGGCACCGCGCCTCGTCCGCCGCGTCCTCTCCCCGCCACCCGCCTCGCCCGCCCGCCCCCCGCGCGCGCGCCCCGCCCCCTTCCCAGGTGCGCAAGGCGGAGCAGGAGCTGGCCGAGGAGCTGGGGCGGGTGGCCTCGCACCAGGAGGTCGCCGCGCGCGCGGGCCTGTCCTACGGCAAGCTCATGGCGCTGCACAAGAGCTTCCGCACGCCCACCAGCCGCGAGGCGCCCTCCGCGGTGGAATCCAACCGGAACGAGGAGACGGCGGGGGAGGACTACCTGGAGGACGAGGAGCAGGTGGGGAGCGGGGGGGGGGGGTCTGGGAGGCGAGGGGAGCTGGGGCGGGGAGGAGGGGGATGCGAGCCCGCGCGCCGCGCCTCGCGCCCGCCCCGCGCCCTCCCCACCCCCGCCCGCGCCCCCCCCCCNNCCGCGGTGGAATCCAACCGGAACGAGGAGACGGCGGGGGAGGACTACCTGGAGGACGAGGAGCAGGTGGGGAGCGGGGGGGGGGGGTCTGGGAGGCGAGGGGAGCTGGGGCGGGGAGGAGGGGGATGCGAGCCCGCGCGCCGCGCCTCGCGCCCGCCCCGCGCCCTCCCCACCCCCCGCCCGCGCCCCCCCCCCCCAGGAGTCGCCCGAGGAGGTGGCCCAACACCGCCTGCTGGTGGACGACCTCAACAGCGTGCTGCTCACGCTCAACGAGCGCGAGTGCGGCATCATCAAGATGCGCTACGGCCTGGACGACGGGGAGGAGAAGACGCTGGAGGAGGTCGGCCGCGCGTTCGACGTGAGTCCGCGCGGGGAACCTGTCGCGAGGGAGGGCGGGGCGCGGGCGGGCGGCGCGCGGCGGCGCCCCCTGGGGGGGCCGTTGCGGCGGGGGGCGGGGGCGCCGGGCGCCGGGGGGCGGGGCGCGCGCCCCGCGGCGCGCCGGCGGCCGCCCCGGTTTGCCGCCCGGCCGGGCGCGCCCCCGTGCACAGCAGGCCCGCCAGCGGGCGCCGGTTTGAGGCACGCCGGCAGGGCCCCGCGCCCCAGCGTGTTAGATGGCGCGCCCACACCCCTCCCGCCTGCGCGTCGAGCACCCGCCGACCCTGCCGCCCTCCCGCCTCTCCCCAACCCCGCCTCCACAGGTCACCCGCGAGCGCATCAGGCAGATCGAGGCCAAGGCGATCCGCAAGCTGCGCTCCCCCAGCCGCATGGGCCAGTTGGCCAGCATCTGAGCCACCGCCGGCGTCCCAACCGCCCGGCGCCCCGCGGCGCCCGTTGCCGCCGCGCGTTTCCCCTCGCGCAGGCCAGCGATTTTCTGGATGCACGCTAGGCCCCCTCCCCATATCTCTCGCGCCTGCGCCTTCGCTTCCGTCCATGTCCCGTCCAGCACATTGCCACGCGCGTGCCGCTCTCTCCTGGGCTGGCTTGCCTCCGTCTCTTCGAAGCCAGTCGCAGCTTGTACTCTCTGTCATTCTCAACTTCTCAACGCCAACCAATCGATCATTTCATTAGTAGGGCCGTGCGCGGGCCAGACCGGCCCCCAGGGTGTAACAACTGACCGCCGCCGCCGCCGAGGGCGGGGGGGGGGGGGGGGGGGAAGACGCGAGGGTGCCGGCGCGGGTGGGGAGCGCGCCCTAGCGGGCAAGGAGATATGGGGAGCCAGTGATGGACACGCAGGGGGTCTGCTGTGGTCTTTCGCAGCAGTCTCTCGGGACTTGTTACAGCCCCCACTGGAGCATTGCAGTGTTGTGGAGAGGGAAGCAGCAACAGAGCACGTGCAGCAAGAATGAAGCAGCAAAGAGGGTGCCTACCGGCGTCGAGGCGGACAGGTGGAGCAGCAGCATACAAGGTGGCCAGCAAAACACAACGGCGGGCGCTGAGGCGCGCGGAGCTGCGGGCGGGCCAGCGCCTTGCGACGGCGTCGGCGGGTGGGCGGCGTGCGCACGCCCCGGGGCGCACAGAAGAAAGAGCGCCCCTCACTGCTTGCTGGCGCCTGACGACTTGAATCGCCCGATGCCACCGCCACCGGCCATTCGTCGCTCCACCAGCGACGCGTCGAGCAGCAGGGGGTTGGGCTGCGGCGGGCCGGCGGCGGGGCTGCCGTCGCCCGCGTGCGGCGTCTCGGCAGGCGTGGCCCCCGCGCTGCCCGTGCTGCCGCCGCCGCCGCCGCCGCTGCGGCTCGCGGCGCTGACCTCGGCGCTGCGGCTCGCGACGCCGGCGCCGGCGCCGGCGCGGCCCGTGCTGCTGCGCTGGCTGAGCGTCTGGCTCAGCATCTCTCGCAGCTCTGTGATCACTTCCTGGAAGCCCGGGCGCGACTCGGGGTTCTGCGGCAGGGGCCGGCGGGGGCGGGGGCGCAGGGGTCGCGGGGAGGCGCAAGCGAGCGGCGGCCGCCGGGCCGCGGCGCGAGCCGCAGCGCGCGGGCACCGTCCGGCGCGCGCCAGCAGTGCCCCGTGCCCCGTCCCGCTCCCCGCCCCCGCGCTCGCCTGCGCCCAGCACTTGCGCACGAGTCCCACGTAGGCGTCGAGCTGGCTGAAAGTCTGGGTGTCTGGGCCCGGGAGCGATGCGCGCGCGGGGATTTCCAGCCGCCCGCCCTCCGTCACCAGCGTGACGACCTGCGAGGCAGAAAGGTGCGTGTGTAATGGTAGGGGGGTGGGTGGGGTGGGGTGGGGGTGGGGGGGAGCAGGAAAGGGCGACGGCAGAGTCGAAAAGAGGGCGGGCGGGGGGGCGAGGGAGGGAGCAGCTGGGCAGGGAGGGCGCCGGCGGCGCGGCGGGAGCGGGAGCGGGAGCTGGAAGGTGGTGGGCGCGCGGAAAGCAGGGCCCAAGCACCCATCGCACGCCTCGTCCTCTCCCGCCTCCCCAGGCCCCGCATCACCTGCCAAGGGTTGGTCGTCCCCCACGGGAGCTCCCACGTGAGCAGCTGCGCGGCAGGGGCGGCGAAGCGGGGCGGGGCAGCTCGGCACGCGGCGGGCGCGGCGGCAGGCCCTCCCCCGTCCCCGAGCCCCGCTCGCCGCGCGCCGCGCCGCCCCGTGCCGCGCGCAGCGCCCCGCGCCCGCCCCCCACAGCCGAGCTCCGTCCCCCGCACCTCCCACAGCACCACCGCAAAGGCGTAGACGTCCGAGGCAAAAGTGGCGGCGTGGCCCGCCAGGATCTCGGGCGCGAGCCAGCGCGGGTTGGTGGCCGCCATGCTCGACATCACCGTGTCCGCCTCCATCAGCTTTGACAGGTTGAAGTCTGGGGGGGAGGAGGGGCGGCGGAAGCGACGCGCCTGAGAGGCCGGCGGAGGCGACGGGCTGGAGCCCGCGCGCGCCGCGACGCCAGGGGAGGGGCGGCCACGACGGCGCCGCGCGGCCGCGCGCCAGCGGCTCGGCGCGTCGGCGCGCTCGCGGCGCGGGGGGCGGGCAGGGGCGGGTGAGGGCGGGGGCGGCGGCACGGCGAGCTCCTCTGTCCTCCAGGGCAGATGCGTGGCGAGCTCACCCGACACCTTGACGCGCCAGTGCTTGTCCACGAGCAGGTTGGCGCTCTGCACGTGGCAAGGAGGTGTGCACGTGGCAGAGCGACGGCGGGCAGCCGGGCGGCGGGCGCGGCGCGTGGGCGCCGCCCGTGGTCACGCAAGTGCCGAGCGCTGGACGACATGAGTGCAGAGCGCCATGGCGCGGCGGCTAGGCGTCGCTTTCCCCGCCCCGGGGAGGCACCTTGAGGTCGCGGTGGATGATGGGTGGCTGCGGGACATTTGGGACCGGCGGCGGCGGCGGCCAATCAGGCCGCGCACGTGCGGCCGGCGCAGCCCGCGGGCTCGCGGCGCGCCTCCCATGCGGCGCTTTGCAGCGCGCCGCGCCGCGCCTCACCGCGTGGGCGTGGAGGTACAGCATGCCCTTGGCGGCGTCCAGGGCCTGTGACGGAGCGAGGAGGAGGGGCAGGGCCCTCGGCGGGACGAGGCGCGCTCCGCGCCGGAAGGCGCAACACCAGCCTGGAGCGCGGGGCCCCGGAGCGCGCAGCTCCCGCGCGGCGCCCCGCGGCAGCCCGCTGCCCCGCGCGCGGCGCACCATGTTGAGCCGGCGCGGCCAGTCGAGCATCGCCGCCATGGCCGCCTTGTTCTTGGCGCCGCGCAGCACGTCGGTCAGCGACCCCCGGGCGCAGTACTCTGGAGGGGGGGTGGGAACGAGGGAAGGGAGCGAGCGAGGCGGATCGCCAGGGGGGAGGGGAGGCGGGCCCAGCGCGTCGGCGCGGCACCCGCGCGCCGCGCGGGCCAGGGCGGCGGCGGCGCGCACCGGTGGCCACGCTGGGCGGGTGCAGGCAGACGCCCAGGAACTGCACGGTGTTGGGGTGGCGCAGCGTGGCCTGCGCAGGGGCAGGGGAGGCAGCCGGCGCGGCGTCAGACGCGGGTCTGAGCAAGCCCCGGGCACGCACGCGCCGGTCCTGCGCGCGGCCGCTCCCGGCTCTCTCGTCGCCGCTCCGGCTGGGCCCCGCCCAAACGCGCCGCGCCTTCTCCCCCCCTCCCACCCACCATCATCGACGCCTCCTTCTCCAGCGAGAGCATGATGGGGTTGGAGAGGGAGAGCGCGCGCTCGGCGTCGCCGGCGTTGCCAAGGTCGACGCTGGCGGCGAGCAGGATCTTCACCGCGACCTGCGGCGGGTTGCAAGGCAGGGCGGGCGGGCGGCGGGTGGCGGGCGGCCAGGGCAGGGATGCGGCGCGGGCGCGGGGAGGGGGCAGCGGCCGGCGGGGAGGTGGAGAGCAGGGAGGCGGGGGGGCTGCGCTAGGCGGGGCGGACAAATGACGCGGACAGGGCAGGCGCGAAGAGACACAACTGAGATAAAAGGGCAGGCAGGGAGGTGTTGGGAATGGCAGAGTGGGTGGGCGCCACGCCTCCCGCACGGGCCCCCGCCCACCAGCGTCTCGTTCCACTTGGCCAGGTACACGCGGCCGAAGCTGCCCTCCCCGATCTGCTTCTGGATCTCCAGGTCGGCAAAGTTCATGTTCCAGTCGCGCATCTCGGCGAGGCGCGCCGCCGAGCGCGGCCGCCCGCCGCCGCCCGCGTCGGCGGTGCCCTTGCTGCGCGCGCTGCCCGGCGTGCGGTCGCCGCCGCTGCCCGCCGAGGAGCTGCCCTGGCTGCGGATGATCCATCGCAGCAGGGGGTCGTCGGAATAGACCTTGGCCATGTAGGAGGAGCCTGCGGCGCAGATTTTGTAGGTGTTGTAGGTGTCAGGGAAAAAAAAGGTTAGCAGGAGAGCAGGCGGCCGCCGAGGGGCAGGCGACGCGCGTCGCGCGCACGGGAAGTGGCGACGACCGAGGCAGCGGTGACGCTGCGGCTCAGGTGCAGTCGTCGCACCCAGCGCGCGCTCACCCCCGCTGTCCAGCAGCTGCGCCGCGCTCGGCGTCTCGCTGCCGGTGGCCGCCGGCGCGATGCCGATGCTGCCGCCCGCACTGCCCGGCTGCCGCTTGGACGCGCCAGTCTTCAGCGGGGAGTCCTTGTACAGCTGCTGTGCCGAGGCCAGCGCGTTGCTAGGCGCCGCGCCTGCCGAAATGAACTGCGCCCCCTGTTGCCCGCCGCCGCCGCCGCCCGGCGTCTGCAGGTCTGTCCACGTCGGCGGCAGCGACGGCCGCGCCTCGCTCTTGCTGCTGCTGCTGCTGCTGCTGCTGCCGCGGCGTGGGCGGCGCCGCCGGCTGCACGCCCAGAACGCGAGGGCGGCCAGCGCGAGCACGCCCGCGGCGCAGCCGACTGCGATTCCGACGATTCCGCCGGTGCCGAGGCCCGAGGAGGCGCCGACGGGCGTGTACGAGGCCTCCCAGACGTCAGGGTACTGGAACACTGCGGCAGGGAGGGCACGGTGGAGCAGGACGGGACGGCCATCAGACTGGTGGTGGGCGGCCATCTGCCCGCGGGCGCGCGCGACCTGCGGCCATGCCGCCTGTGCTGCGCTACGCTGCCGCCTGCCCCACCGCAGCTGCCGGCGCGGGTGGGCAGGCCCACCTGACAGGCCCTTCTTCACCGCGGAGCGCGTGCTGTCCGCGTTGAGGATGGTGTAGAGATCGTCGTTGGTGAGGGAGGGGTCCACCTGCGAGGGCGCAGGCGGCAACGTCGCAAGCAAGTTAAAGCGCAGCGCACAGGAACGGAACGACGGCTTTGACAGGCGGGCGGGAGGCCTAGCGGGAGCCAGCGCCGGGCATGCCGGAGCAGGAGGGGGCCCACCGCCAGCGCACGGGCACACAAAGAGGCAGGCGCCACCCCACCCACCTGGAGCGTGGTGTTGACGAGCAGGTTGGGCTGGCTGCCATCCCCCGGGTACCCCATATTGGCAAGCATAGAGGCGCTCGAATTGGCCTGCACGCGTGCGAGCACCAGGCCGCGGGACATCGGGCAGCCGCGCAGCACCTTCAGCGGCTGGGGCCCGCGAGCCGGCGGCCTCCTGCCTGCCCCTGGCCGGGCCCTCCCCCTCCGGCCCGGAGCGCGCGTCTCTCGCTCCGCCCCGGCGGCCACGCGCCCCCCGCGCCTGCAGGTTGCCGGCAATGGCGGTGGCGGCGGTGTTCATGCTGGAGCCATGCGCCGCCAGCGCGGGCGCCCAGGCGGCGTTGAACGCCGCCACCATCTTCGCCTGGTTGGCGCCACTCTCCACGGTCGCGGGGTCGGCCATGCCCGACCCCACCAGAAGCGTCTGGATCCAGGTCGTGCGCAAGGCACCGGCGGCGCCCGCCGGCACTGGGGCGCCGGCCGGCAGCGGCGCCGCGGTGGCGCCGGGGGCGCCCGACGTGAAGACGCTCAGCCCGCCCAGCGACAGGCTGCCGTTGGCGCTGGAGTTGGAGACCACCAGGTAGCGGCCGCTGCCGCTGCAGGCAAACTGGCCGCCCAAACCGAGGGTGCAGGAGGAGGAGGAGGGTGCCTGGCGCAGCGCACGGCGCAGCCGCTGCCCCGCCCCGCCGCTGCTGGCCAGCGGGTTGCTGCTGCTCAGGGCGACGCCGCTCACGCCCGTGGCGTCGACCAGCGTGCCGCCTGCGGGGCGCGGAGCGCAGCGAACAGCAGGAGCGCGCTCAGAGGGCCGCTCCCGAGCAGCGGCTGCACACAAAGCGGGCAGCCCCGTCCTCTGCCGTGCAGGGCCCGTGCTTGCGCCAACAGATGCTTGCGCTTTCCACCTCCACCAGCCCTTCAAGCTCGCCTCTCCCGCCGCCAGGCCGACGCTCACCCGACACGGGCGCCGAGGCGTAGCCCAGGTCGAGCACGAACAGCGCGCCTGCGCCGCCACCGTTGGCGCGCGCGGTCACGGCCTGCGGCCCGGCCGTCACGTTGCCGGCCGCCGCGCCGCCGCCCGTGGAGTAGTAAAACGGCTTGCCGAGCGCGACGTCAGCGACCTCGGGGAAGGCCTGGACAGAGCAGAGCGTCATGGAGCCGCCGGCGAGGGAGAGGTAGCGGCCGGTGCCAGAGCAGGCGACGGCGAGCACGCCGTCGGGGTTGACCGACACGCCGGTCGCGCACGCGCCCAGGCTCGTCAGGTCGTTCCCCACGGAGATGGAGATGCCGGAGATGCCCGACCGCCCGGCGGCGACCACCACGCGCGCGAGCTGCAGCGAGACGTGCAGGTCGACCGTCCAGGATGTGCCGGTGAAAGCGCACGCGGCGCTGCCGTCGGCCGACACGACCTGCCCCGCGTTGGCGTCGCCCCAGGCCATCATGCCAAACGCCATGTTGCCGCCGAGGTACGGCATGCCGTTGGCCCCAGCGGGGCTGCCCGAGGCGTAGCAGGGGATGCCGACCGAGGCGGGCGTCCCCGCGACCGCCGCGGCGACCGCGTCCAAGTTGGCCGCGGCCGTGTCCCAGACCGTCGCGTTGTTCTGAACCGCCGCGCCGTAGATGTTGACGCCGCCGCCCAGCGCCACGGTCTTGGGGCTGCCGCAGGTCGCGGTGCAGCTGCCCAGGCTGTTGACGAGCGGCCAGCTGGCTCCCAAGCCGTCGACGAAGAAGAGGGTGGGGCCCCCGCTCGGCACGGCGCCGCACATGTTGGACGAGATGGCCTGCGGCAGGATCGTGATGGTGGCCTGCGTGGACCACTGGGGGATGGAGCCTGCGAGGAGGTGGGAGGGCAGCCCAGGGCACACAACCAGTCGGGGAGTCGAGGCGCCCGGGAGGGTTGGAGGCGCGCGAGCACGGCAGCACAGCACACCCGCTCCTCCTCCTGGGCGCCAGCGCCCGTCCCTCCGCCGCGTGCCCTGCCGCCGGCCCCCCGCGCGCCGCCCCCCACCCGACAGCAGGTTTGCCTCCAGGCCCACGGTCTTGAGCGCCCTCATGCCGCCGCCGCCCAGCGCCGCCGGCATGGTGGTCAGCTTGTTGTTCGACAGCGCCAGCGCCGTCAGCGCGGGCAGCGCGTTGTTCGCGCTCCAGTCGCTGGGGATGCCCCCCGACAACGCGTTGCCCGTCAGGTCCATGACCGTCAGGCCCGAGAGGTTGCCCAGGCTCGCCGACAGTGGCCCAGCGAGCCCCTTGTTCGCCAGCGAGCTGCGTGGCAGGGCGGCGGCGGCGCCGCGCGCGGCTCAGGAGCCCGTCGCAGCTTGCTCGCAGGTGGAGGGGGCGATCCAGGCGCCCTGCCCCTCTGCCCCCGACCAGCATGCGATCGCACGCACGCACGGCAGGGCACAGGACCCTAACGCAACGGCCGCCCGCCGCTGCTCCGCCCCTGCCAACAGCGCACACCACCGCTCACAGGGAGATCACGTTGCCCTTGCTGTCGCACTTGACCCCGACCCAGCCGACGCAGGGGTTGGCCGTGTTGTTCGTCCAGCTGCTCAGGATGTCGGCTGCGTTGCTCAGTCCATTCTTGAATGACAACAGCGCGCTGGCCTGGGCGTTGGTGGCGCTGGGGTTGGGGGGGGGCACGGGCGACGGCGCCGCGGGCGAAGGCGGCGCTGCCGGCGAGGGGCTGGCAGCGACAGGCGGCGAGGGGCTGGGGCTTGGGCTGCTGGCCGGTGGGCGAGAGGGCGACGGCCGGGGGCTGGGGCTGGTAGGCGGCAGCAGGGGGCTGGCCGGCGCGGGCGAAGCGGCCGGCGACCCGCCCGGCGCGGGGCTGCTGTCTGGCGAGGGGGAGGTGGCCAGTGCTGGCACCTGCAGAGGCACAGGCTGGCATGCTGTGTGGGCAACAGCAGGAATGCGGGAAATCCTTGCAGATTTCATGCAATTAGGCTGCTGGGGCACCTTTGAGTCTGACGGAGATGGCGACGGAACCAAGGGCGACGGCGAGGCAAGCAATGGAGAGGGAGACGGCGACGTCGACGGCAACTGCTGCGGTGTGGGCGAGGGCGAGGCGACCGCTTGCTGTGCCTGCGCCTGGCCGCCGCCGCCGGGCGATGGGGAGGGCGCAGCACTGGGCGACGGCGATGGGCTGGGCACGGGGGCCGGCGATGGGATGAGCAAAATCTCGTCTGCTGCTGCTGGCGATGGCGACGGCCGCGCATCCGCACCCTGCACGTTGCGCCCGCGCAGCAGATGGGTGCGCTAACCTTGCTGCAGCAGTGCCCGCCTCCTTGCCCCGGCATGCAACAACCGACAAACAGTACCACGGAAACGTGGCGGCAGGATGTCTCACCTGCACTTGCAGCATCTCCCCGCCCTGCTGCAGCACGCTGTCCAGCAGGTTGGAGGACCCCGCCGTGACGTTGGCGAGCCCCAGGTCGGCAAGCTTGGCCCAGGAGGGCAGCGGCGCCATGGCCGGCGGGGGCGCCGAGGCGGGCGGGGCCTGCGCTCGCGCCGCTGCCAAGCAGCCCAGCAGCAGCAGGGCGGCCAGCCGCATCACGGTGCCTACTGGAGCGCCATCAGGGCGCACTGGCATCCGCAGCAGCAGCAGCGCCCGCTGGAAGCGGCAGACCGTGTTCAGCTGGAGTGGCCCGACGGGCACGCGGCCTCTGAGATCACGCCCCGCAGTCCAGCTGGCCAATGCGCGCTCGAGGAGGCCTTCAGCACAAAACGCTGCCCAGCGCAATAGCGTCGCTGGGTGCTCCAATCGCACGCCGAAAGCCTCTGCGCCAATGCCAGAGGGTCGGGAAGGGGCTGTGGCAAGGGAGAAGAGCGGCCGAACGCTGGATGTGCAGCTGCCCCGTTGGTGATGGCCCGACAAGGCACGTGTGCGCTGGGATGGCGGGAGGCGCAGGTGATGCGGGGATTCAGACGGCAGACGCGTGTTTTCTAGCGTGGAGTTCAAGTGGTCAGCTTACAGCTCGCGGCAGCCTAGCTTGTTTTGGGCTCCCCGCTCCGCGCTGACTCGTTCTCTGATCTCTCTTCCAGCGGCGATGGCGCGCCTCGACCTGCCCAGCCTGCACAAGGAGCTCGACGGCTTCAAGCAGCGCTTCGACAAGTGGGCGCAGCACACGGTATCGGCGACAGAGCAGCTACGCGATGGGCACCTGCGGCGGATCAAGGAGCTGCAGGGTGCGCGCCGCCCGCCAACCGCCTGGCGCTCGTGCCGCGTCGGCACGGGGCAGGCACCGCCGAGCAGGCGCCTGCGTTGCACAGCAGTCAGTGGGAGGAGGGCGAGGTGCGTGCGTTGCATGCAACTCACCTCCCCGACCTCAGGCCCGCGTGCGCTGGGTGTGCCCTCCACGCAGCGACGCTGCGCTCGCTGGAGCAGCGGAAGGCGGAGCTGGAGCAGCAAGCAGCAGACGTGCAGCAGCGTGAGTGGGAGGGAGGGAGCCCGCGGGCGAGGCAAGTGCATGCGCACGCCGCGCCTCGCCGCCGTGCCCGCGACGGATCCAAACCGGCGCGCGCTCCCGCTGCTGGCGCGTGCGCCACTGCCGCCGCGTCGCGGCCGCTGCGCTGCAGGGCTGGCCGGCGAGCACGCAGAGCTGGAGCAGCTGCAGACCGAGCTGGCCAAGATCCAGGCGGAGCAGGCGGCGCTGCCGGCGCTGCTAGCAGAGGTGAAGGAGAGCCTGGCGGCCGAGACGGAGGAGTATGAGCGCACGGAAGCAGGCGAGGCGCGGGCCCAGGGAGCCTGGCCTAGGATGGTTGTGCGCAGGACGGCTGCGGGCGGGCCGCGCTGGTAGGGCGTGTGAGACGGGGCAGCCCGTGCAGGCCATGCACGCGTCGCGCCGCGCGTGCATGCCTGTGCCATGTGCGTTCCCTGCCCCACAACGTCCACCATGCCCACCACCCACCCCCCTCCTGCCACAGCCCTCTCCAACACCGAGGCCCTGAAGAGCCGCAAGCTGGCAGCGCTGCGCCAGGCGCTGGCGATGTACCGGCAGAGCCTGGGGCTCTGGTTTGAGCACGGGCAGGACGACGGCGAGCGCATGCAGGTGCGTGCAGGCGGCGGGATGGGGACGCCCGCGTCGCGTGGTGGGGGGATCACGAGATGCTTGTGATCCGGGTGAGGCCACGCTACTTCACACTCTCCAGCTTGGTTCGGCTTGGCTCGGCTCAGACGCCAGCCTGCACGGCCGCCGCCCACACAGGTGGTCATGGACAGGATTGACCCGAGGGACCACAGCCGCCGCTTCAGCTTCGCGGTGCAGGTGGGCTGCTGGGGGGCCGGCGAGGGTGCATGCACCATGCACCCCGCCCCACAACGCCTCCACCACCCCACCCTCCAGTGCTTCCCACCGCTTCCCACCATCCCACCTCCCCTCCCCCGCCAGGTGGTGGGCAAGGACACCTACCAGGTCCCCACCTGTGATCCGCCGTTGGACGGTGTCGCAGCACTGGTGGAGCAGCTCAACGCCCGGCGCCTCACGTTTGGCCAGTTTGTGCAGCGCGTGCGCCGCAGCTTTGCTGCGCTCGTGCGCGCCGAGATGCAGCAGCAGGCGGGCGCGGCGGCGGCCGCGGCGGCCGCGACGCAGCCGGCGGCAGCGGCAGTCGCAGCGGTCAGCTAGAGGGCCTGCCACCACCAACCACTGGACTTGTACATTACGACCTCTTGACTGTTCTCCACCCCTGATCTGACCTGGCAGCCATGAAAGAAGAGGCATTACAAGTTGGGGCGGCCGTTATGTTTTAGCCCAGTGGTTTGGGCGCCCGCACAGCAGGCATAACGAGGGTTGAGTTGGTATGGGCATGAGCAGGCAGGCGCATGTGCGCGCACATGACTGACACGACGCTGCAAGGGTACAAGCTGAGGCAGTGCAGCAGTTTTTCGCAATACTGGAAGGGAGCCGCTCTGGGCTGCCAGCGCTATCACGGCACAAGTGAAGGGCAAAACTGAGGGGGGCGGGAAGACGCCGCCTGTGAGGAGAGATTTAGGGGGTGACGGAGCATTCGTTAATGGGAGCAGTCAGCGCGGGATGTGTCACCGCCCAGACAGACTGTCCGCTGGCGTGCAGTCACCAGGCGGGCCGCCGCCGCGCACCAGGCGCCGCGCTGCGCCGCCGAGGTCAGCCGGGCGCGGGCAGCGGCGCCGGCTCGCGCGCGCGCAGCAGCTCGTGCATGCGCCGGCAGCGCTCGTCGCACAGCTCACGCGCGGCCGCCAGGTAGGCGCGCAGGCGGGCGCCGCGCTCGGCAGCGCGCTCCGCCAGCGCCGCGTGCTCGGCGGCCCAGGCGGCAAAGCTGGCGCCGGGGCCGGGCAGGCCGCCGGCCGCGTCGCCGGCCGGGGCGTCGGGCAGCCCGCCGCCGCCGCCCGCGCGCGTGGCCACCGCCGTGCGCAGCCGCTGGCTCAGCGAGGGCAGGCTCCAGCGGTGCCAGCGGTCGCACCAAGCGCCGCCCTGCGCGCGAGGGGGAGGGGCCGGGCCGACGGCGCGGCCAGGCGATGAGCAGCCTTGCGAGGGGCGCGGCATGGTCTGTGGCCGACGCCCACCGAGCGCGCGCACGCACGCACGCACGCGCGCTCGGCCTGGAACAGATCCGCGAATGCATGCCAAAGACATCAGTCACAATGCAGCGAGGAGCAGAGGAACCAGCAACGCGCCTGCAGCGACTCCATCTCTGCCTCGATCAGCGGCAGCAGGCGGTCGTCGCTGAGGCTGAGCGCCGCCGCCGCCTCTGGCGGCACCACCTCCTCCAGCGGCAGGCCCTCCAGCTGGGCCTTGAGCTGGTAGAGCGCCTGGCGGACCGATGGAACAGGAGGAGAAGGGGAGGGAGTGGGCGAGCCGGCCGGCGTGCCCCGCAAAGACCGCAGCCCACGCGGCAGCCACAGCTGCGCGTCGGGCGGCGCGAGCGCGCGCGTTGGCGCCCGCACCGCCGCTCGCCGCGCACCTGGCCCACGCGGCGCGTGATGGCCGCCTGCAGCTGCGCCTCAGGCCAGCCCCTGTCGCGCGCCTCGGCCAGCAGGTCGTCCACGGGCACCGGCTCGCCCACCAGCACGCGCACCTCCTGCCACGGCTGCGCGGCGTGTCGGCGAGGGGCCGCGGGCGCGGCAGGCGGGCCGTCGGTTTGCGGGAGTGGGCGGCACGCTTGGGCGGGCGGGCCGTCCCACCAACAGACGCGCGCTGGCAGGCCGATCGACGGCACGGGCTTCCATTTCCCTCGCAGACGTGCAGGATAGAGGCGCTGCACCGCACGCCGCCTGCCTCACCCTCCCTCCCCCCTCTGCCCCTCCCTACATCGAGCCCACCCGTGGCAGCTTGGCGCCCTTGGGGACGACGTGCTCCATGCCGCTGTGCACAAACGGCACCACCAGCGGCGGCCGCTCGCAGCTGGCGACGAGCCAGCCGATGCCGCGCCTGCATGCGCGGCGGGCGCGGCGCACGTGGGGGCGTCGGCCGCGCCGCAGCAGGCGCGCGCGCCCCCAGCCCGCCGCCGCGCCACCCCGCTCCTCCGGCATCTGCACTGCGGCCCGCCCCACCCCCTCTGCAGCACCGGCTCACAGCCTCCGCCCCCCACCGCCGCGCGCCCTGCACCTCCGCCCCCCACCTGACCCCACCCCACCCACCCCACCCACCCACCTGACGGGCCCCATCTTGCCGGTGCGGCTGCGCGTGCCCTCTGGGAAGATGTGCACCCAGTCGCCCGCCGCCAGCCGGCTCGCCGCGACCTGCATGCCAAACTGGCCGATCCCGGCGCCGCGCTCCACGGGCAGCACCTGCGCGCACGGGGGGTGGGGCGGGGGGTGAGGGGGTTGGGGGGGACAGGGGGTTGCAGCAGGGCAGCGGGTGGCAGCGCCGCGCGTTAAGAGGGGAGCCAGCGAGACGCCTCGGGGAAGGGCAGGACAGGGCCTCGCCCCCGGGGGGTGCGCACAAAGGCGCGATCCAGGCAGGCAAGCGCCGTGGCAGCATCCAGAGCCACCGCGGCCAAGCAGCCCGATGGGTGCGCGCTGCGAACAAGGGCGCAAGCGAGCACCTTTGCCGCGCGGAAGAAGGGCGCGAGCGCCGCGCTCTTGAAGCAGCGGTCGGTCGCGCACAGCGTCCAGCGCACCGCGCCGGGGCGCAGCAGGTACGCGGGGGGCACGAGCGCAGACGTGATGAGGGGGTCGTCGATGCTGCCCACGTGGTTGCTGACAGTGAGGAGCGCCTGGCCCGCCGGCCGCGCCAGCGCCGCGCGCATGTGCTCGCCGCCCTCCACCCGCGTGGCGCTCGCCACGCCCAGAAACAGGTGGCACGCGCCGCCCACGCCCGCCACCACGAGCGCGCGCAGCAGGCCGTCGGCGCCGAGCGCCGCCGCCGCCGCGCGCTCGTCCAGCCCAGCCAGCGCGGCGCTGGCGGCGCGCGGGGCCCCGGCCGCCGCCGCCGGCGGCGGCGGCGGCGCCGTCGTCGCGACACGCGCGCCGGCGGCGGCGGCGGCGGCGCGCGCCTGCAGAGCGCCGGCCGTGGCGCCGCCGCGCACGGCGCTCTCATAGTACTGCCGCAGCCGCTGCGTCTTCTCGTCCTTGAGCTCGCGCAGGCGCTGCTTCTGCACGTCCTTCAGCGCGCGCAGGCTGAGCCGCGCCTCCAGCGCGCGCTCCTTGGCACGGAGGAAGGCGCCCTTGGGGTCGAGCCGCCCCCGGCGCCGTCCCTCGCGCAGGCGCAGCAGCACCACATCGAGGCTCAGGCGCTCGCGTGCCGCCTCGAGGCGCGCCTGCAGTCGCGCCTGCTGTGCCGTCAGCGACTCCTCGCCGCCGCGCAGCTTGCGGAGCAGCTCCCTGCGGCGAGAGGGTGCGCGTGTGGGGGTTGGTTGCTGGGCGCCTCCCGCCGCCCGCCTGCCCACCGCCCGCCACCTTGCACAGCCGCCCGCCCAGCGCGCTCCACAGCACGCCCCGATCACGCCGAAACGCGATGCCGCGCCTGTATTTGGTGAGCGCCATAGGAGCGCCAGTGTAGAGGCCTGGGGCCCCCAGGCCCCCAGGCAACATGCTCGCAGGAGCTTGCTAGATCGCTGGTGGTGTTGGTGGCCTCAGAATGCTCCCGAGAAGCTGCACGAAGGTCTTGGCCTGAAACCTGCACCTCCTGGAGTTCGCAATGAGCCTCAGCAACGAGGCAAAGTAGGAGAGCGTGAAGAGGACTGGGGTTGAGGGCAAACGGGCGGCGGGCACGCCCGGGCGGGCGACCGCCTGGAGCGCGGGGCAGAGCCACACTCCCCGCAAGGCAGCCATGCCTTGCGAGGACATGCATCTCCATCGGCGGTGGGTCATCAGGTTGACGATTGATGTGAGAGTGGGAGAAGAGGGCGCTGCGGGGGCCGGCGACGAGTGGTGCGCCCACGCTTGCAGCCCGGCTGGCAGGGTGCAGGGGGGCGGGTTGCCCATCGCCGGCTATGAAGCAGTCAGTTCTGGCTTTCCCTCTGTGGCAGCTGCCAAGGGTGGCAGCGACACGGCCTAATTCACACACCAGACTCCCATCATCGCCCCTGCCACACGCCTGGGGCAGCAGGCAAGGACAGTGTCTGGCAGATGCACAGTGTCGGCTCGGCGTGCACACCGCCCACCCAGCGCTGCGCGCCTCGCCACGGGGCCACCCGTGCTGCATAACCAGCAGCCTTCGCATTCTCCACCTCTGCAGCAGGCGACTCGGTGGGATGGGGGCAGATGGGATTGGTGCCTCATTGACCTTGCCAGCGGGCAGCGGCGCCCAGTTGTGGCGGGGAGGCGACTGGCGGCAGGGGCAAGGCCGGACTTACCATCTTCACTTCGCTCGATCTGATCTCGCGTGCAACCGATCACCATGGCTGCCGAGGAGGACGTTGGCGAGCTGCGCGCCACAATCGAGAGGCTGGGAGAAGAGGTGCACAAATTGGTGTCCCGCTGCCTGCACACGCGCTGGGGCAACGCCTGTGGCCCATGCAGAACCTGGGGGGAGTTGCTGTCGCCGCGTGCAGTGCGGCGGGTGGGCGGGTGGCGCACTGGGCGGAAGTTGGGCTGAGGGTTGGGACCCCTCCTTGCATCGCTGCAGATTGAGCTCCTGCAGCGCAAGCTCGGAAGACTGCACTGCACAGACGTCAACGCTCTGCGCCGCGCCTACAAGAGCGTTTCCCAGCACATTGATGCGCTGGAGCAGGTGCGGGGCGGCGATCATCTGTTCTGAGTTGTACTGAGCCGCACTGCTGCCACCTTACACCGGCGGTGCCCCCCGCATGCAGGAGTCAGCGGGCATGGTGGAGGCACTGCGAGAGTTCGAGACTGCCATCCTGCCGCCAGAGCTGGTGGCGCACGAGGTGGGGCCTGCTGCGTGGGAGCACAGCGCGCTCCTTGAGCGCACACCCGGCCTGCTGTGCGCTCGCTGCCAACCGCATGTCCCGCCCGACACCGGCCATCTTCCAGGAGCCAGCGGCGGCAGCGGACGCCGTCTGCTGCGCTGGGAGTGACCTGGCGCTGGCCGCCGGCGCGCGCCGCTGGCCTCTTCCCTCCCTGCCTTCCTGGCCTCCCCCCGCAGCTCGGCGTGGCGACGGCGGTGGGCGTGGGCGTGGCAATCCTGTCGGAGACCGCCCGAGCGGTGGCCCCCCTCAAGTCTGCGGCCACCATCGCCAAGGGGTGCGGCGGGCGGGGCTGGGGGCTGGGGACACTGGCTGGAGGGGATGCGGCGAGCCGGCGCAGCCGCCGCGGCCAGTGGGCTATGGCAGATGGTCGGCCCGCTGGTTGCCGCAGCCTGCCCCCAGCCCGCCTGCCATACTTTCCACCCCCGCGCCGCAGGCTCTGGGTGGTGGGCGGCGCGGTGGTGCTGCTGCGCCTGGGTGCCGGCGCGCTGGCGCACGTGGGGGGGTTGCTGGTCCGCAACTCCAAGCGCAAGCGCCGGCTGCTGCGCAAGCTGGAGGTGAGGCAGGGCGTGCGCTCTGTCGGCTGCCTCGCCAGGGGCTTGCCCCTTGTCTGCTGCAGTTGCTGTTGCAGCGCGCCTGTCTGGCACTCACGCCCTGCTGCTGCCAGCCAGCGCATGAGGCAGCCAGCGCGGCAGCAATGTGCGCACCGTCACCGACTTTGTGACCGCCGCCGCCGCGTTCTTGCAGGCGGTGCAGGAGTGGGTGGCCATCCTGGCGGCGCTGCAGACGTGGGCCGAGGGGCTGGTGCCGCCGGCTGGCGCGCTTGAGGGCGGGGGCGCGGGCGGCGGAGAGGCCCAGGAGGCAGACGTGGAGGCGGGAGGTCAGCGCCCGAGCCCCCCCGAGTCGGCCACCACCAGCGAGGGGGAGCTGATGGAGGCGCCGCCCCCCGACCCCTCTGCTGCCGTGCCGCCGCCGCACCGGCTGGGCACGCCCCCGCCACTGCAGCAGGGGCAGCCGCCGCCGCAGCAGCCGCAGCCGGTGGTGGTGGACATGGCGCCGCTGGCCGCCTATGCCGCCTACGCTAGGCTGGGGGAGCGCGCCCAGCCGCGGTGAGCGCGGCGGCCTGTCTCATGGGCCGATCGCTGCCTGCCGACCAGCCCGCGCGGTCAAGACCGCTCGCGTCGCGATGCGGCCCTGCCCGCAGCGCGTGCAGCAATGGTCAAACAGGGGCGAGCAGCGGCAGGGGCGCTTGTCAACTATGAATTGAAACGCTCAGAGATACACCATTCTAGTAAGGCAAGGCAGGGGGCTGCTCCCACACACCCCATGCGACTGCAGCAGTGCCTCATCCGGCGCTCGAGCGGGCGGGTCGGTGACGGCTTTGGCGGCGGGCGGCTGCCGTGAGGCGCCGCCACCACGTCCTTCGGCCAGCCTGTGCAGCCTCCCAACCAACAGAGCCCGACGCTCATCGCCCCCTGTACTCGTACACGCCACGCCCGCTCTTCCTTCCGAGGTACCCAGCGTCCACGTACTGCGCAGCACGCCAGCGGCAGGCAGGACGTGGGAGGTGGGGCAGGGCGCCACCGACCCTCTGCCCCGCTCCTCGCGGGCGGCAGGGCGGCGGACCCCAGAGGCGGCGCCGAGGCGGCGGCCCTGCGCTCCCCCACACGCGCGCGGCCGCGGGCACGGGCGCACGCTCACCTGCACCAGCAGGGGGCAGGGCCGGTACTTGGCCTCGCCCAGGCCCGTGTGCAGCACTCGCAGGATCGCCAGCACCTGGCAGGGCGCCAGAGGAGGAGGGGGGGAGGCCCGGGGGAGAGAAGGGCGACGGCGTCGGTGCAGTGCTGCGGCTCAGGCCTCACAGGGCGGCACGCTTCGGAACGCTGCACCGCGCAGCTCCGCCCGCCGGCCAGGCGCGCTGGGTGGGTGTCACGCGTGTCTGCAAGCACACGGCGCTCCCCCCAAACACACACCGCTCAACACGCGCCCGTCAGCCCACGCCCCCTCAACACACCCACCCACCCACCCACCGTGTCCAGTCCAATGAAATCCGCCAGCGCCAGCGGCCCCATCGGCTGGTTAGTCCCCAGCCGCATGCCGGCGTCGATGTCCCCGGCGCTGGCCACGCCCTGCGCACGTGCGAAAGCGGCGCGGCGTGCCGGCTGAGCACGCCGCGCGCCGCCGCTGGGCACTGGGGAGCTTCGCTACAACGCGGCAGCGCCTCTGCGTCCGGCACGGCGCTGCCTTCCACCAACCACTGCGGCGCGGCGTGGCGACCAAGGTGCATACGTGCCTCCGCCAAGCCACGGGCAAAGCGTGCAACAGCCAACCAGCCAGCCAGCCAGCGACGACCAGACTGAGAAGACGCAGGCGCGCCCCGCCAGGACACAGGCACACCTCCATGCAGGGATGGCCAAAGTCCGAGTCCAATTGGCATCCTTGACCCAGCAGGGGCTCGACAAACAAGGATTTCGATGCAGGGCGCAGCGCACCTCCATGAGGGCGAAGAAGGCCTCGTTGATCATGGGCGCGAGGATGCGGTTGACCACAAAGCCGGGGCGGTCCTCCGACAGCACGGTCGCCTTGCCCAGGTGCGCGGCCAGCGCGGCGGCGCCGGCGTGCGTGGCGGCGCTGGTCTGCAGGCCACGGATGAGCTCCACGAGCGACATGAGGGGCACCTGGGCCAGGGCAGGTGCGGGCTTGGTGGGTGCGCGGGGTGGGTGCGCGGCGGTGTGGGGCAGCGAGGTGGCCGGGGCGGCCGGGGGGAGGCGGGAGGGCGGTGCGGCCCCAGCGCCCTGTTGCCCGGCTTCCAGCAGCGGCATCCCAATGCTCACACAGGCAGGGCGGCGCTGCACCCACCGGGTTCATAAAGTGCATGCCAATGACGTTTGAGGGCCGCTGCGTGGCCGCCGCCAGCCGCGTGATGCTGCGGCAGGGTGGCGGGAACCGCAGCAGCAGCGCGTCACACGCGCCGCGCGCGGCATGCCAGGCGGCGCGCTCGGCGCCGCCGCCGCCGCCGGCCCTGCCGCACCTGATGCTGCTGGTGTTGCTGGCCAGGATGGCGGCCGCCGGCAGCAGCTCATCCAGCTGGCGGAAGACTGCAGCCTTCAGGGGCTCGCTCTCAGGCACCGCCTCGATCACATAGTCTGCCCCGCCGCCCTTCTCTGCTAGCGCGCCGATGTCGGCCGCCATGGCCAGCCGAGCCAGCACCGCCTCCGCGCCGCCCTCGCCCAGCTGGCCCTTGCGCGCGAGGCGGGCGAGGCTGTCGGCGATGGCGGCGCGCGCGCGCTCGAGCGCCGCGGGGCCGGTGTCGACAAGCAGGCAGCGCAGGCCCGAGGACGCCACCACCTGCGCGATGCCGGCGCCCATCTGCCCCGCGCCTACCACGCCCACCAGGCGCGGCAGCGGCGGGGCGGCCATGGGAGGGAGGAGGGACGCTGAGGGAGCCCTGCAGAGGGAGGCGGGCGGGAGCGGCATGAGTATGGCGCGGTGCCGCCGCAGCGCTGCATCTCAACTCCGCCTCCACCTTTGCAATGTGGGGAGCCGTCAGGCGATCGATCAGCGCGCCTGGAGCCCACAGCGAGGTTTGGTTGAAAGCTTGCCTTCCGAGACGTGTCGAAGCTCAGTGGTGGTCTCGACAGCGCGGTGGGCGTCTCATAGTCGAACGGGATGCTCAGATTCAAGCGCTCCTTTCTATAGAACCAATTCCATGTATAACTGTGCCCTCTGTGCATTTGGATTGTGTAGCAGACGGATTGCGCTGTGGGGAGGCCGTGCGTCAACAGTTCGCTGAGTCAATGCCATGGCAACCGACATCACCTCCTTCTTGGAATCAGTGGGTGAGTTGTGGTACTAGCGGTTTCCTGAGACATTGCGACAAGCGGCGGGGGGCCTGGCGCACGCCGCTTTCCCCGACCCACCACACGCCCCCCTGCAACGCCCGCCGCAACCCGTGTGCATCCTGCAGAGCACGCGGTGTCATCCACAGCAGCCTTTCTTAGGAGCAGGGGCGTCGAAGCACAGCAGACGGCAGAGGAGGATGCCATTCCAGGATGGGGATTCACCAGCTGCGAGCGAGGCGACATTGTTGGGCCGGCGGCGGCCACCAGCTCGGAGTCGCCAGAGCCGCAGATGCAGCTCTTGCTGCTGCCACCAAGCATTGGCCCCGGCAGTGCAAGCCTGGTTGGGGTAGGGGCTCCCGTGGCATCGCTGCCCGCGGCAGAGCAGGAGCTGGCAGCCACCACGGCTGGATGCAGCGCTGCGGGCATGGCGGCCGGCGATGCTGCAGAGACAAACGCCGCATCCAAAGCAGCCCATGCAGGGGCCCCACAGGACCCTGGAGCAGCAGGCAACGATATAGAGCTGCCCAAACTGCTGGAAATGCTGTTGGCGCCATCGGCAGGCGACGTGCAACGCACCCTGCAGCCACCTGCGGCACAGCCAGCACCAGCGGCCGCTGCCACCACTGGCGGCAAAGCAGATGCCGACCAGGCGGTGCACGCCAAAGTATGGAGCTGGCTCAGCAGCCAGGGAGAGCAGAGCCTCGAGGCCATCGCTGGGTCGCCAGCGCCGCCCCCAGTGCCTGTTGCAGCCCCAGAGGCCAAGATCCAGGCAAGGCGTGCTACGCGCCAGCCGGCGCCTGGCCATTGCAGCGGCCCTCCAGCACTCGAGCGCCGGGTGGCGTGGCAGCAGCGCCCCACTCCGGAACAGCGTCCCACGGCAGCTCGTGGCGCGCTGCTGCCTACACAGCGTCCCACGGCAGCTCGTGGCGCGCTGCTCCCTATGGAGCACCTCCGCCTGCCAGGGCCAGGGATAAACATCGGGCAGATAGGCACTGCCATGCTGTTTTTGGCGCCCCCCGACGGAGGTGGTGCAGCAGGCCAGGCGGCAGAGGGGCAGCCGCAGGGATGCGCAGCGCTGCCTGCAACCGCGACAAGAGTGGGCGGCAGCAGAGGCGACAATGGTGGGGTGTGGAAGGCGTATCTCGCGCAGCGCTGCACACAGATGGCCGCGGCGGCAGCAGCAACAGGCCTGCAGAATGCCGATCCCAGGGATGCGCTGAGCCAGCTGCGCGCCCTCTCCTCTGCCATCACGCGCCGGCAGCGTCAGATTGCCGCCGTCCTCTCTGGCGGCTTCCCCTGCCAGCCCCTTCCTGCCCCGCCAGCAGGGCAGGCAGCCATGCAGCCGCAGTGGGGTGGGTGCGACATGGCGCCGGGCGCGGGCCCCACAGCGCAGGCGCCAGCCCCGCAGCGGTTGCCGCCAACGGCTCATTGCGCGGCCGCCGGCGGGCGGCCATCGTGGCGCTGCGCGGGTGTGCCCTCCCCGGAGCAGCTCTTCACCAGCGACTTTGTGCTCAGCCTGCAGCACGGCGTTGACTTCCAGGCCCTCCGAACCGGCCGCCTGAGCAACCGAACGGCGACAGGAGAGGACGCGCAGCAGCGGGCGCATGCCGCTGCCGGCCGGGACGGCGGGGCCAGCGGAGCCATCGGCAGGCTCAAGGGCGTGCAGCTGCGCAAGGCGAGCGAGCGGCAGGGGCGCCAGCCCGCGCCGGCGCCCGCGGTGCAGGTCGTGCGGGTGGGAGGCAGGCAGGCGGCGGCCGGCAGGCGGGCGGCAGGGCAGTGAGCCTGCGAGCAGCGGTGAGCCCAGAGAGCGGACTGCGAGCGTTTGGGGCGCAGCGATTGTGCTTGCAGTCCGAAACGCAACAGCAGTGGAAGTATCCCATTGGTAGCAGGCAGATGCATGATGGGCATGGGGTGCCGGGGCGTGCCGCAGGCAGGCAACGCACCCCCGCGCCGGCTCCGTCCCGCTCACGCTACCCCCACGCCTGCCGCGGCGGCGTGGGCAGGCCCCCGTGCTTGCGCTGCTCGCTGCGGGCCAGCCTGGTCTTGAGCCGTCGGGTCGCATAGTTGGCCGCAAGGCGTGATGCGAAGCGCAGGGTGCGGCCATCAAAGGCAAAGATGCCTGCCTCGAGCAGGGCAAGCCTGCGTAGAGGGTGGCGGGCGAGCAATAAGCAACCACTTTACTCAAAGGCAGCAGCATGTGGGCGCTGGCATGGCCTCTGCTGCTGCTGTACAATAGGTCCTGTGGCGCCTGCGCAACCCGGCTCGGCGGGCTCACTGGTGCTCGTGGTTGGGCACGCGCTCGCGCCACTCGGCTGCATTGATGGCATGGTCCTTGCTCCTCAGCAGTGCCTCCACCACACTGCGGGGCCACCCGCAGACAGGGGCACGTCACCGACGGGAGATGCTTGCAGGTGCGCCGCAGCAGCTCGGCCGGCGGCGCGCTGGCAAAGCCGCGCGCGCTCTGCCTTGCGCGCCGCATGCACGCAGGGAGGGCCTCGAGGCCCCGCCGCGGGGCAGCGCCTCGGCGCTCGCGCGCCGCGCGGCGCCCCACCTGAGCCCCGCGTCCTGCTGCGGCGTGGCATCTAGCAGGCCGGCCTGTGCGTAAGCCATCTCCATCAGGTCCAGCAGGCGGCAGGCCGCGTCCTCGCCGGCGGCGGCAGCCGCCGCGCAGCGCTCGAGCAGCAGCAGTGAGCCGCCGGCCAGTGCGGAGCAGCGGCGCGCCACGCTGCCCTCCGCCCCCAGGTGCGCCAGGTACTCCAGCCCCTCCTCCTCGCTGATGTTGCCCACGAGCTGCGCAGGGGGAGAGGCAGCGAGTGAGCGAGGGAGGGGAGAGACGCTGGCAGGGCCGGCGACTGAGGGCACGTGCAGTGGGGCGCAGCGCCTCTCCCTCTCAAGGCCGGCGCCAGGGCCAGCAGACACGAGTGAGGGGGAGGGAGGGTCCCAGGCAGACTGCCGCGTGCAGCAAACACAGCGTGGACACTCACGACGGGCGCGCTGGCGCGGGAGCGCGTGGGGTGCGAGCCTGCGGGGCGGGCCGAGGCGGCAGAGGGGCGCGCCCGGGCAGCAGCTGGACACACAGCTCCCGGCAGCTCCCTGTGCGCTTGGCCCCTCCATCAGGCTACCCCTCCTGCCCCAGCATCGCCTCGGCGGGCCCGCCGTGCTGCCCGCCAGCAGCGCGACCCGCACAGCCAGCCGCCTGCGCGGTCGGTCGGAAGGCTCACCCTCCAGCAGCTCCACCGTCGCCCAGCTGTGCGCCACCCACACAACCTTGATCGTGCCCTCGCTCGCCCAGTCCCGCGCATACTCGAGCATCGCGCGCAGCAGCATGCGCCCGTCCTTGCTCTGCGCTCACGCCCGGGCGGCGGGGTGGTGGCCCGGCTTGTGGCCAGCCAGGGCGGTCGCGCCGGCCGGGGGCAGGGGCCAGCAGCCCGGCCGGGCCGCAAGGGGGCGGGGGCAGCGGGTGGCCGGCTGCAGGCGGGCCCTGAGGCTGCCCATTGGGGCGCGCGCTCACCGCCGCCATGCGGTCGGAGCTGTCAATCACGAGCACGTACGCGCGTCCCGTGCGCCTCTGGAACTCGACTGCTGCGCTGTGCAGGGCCTCGGCTGCGCCAGGCAGGGGCAGACGAGGGTTAAAATGGAATGCAGCGGTGCGGGCAGGCAGGCAGCAACCCACAGCCCCAGCCGCAGGGGGGAGGGGGGAGGGGGGCGGGTGCATCAGTGCCCAGCAGGGCATGCATGGCACGTGCTGGCGGCGTTTGAACAGCTGCAGCCCAGGCCTCGCCTGCGCGCCGCAGGCTTGCAAGCTCGTGCTCCGCGCTCTTCTTCTTCACCTCGCTCCCAAAGAGTGCCGTGGTCAGGACGTTGATCAGGTTGAGGTGCTCCTCGTATCTGCAGAAGGGGCAGCCGGCAGGCCAGATGCGCAGGTGGCAGGCCAGAGTGGCGGCTGTCAAGGAACGACAGGCAGGTGGGTCGCCATCGAGCCAGCGCTGCGCATGGCATCCGAGCGCAAACAGTCCCGTGTGATGCATGCCCTCAGCGCTGGGCCGACATGCCATCGCCGCGCGCCCCACCTGAAGCCAAACCTCTCGCCCAGCTGCGCGCCCCAGTCGACCTCGAAGCACGGCGACACATCCACGTAGCCAGCATGGAGGAAGGGAGGGGGCGCCCCAAGGCAGGGAGCGCGTGGGCAGCTTTCCCGACAAGGGATACCATGCCTGCGGACTGGCCTGCTCACCGACGCCGCCCCCGCAGTCCCGGACCGCCTGGCGGACGACAGTGGATTTGCCGGTGCCGGGGAGGCCAAACACCACGTGGTAGAAGCGCGAGGGCGCCTGCAGGGAAAAGGGACGGGGAGCAGAGACAGAGAAGGGACAGGGACATCAGGCACATCAGGGCATCGCAGGAGGCCATGGCACCTCCAGCCAGCGCAGCGCCACTGTCATGCACGCCAGCCTCACGAGCACGGAGCGCTCGCTCGCGAGCGTTCGCGCAGTGGCTGGCGCGCGCGCCTGCAGGAGGGTCGTCAGACGGGCGCGCAGGTCGGCGCGCCGCAGCGCGGGCGGCCACGCCTCGGGCGGCGGCGCGACGCCGTGGAGCAGGGCGTCGAGGATGGAGCGCTTGTAGTACAGGTCAAACAGGTAGGAGGCCGAGAGGTTGAGGAGGAGCAGCCCCGACAGGCCGGTGGCCACCACCCCCGCTTTTGACTTGAGCAGGTCCTGCGGCGGCGGCCGGCGGGGGCGGCAGAGGGAGAGAGCGGCTCGTGGGAGGGAGGAGGCAGGATGGCGCGCGGCGTTGAGGGAGCGGCAGATGCCTTGCGGGCGGGCAGGCGACGAGCGGGCAGGCGGGGTCGCCCCACACCTTTGCCCAGCTGCCGGCCTCCTCGGCCACCTCCACGGCCGGCCCCTTGGACGCCCCCCCGCCCGCCTTGTCAGCGCCCGCCTGCTGGTGGGCGGGACGCCTGCCTGCCGCTGCCGAGGGGACGCGGCGCCCGGCTTGCAGGCCTGCGCGGACCCCCAGTCGGCGCAGGACGTGCATTGAAGAATAGTGCTCTATGGGGAAGGAAATGGGACAAGGGTGCCGTCTGCGAGACGCCGGATGGGTGGGATGGGTGGGATGGGTGGGATGGGAACGTTACAGGCCGGATGGGTGGGTGGGATGGAAACGTTACAGGCTCGCGCGTCATGCAGCGTATCAGCTCAATTCTCGGTGAAAATTGGTGGTCAAAACGAAACTCAGGGTGGTCAAAACAACGATCAACTATACACTAGAAAACATGTGCGCGGCAGCCAGCCGCGCCCCGTCGACCCTTGCGCCCACCGCGCGCTCCCAACGGGCCCGGCTCCCTCACGCCTGCCTCGCGCCGCGCCACTCGGCGATCTTTGCGCGCAGCGTGGGCAGCGGCTCGCTGTTGGTGGCGGCCAGGTATGCCAGGATGATGCCAATTGCTGCCATCAGCAGGTGCAGCGGGGAGAAGGAGCCGGGGCCGCCGGAGCCGGCGTCGTCGTCTCCACCGCCACCGCTGCCGCCAGAGCCGCCGCTGCTGTCGCCCCCGTCGTCGCCGCCGCCGGTGGAGGGCGCGTCGCCGCCGCTGGTTGCGGCCCCCACATCGGAGCCGCCGGCGGCGGCAGCCGCACCGCCGCTGCGGCCAAAGGCAAAGGGAGCAGAGAGGAAGGAGATGTGGCGGCCGCCCTGCAAGTCGTCGCGCACGCCCTTGTCGCCGCGGGCGGTGACCGCCTCGCCCTCGGCCGGGGCTGGCGCAGAGGCCGCCGCTGCTGCCTCGGCCGTCGCGGCCGCCGCGGCGGCGACCTCGGCCGCGGCGGCCTCGGCCGCGGCTGCCGCCTTGGCTGCCGCGGCTGCCGCCTCCTGCTTCGCCGCCTCGGCGGCAGCCGCAGCGGCGGCCGCCTCGGCCTCCTGCCGCTCCTTCTCAGCGCGCTCCTTTTCGGCCTGCTCCTTGGCCGCCCGCTCCTTCTCGGCCTGCTCCTTGGCTGCACGCTCTTTCTCGGCCTGCTCCTTGGCCGCCCGCTCCTTCTCAGCATGCTCCTTGGCTGCCCGCTCCTTCTCGGCCTGCTCCTTGGCTGCACGCTCTTTCTCGGCCTGCTCCTTGGCCGCCCGCTCCTTCTCGGCCTGCTCCTTGGCCGCCCGCTCCTGCTCTGCCCGCCACGCTGCGTCGGCAGCAGCTGCCTCCTGCCGCCGCTGCTCCTCCTGCGCGCGCTCCTCGGCCTCTGCAGCCGCCTTTGCCGCCCGGCTCCGCTCGGCGGCGGCCGTCGCCTCGGCTGCCTGCTCCCCATCCTCTGTCGCGGGCGCCTTGGCAGACTGGATGCGCCTGCTCCACATTTTTTGCGCCCACTGGGTGGCACTCTCCACCGCACGGGCCGCCTTGCCCTTGGCGGGCGCGGGCGCCTCCTCCACGACCACCGCCGCCTCGACCTCGGCCACCAGCTGGGTGCTGCCAGCCAGGTGGCCGCTCTCCAGCGCCTCCTCGAGCTCCGCCACCACCGCCGCAGCCGCGCCGGCATCCGGCGCAGCAGCAGCGTCTGCGGGCGCGGCCTCCGCGGCGGCTGCGCTGCTCTGCCTGAGGCCGCTCTGCATCGCCGCCTGCACCTCTGCGCTCAGCCGCTCAAAGCCAGCCGCCCCGCGCTCCGCCTGCCGCTCCCACTGGCTGCCCGCGCCCGCCAGGCCGGCCTGGAACTCCAGCCACGTCTGCTCCATGTGGCGCCCCGTCTGCGCCGCCTGGGCGCTCAGCCGGTCGCTCGCCCAGTTGAGGCTGCGCTGCACCTCCGTGCCCCACTCCTGCGCACGGTGCGGCGGCAGCAGCCGAGCGGTCGGAGGCGGGGCGCTGGGGAGCGGGCCAAGGCAGGCTGGGGGCGCCGCAGCGCGGCCCGCACTCCTCCTCGGCCCTGTTCAGCGCGAGTGCAACAGGCGTGCCTGCAGAGCGTCCCGCTCCTGCTTGGCGTCCTTCTCCACCGCCAGCTTGGCCGCCTGCAGCGACGCGCGCGTGCAGAGCGTGTCGGTAGCAGGGCAGGACTGGGCCGCTGCCCGCCCCATTGGAGAATCACGCCCCTATCCCGAGGGAGCGAGCGCCCAGCCGGCTGCGCGAACAGCCTGCCGCCCTCAAGCGCCAGTCCGACCACCGCCACTCCCACCACAGCACCGTCGGCTGCGCCCCCGCCTGCGGCGGCGCCGGGGCTTGGCAGGCAGGCCGGGCGGTGCGCTGCCCACCTGATCGGCCCCCGCCCCCTCCGCCGCCGTGCCGCCGCCAGCCTCATCGGGCCCGCCAGCTGCTCTCACGCGCCATGCCGCCTGGCGGTCCCGCCTGCAGGCCTGGGGCGGCCTGCGAGAGGCTTGAGGAGGTGCAGGCAGCCCGACACGGGCGGAACTCCCGTGCGCGACCGCCGATGGCATGCTGATGGCAACTAGCTGGGAGAATAGAGAAGATTGGAGAGCAGAGAGCAGGCCATCCCTGGACCTGTCCCCTGGATGATGGAGGGGCGACGCCCTGTCCTAATCGGCTTGGCTGGAGTCTTTTGCAGGGAGCGATCCACCATGGCGACGTCGATTCGCACCGCTGCGCCCGTGGTGGCCGCTATGCCGGCTCGCCCAGTGGCCCGTGGCCAGGCCTTCAAGCCGGCCGGCGCCTCCCTCAAGGCTGCCCCATTCCGCACCGTGGTGACGTCCAAGGCGCTGCGGGCGGCCCAGCGCAGCTCTGGCCGGCGCGTGGTGGTGGTTCGCGCTGCCGAGGATAAGGTGGTCGTCATTGGCCTCGCCGCCGACTCTGGTGAGCACGCCAACCTCCAGGAGTGTCGGGGCGGGCGGAATCTGGGAGCGGTGGTGGCCTTGCACCAACGCCATCGCGCGGCGGGCGGCGGCCATCTGACCTGGCGCGCGCCTAGTCTGCGCGCGCCCCTCCCCCCTCCTCCGCCCCCTTTCGACCGCCTCCGCTCCCCTGCCGCCGCCGCAAACCAGGCTGCGGCAAGTCGACGTTCATGCGCCGCGTGACGGGCATCTTTGGCGGCACGCCCAAGCCCCCAGAGGGCGGTAACCCCGACTCTAACACCCTCATCTCCGAGATGACCACCGTCATCTGCCTCGACGACTACCACGCCCTCGACCGCAACGGCCGCAAGGAGAAGAAGGTCACGGCGCTCGCACCCGAGGCGCAGAACTTCGAGCTCATGTATCAGCAGGTGGGCGCAGGAGCAAGGCGCGGGAGGAGAGTGCGAGGCAAGGGCGAGGCTGGGGCGAGGCGGGAGGCAGCGCCGGCGGAGAGGGGGCGGCGGCGACGTCGGCCGCGGCGCAGCGCTTTGCAGGCACTGGGGAGATGAGGGGCGCGGTTGGCGCGCGCGCACGGCACGGCGTGGCATGCGCGTGCGTGCGCATGGGGCGCTGACGCCGCATCAGCGCTCGGCGAAGGCGGCGGCTCGCTCCTGGCTGGCGCATGGCGCGCGGGCTGCGGCGCCTGCCCCGAGGTGGCGGGCGGCTGCGCAGGGACCCGCGCTCCCTCCAGCTGCTTCAGCTGCGCGCGCTGGGCCACCCACTGCGCCCACCCCCTGCTTTCGATCCACAGGTCAAGGCCCTGAAGGAGGGCAAGGCCGTGGACAAGCCCATCTACAACCACGTGAGTGGCAGGGGGCCTCTGCGCGGCAGCGCGACCGCCGGCACCGGCGGCGCCGGCGCGGCAGGGTGGCCTCGCAGGCCCCCTGCTGCGGCCCCACCCCGCCGCCTCGCCGGCCACCTCGCCCCAACCGCGCGCGTGCCCCCCCCACCCCCCCCACCCCACCCCGTCTCGAGCGCGGGCTTGGCGAGCGCGNCCCCCCCCCCCCGCCCCCCCCCCCCCACCCCCCGCGCGCCCCCCCCCCCCCCCCCCCCCCCCCCCCGCCCCCCCCCCCCCCGCGTGCAGGTCACTGGCCTGCTCGACCCCCCGGAGCGCATCGATGCGCCCAAGATCCTCATCATCGAGGGCCTGCACCCCTTCTACGACGACCGCGTGAACGAGCTCGTCGACTTCCGCATCTACCTCGACATCTCGGGTGGGCGCGCGCGCGGTGGCGCCACGTCGGGCGGCGGGCGGCGGGGGGAAAGCGCGCGCCGGGCGGCGGCGGCGCGCGCGGCCCCCCTCGCCCACTCGCCGCGCCGCGCCGCCCCGCGCCCCAACAACGACGACGCAGACGAGACCAAGTTTGCGTGGAAGATCCAGCGTGACATGGCCGAGCGCGGGCACTCGCTGGAGAACATTAAGGCCAGCATCGAGAGCCGCAAGCCCGACTTTGATGCCTACGTCGACCCCCAGAAGCAGAAGGCGGACGTGGTCATCCAGGTCGGGCGCCGGCGCCGGCTGAAGCAGCGCCGACTAAAAGCAGCGCCCGGGGCGAGGCCGGTGATGTTGGAAGACGGCACGCGAGCTGCCTTCGCGTCGGAGCTCGGGACGCTGGCCGCCGCGCGAGGGCCGGGCGTGGGCGGCGGGGCCGGGCGGCGCGCGCGCGCGAAACCGCGCCCTGCGCCCCCGCGCCCCGCAGGTGCTGCCCACCCAGCTGCTGCCGGACGAGAAGGAGGGCAAGATTCTGCGCGTGCGCCTGATCCAGAAGGAGGGCAAGAAGCTGTTCGACCCCACCTACCTCTTCGACGAGGGCTCCACCGTCTCGTGGATCCCCTGCGGGCGCAAGCTTACCTGCTCCTTCCCCGGTGGGCTGCTCTGCTTTGCTTTGCCGGGGGGGCGCGGGGGCCGGGCCGTCGGCGCGCGCGCGGCGCGGAGGGGCGCCGCGCGGCCGTCTGTCTCGAGGCAAGGGTACCTTGCCGGACGTGCTGACGTGTCGCCCGCGCCACCTCCCTCTTCCAGGCATCAAGCTCTTCTACGGCCCCGACACCTACTACGGCGAGGAGGTGCGAAAGGGCTGGGCGCCGGGCCGGGCTGGGCCCGGCTGGGCTGGGGCCGCGCCCTCGCGCCCCCGCGGGGCGACCCTTGCACTCATGCCCTCCCCCCCTCAACTCCCCTTCCCCGGCCCCCCCTCCGAGCTGCCAGGTGTCGGTGCTGGAGATGGATGGCCAGTTTGACAAGCTGGAGGAGCTGATCTACATGGAGAGCCACCTCTCCAACACGAGCGCCAAGTTCTATGGCGAGATCACGCAGCAGGTGGGCTGCGGGGCTGCTGGGTGGGGTGGCGGGTGCGTGTGGAGGCTGCTGGTAGCGCGCGCTGCGGCCGGGGGAGGCGGGCGGCGCGGCGGCGGCGGGGGCGCGCCGCCCGCGGCTGCCGCCGCCGCGTCGCCGCTGCGCGCTGCGGCAGCCCCTCTCACCCCACACCCCTCCGCTCCCCCGCACCGCAGATGCTCAAGAACTCTGGGTTCCCCGGCTCCACCAACGGCACCGGCCTCTTCCAGACGCTCGTGGGCCTCAAGGTGCGCTCACGCGCGCATGGCATGCTCGCGCGCACGCCCCCTCCACAGCAGCGGCGCGCGGCGGGGCCTGGGAGCGGCGCGGGCGAGGGCCCGGGGGCGCAGGGCGGGCAGCCGGCGCCGCCGCCGCCGCCTGCCGCCGGCGCGCTCCCGACTGCCGCCGGCCGCGCGCCCGCCCCCGCCTGCCCCGCAGGTGCGCGAGGTGTACGAGCGCATCACCCAGAAGGAGGTGGTCCCCGTCTGAGCGCACCCCAGCTATCTATGCGCCCACGCGCCCGGGTCCGCCCGAGGCCGAGGGAGGCGCCCCCCGTCCCGCTCTATTTCGTTCCCTCCCCTGCCACTCGTCCGCCCCGTTCTCCCGCTCCGTTGGAACTGTGTGTTGTTCGTTCTCGCGCGCGTGTACCCTCCGTCGCATCCGCCACTGCGCCTCGCCTCGCCCCCTTTCCCTGTCCGCCGGGCCGCCCCCCTCTCCAAAACAGGGGGTGCGGCGGCGAGCGGGCTGGCTGGTCCTGCATCTCCGTTCTGCTGCCTGACTGCGTCTCTCCCCAGAGAGCCCAGAGCCCCCAGAGAAGAAAACACATCCCCCGGCTTCGTTTCCAGAGCTGGGAGGCACAGCAACCCAAAACACTTGTAATTTCGTTGCACATGGGCGAGAGGCACAGGAGTATGGGGGGGTATACAGGCGCGGCACGGCAAAGGGGCGAGGGCAGGCACGCCGACCCACGCAGGGCAGCGTCGCAACCAGGGAGCGGTGACCGCCTGGCGGCGCGGCGGCGTCAGCGGCGCGCATACGTCATGCGGTTGTTTGCGACGGTGGCGCGTAGCAGGCAGTCGGCCACGAAGAAAGCGGCCACTTGCACCGCCGTGGCGTCGCCCAGGGCCGCGCACATGCGCGCCAGCTCGCCCTCCACCACCTGCAGCTGCCGCGGCGACAGGTAGTGCAGCGCGCCCTCCCCGCACGCCGCGCCCTCCACCGCCAGCGCGGCGCGCGGGTCGGCGCCCGCCGCCGCTGCGGCCCTCGCCAGCCCTTGGAGCGCCTCCCAGTCCAGGGGGCTCACTCCGGGGCAGGCGAAAGGGTCCACAAACAGCTGGTCGGGCTCCGCGTCCGGCGCGTCGAAAACGTCGGCTGCCGCCTCCTCGTCGCGGCTGCCGCCCGGCAGGCCTGCGCGTGGGGGGGAGGGAGGGACGGCGGGGGCAACCGGGCTGGGCTGGGGCGCGAAGTGCGGCAGCAGACCCAGCGGCCCGAAGATGGCACGGCGCGCGGCCAAAGCAACAGCTGGTGTGCTCTCCCAGCGGGGGCCCCCACTCCCCTCCCACTCAGTCACCCTCCAAGATCTGCCGGTAGGCTGCATTGAGCCGTGCCGCTTGCTCGGTAGTGTCCTGCAGGCGGGGGAGAACCGAAGGAGGTCGTCGGTGTGTGGTGGGCAGGCGCCGGCGCGGCTGCCGCCCCGCCCCCCCNCCCCCCCCCCCCCCCCCCCCCCCGCGCCCCGCCCCCCGAGCCCGGCCAATCAATTGGCGCGGGCGCTGAGGCGCAGGCCCGACGGGTCGCGTGCCTGCTTGCAGCAGCCCACCCGCCTGCTCCCCGTCTCGCCGCCGCCATCTTGCCCCTCGCCTGGTCAGGGTTGACATCTGGGTGCAGCTCCTTTATGAGTGCCAGATAGGCGGCTCGCACCTCTGCCCTAGGGGCGCCACGCCGCACCCCGAGCACGCCATGCGGGTCGCGCGCCGGGGCCCCGCCAGCGGCCGCCGCCGCGGCGCGCCGGGGGCCCGCCGGCCGCGCCGGCCGCGCGCCCGCTCCCCGCCGTGGCAGGCCCGCCGCCCGCGCTGGGCGCAGCACCGCCAGCGTGCCTGGCGCGCCTACTGTGGTCCTGTCACCGGGCCCCGCTCTTGCGGCGGCTCTCCTCCACGAGGTGCTCAAATGCCTGCGCGAGAACACAGCACAAATCGTGAAGCGAGCACAGCAGTGGCAGAAACACAGCAGGCGCGCGCGTTACCTGCTGCTGCTCTGGCGTCACTGGGGTGCCGTTGGTCTGCAGGCTGCGGTTCACTGCAGAGGCGCAACACACGCATGGAGGCACCAGTCAAGCGAGCGTGGCACGCCACGGAGGCAGCGTGCAAGCTGCACAGACGAAAGCAGGGAGTCGCCTGGAGCGGGCGGGCGGGGGTGGCGCCGGCGGAGTTGATCACCGTCCAGAGTGGTAAACGCGATAACCTGCAATGATGCAGGAATCGATTTAGGGCGGGCTGATAGGCAGCATGAGGTACTCCAACACAGCCCCCACACTCACTCCGCAGTCCAGGAGGAAGATTGCGCCGGCTCGGATCCCCTCGGCGCGCGTGGGCGGCTTCATAGCGAGCGCAGAGTGCCAAAGGGAGCTGGTGCGCTGCAGCCAGGTCACCGCCCTCCTGTCTGCCCGCAGTCGCCCTGCCCACAGTCCTCTAATCTGGACGCAATGTCACAGCCCTTCAGCCAGCCAACCAGTCAATGTGGCGTGTGATGCCTAGGCACTGCAGGCTGACATGGGCAACAGCTGGCACCCCACGCCACACACCGCAGCGCACTGTCTGCGCATCATGATCAGCGCTTGAGCACCGCGTGCCCGCTCTCTTTGATATGCTGGAACAGTTTGGTCCGGGAGGGGAATGCCTGGCGGCACACCCCGCAGGCCAGCGGGTCTGTGGCTTCGGGCACCGCCCGCGCCGCCGCCCGCGCCTTGCGCCGCTCCTTGGCAGAGGGCGCCCTGGCCGGCCCTGCCTGCTCCTGCTGTGGCTGGGCCACCGCCTGCGGCTGCTTCTGCTGCTGCTGCACCACTGTCTGCTGCTGCCTGCCAGCCTGAGCCCTGCGCCCCTTGCTGCCACGCCCCTTGCCGCCCCGGCCTGGCTGGGGGGCCCAGTCGCTGTCGCTGCCAGACGCGGCGCCCGCGCCCTCGGCGTCAGACAGCCGCGCCGCCGCCACAGCATCGCCCAGCTGCTCAACCCCTGCCTCATCGTCGGCAGGCACTGCTGCCGGCCGTCGCTGCTGGGCGGAGGCCTGCCTGCCCTGCGCGCCGGCCATCACGCGCTGCAGGACGGCCTCATCGCTGCTGCCCTCCCCCTCCGCCCCGCTGTTGCCCGCCTCAGAGCCACCTCTGCTGGAGCTGGCGCCGCTGGCCCCCTCTGCGTCGGAGGAGGCGTCCTGCTGCTGGCGGGAGGGCGTGCGGCGCTGCTGCGCCAGCAGGCGGTCTAGCATGTCGTCCTCGCCCACCTCCTCCTCCTCCTCCTCCTCCGACTCAGCCTCCTCCTCGCTACTGCTGCAACTGCTGCTACTACTGCTGCTGGCGCCCGCCGCCGTGGCGGCCCTGCCGCCGGCCCGAGGCTGCACCTTCGGCTCTGCTTCCGAGGCCTCTGACTGCTCTTCCCCCTCGCCGCTGCTGGCGCCGCTCTCCTCCTCGCTCTCCTCCTCGCTCTCCTCCTCGCCGCCACCCGTGCCGAGTGCCCCCCGCCCGCGCCCGCTGGCCTCCTCGCCGTCGCTGCCGCCGCGCTCTGCCGCGCCGCCTTCTGCTGCAAGCGACTCGTCGGCCTCGAGCGCCGCGCGGAGCAGCTCCACCGCCTCCAGGTGCTTCCTCGAGCGCTCGTGGTTGTCGAGCGCCGCCGCCGACTTGAAGTGCTTCTCGCAGGCCACGCAGAACCAGACGAGCAGCTCCTCCTCGGGGAGCTCCTCCTGCAGGAAGGGAGGGGGAGGGGGGGGTGGGGCGGCCGGGGGTCGGGCGGGCAAGCCGGGGAAGGAGCTGGAGCCGGGAAGGGCGCGGCGGCGAGTGGGGGAGGAGGCAGGAGGCGAGAGGTAAGCGGTGGTGAGCGGGGGGGGGGGCGTCTGGAGGCGGGCGGGCGCGCTGCTCCGTGCTGCGCGCTGCTCCGTGCGGCCCACCTTGTCCGACTCGCTGGCGCTGCCGCCGCCGCGCGCCCACTCTGCCTCCTCGTACGCCCGCGCCCGCTCCATGCGCTCGCGCCGCTCCTGCTCGCGCCTGCGCAGGGGTGTTGGGGGGATTAGGTGTGGGTGCGGGCGACGGCGCGCCCCCAGCGCCAGCACACATACGCGCCCGGGTGTGCCAGCCGCGCCGCGGCGCCGGCGCGGCTGCCACTCCCCCAGGCGCCGGGGCCAGCCCGCTCTCTCCCGCCGCCCGACTCCTCGGCCGGGCGCCCGTGCGCCTCTGGCCCTCACCTCTCTCGCTCCTGCCGCTCCCGCACCTCGCGCAGCCGCGCCTCCTCCACCTGCCGCGCCGCCACGCGTTTGTCGCGCTTGCGCAGGAAGGCCACCAGCTCGCGCACCTGCGGCGAGACGGGTGGCGGGCGAAGGGAGCAGGTGTCATGGGCAAGCTGCGCCTCGGAACGGCGCGGCATGCGCGACGAGCGGCGGACATTGGCAGACTGCCGCGGCCCGCCGCCGCGCTCCGCCGCCGCGGCCCGCCGCCGCGGCCCGCCGCTGCGCCCTGCCCTCTCCTGCCGCGCGCATGCGCCCGCGTGCTTTCCACCCGCCAGCTCCTCAGCTTTCTACCTGCTCGTTGTACTCCCGCCGGGCGGCGCGCCGCGCCTTTTCGTTCTCCTGCTCCATGCGCCGGCGGATCTGCGCAGAGCGGGGCCTTTTGAGTCAGCGAAGCCAGATCGTGCTGCCAACCACAGCCCACAGCCGCCAGGGCCTGGCACGAGACTCTCTCCGCCAGCGACAAGCAGAAGCGGGGCGGCGGGGGGGCAGGGGCAGGGAGGCGGGGCGGCGAGCCGGCCAGCGCAGGCGAGCGGCGGGGCGGCGCCTCTGGCGGCAGCTCTGGCGCGCCGCGCGGCCCTGGCCCCACCATGCGGTTGGGCGCGGTGGCGGGGTTGTACTGGTCGGCCCACGAAAAGTCCTTGACGGTGGAGAACCCTCCCCACAGGCCGTAGAAGGATGACACATTCGCCCAGTCTGAGCTGGAGGAGCCTGGGCAGGCGAGGGCCGGGGCGAGGCAGCGAGGGCAGAGAGGTGAGCCAAGTCAAGCACGGGCCACGCGGCGACGACCGCAGCAACCCAATACCGCGCAGCTCGCGCCGGCCCCAGCGCCAGCGACAAGGCCCTGCCAACTCGCCGCGGCGGCGCGCCCGTGCCGGCCCGCGCCAGGCCCCAGCGCGCTCACCAAAGCGCGGCATGTCGCCGGCGCCGCGCCCCACGCCGCCGCCGCGCGCCGCGCGCGCCGCGGAGGCCGCCGCCTCCTGCGCCGCCAGCCGGCCGAAGAGGTCGTCAAAGACTGCATAGAAGCCGCGGAGGCCGTCCCCGAAGCCCGAGTAGCAGGCGGAGGTGAAGAAAGTGTAGAGGTCGACGTCGTCCGAGGGGCGCTGGCCGCCTGAGAAGCCGGCGGGGCCGCCGCCCGCCTGGTGGCGCTCGCCGCTGCAGAGGATGGCCTCGCGGTGGCTGTCGTACCTGCGCCGGCGGCGGGCGAGGAGGGCGGGGGAGATGGAGGGAGGTGGGGGGAGACGGACAGGGCAGCCGCGGCAGCGACGCGAAGGACGCGAGGATTTGCGGCGACGCGCGCGCGGCAGCTTCGACCAGCCACCCGCGCCGGGCCTCGCCTTCCCCCCCTCCCCTGCCGCGCCCTCGTCCGCTGCCCCTGTGTCACAGCGGCGCACCAGGAGCGCTCGTGGGTGTCGCTCAGGATCTCATAGGCGTTTTGAATCTCTTTGAATGCTTCCTCTGCCGCCGCGAGGTCCTCCTGATTCTTGTCTGGGTGCCAGCGCAGCGCGAGCTTGCGGTACGCAGTCCGGATCGCCCCGTCGTCGGCGTCGCGCGCCACCCCCAGCACCTCGTACAGGCACCGCATCCTCGCCGGCGGCGCGCGGCGAATGCTGGCGGCGTGCGAGGGGGGCGGGGTCGCGGTGCTGGCGGGCGGCGCTGCCGCGGCGGTGCTGGCGGGCGCGGCGCCGCTGGTGGTGGCTGCAGGGCAGGGGAGCCACGCTGGTGGATGTGTGAGGATGTGTGAATTGAGGTCAGTGAGTGCCGCATGCCAACACAGCCACCGCCCGCACCCGCCAGTCGCGGACATGTGATGGCAGGCCCCACAGCCCCCCTTGCGGTCGGCGTTGCCGCAACAACACTTTCGCATTCTGTGGCGAGCTCCTGCCGCGAAGCAGGCCTCCCTCCCATGTGCACCGCAGCACCTGCAGCACCCTCCTCACCTCCTCCGACTTCTCCAAGCCCTGGGCACTCGCAGATCGGCACCAGGAGGCCAGGAGGTCAGCAGGCCAAGAGGCGGCCGCCAAGCACAGCAATTGCCCTGCTCGACCAGTTATAATCGCCGTTAAGGTGCTTGATCGCACAATCAGAAAGCAGAAGAAGACAGAAGCAGGACAAAGGCGGACCTCCGTCAAAGCAGTCACAGCACGTGCTCTTTTTCGCCACGGCGTTCTCGAGTCGTCCTCGCGTCAGCCAACACGGCCGTCCAGCAGGGAAGCAGTTCAAACAGCGCAGACGCAACCAGCTTTCCGCAGCTTCGAGCGTAAAGCAGGCGCGAGGGCTGTCTCGCAGTCGCTGGCGTGCGCTAGCGCAGGCTGCCCGCCCGCCCGGCGCTGGCCGCCCGCCCGCCTACGCGTCGAGGTGCCGGTGCCGCCCGCCCTGGCCGTGCGACCTTCCCTCTTGTGCAGGATGGCCGGCAGGCTCTCGCTGCGGCAACATGTGCCGGACAAGTTTGAGCTCAGCGACCAGCAGAAGTTTGCAACCATAGATGCACTGGCCAACGCGGCGGTCGGCGCGACGGTGGTGCTGGCGGGCGAGCCGCCCGCCCGCAGCCCGGCCGACCAGCACGACCAGGTCGGCAGCAGCGGCCCCACCAGCAGCAGCAGGAAGCGCAAGGCAGAGGACGCAGCGGGTGCAGAGCAGGGCGGCGGCGAGGCGCCGGGCGGCGCAGCAAGCGGCGGTGAGGCCAAGGGCGGGGCGGCGGGCGAGGAGCAGAGTGGCCAGCGCTCATCTGGGCGCGCGCGCAAGGCGGCGGCCCGCACCACCTACCTCAACGAGGACGATGGCTGGAGCAGCGACAGCCCCGGCAGCGCACGCAAGGGCAGGGGCAAGGCCAAGGGTGAGCTGGGTGCGCGGCGCCCACGGCGCGCTGTGGTGCCACTTGCCTGCCTGCCCCTGCGCGGCGCACTTGCAACTCAGACAGCTTTCTTCTCTGCAGCCGTCGACTCTGACTTCCTGGCCTCTGAGGAGAGCGAGCCCGAGCCCTCCGACAGCGACATCTTCGACGATGGTGGGTGCTGTCCTCTTGTCTCTGCCCGCTGCCCTGGTGCCACGGCGGTGCTCAATGTCGATCGCCGTGTCTGCCTCCCTGCGCCCGCCCTGGTGCCGCGCGTGCACACCGTCCCTGCGCCACCTCCCTTCCACTGAACAGCCGACGACAGCGAGTTCTCGCCCTCGCCCAAGAAGAAGAAGAAGGCCGCGCCCAAGCCCTCTGCGGCGGCCAAGAAGCAGCCGGCCGTGAGCAGGAAGGCGGTGGGCACCGCGGCGGCCAAGCCCTCTAAGCCCAAGGCGCCGGCGGCCAAGAAGGCAGGCGGCGCAGCGGCAGCGGCCAAGCCCAGCGCTGCAGGTGCGTGGGCGTGATGGTGGGTGGGGGTTGACGGAGCGGCAGGCGCGGGGAATGTTCAAATGAGCCGCTGCTCCGATATTCTCACTGGCTGCACACCCCTCCCCTCCATCGCAGTAGGCAAGAAGAGCGCGGCTGCCAAGAAGAGCAGCCCGGCAGCACAGGCGGTCGCTGCGGCCGGGGCGGCCGCCGGGGCCGCCCAGCAGCAGCAGCAGCAGCAGCAGCAGCAGGCGGCGGAGGAGCAGGGGCCGGCCCACCAGGCGCCACAGCAAGGATCTCCGGCCCGGCAACAGGCAGCGCAGGAGCAGCCTAAGGTGCCGGCAGCTAAGCCAGCAGCGGCTGCGGCCAAGAGCAAGGCGCAGGCAGCTAAGCAGGCAGCGGCGCCAAAGCCGGCAGCGCTCAAGCCAGCAGCGCCCAAGGCGGCAGCGGTGGCTCCCAAGGCGCCGGCGGCCCGCAAGCCCATGGCGCCCGTGGCCAACAAGCCTCTCAACGCGCCTGCGGCGGGCGGCGGCGGCGCCAGGCCGGGCATGGTAGCACCCGGCGCTTACCGCGTGCCGGGCCTCCGGCGCAAGTGAGCACGTGGCGCGCCCTCCAGCGCAAGTGAGCAAGCGGCGCGGCAGGTGCGCGGCTGCAGCAGTGTGACAGGCAGGAGCAGATGATGCAGGTGCAGATTACATGCACGTGGGTGCAGATTACATGCACACGTGTCCTCGGTGCGTGCTTGAGGGTGGAGAAAAACCAGCGCTAGGGGGGACAGGGGCGAGACAGGCGTCTAGGTTAGATTATGTTAGGAGGTCCGTCCAACTGGCTACAGAGGCTTGTGCGTGTGGTGGAAAGTCGATGGGGCTGAGGCAGGACAGGGTGATGGGGGGTGGGGTGGGGGGGCCGAAGAACCACGTGGAAGGGGAGCGTGAGGGGAGGCGGGGGAGCGGTGGGCAAAACAGCAAAAATTGCGAATGAAACAGGGGACTCCTTGTCTTGCTGAGTACATGGCAGCCACGATGGGTGTCTGCTCGCAGCTGCGCCTAAACAAGCAGACTGCACCTGCGCGTCAGTAGCACCTGCGCATGAGCGCCCCAGCTATACATTGGGGCCTGTGCATGCAACGGCTGCGAGGAGCCGAATTTGAGCGAAGCTGCGGGAGGGGCGTCAAAGAGCAGTGGGCGTGCTGAAGGGCACGCAGGTCTGGGCGGCCGTGTGGCGTCAACAGCGGGCCGGGCGGCGGCGGGGTCGCGCACAAGTCTACAGCAGATCCGCAGAGGCCCGGCGCCGCCTCAGGCGGCCGTGCGCGCCGCGGGCGGCGGCGGCGGCGGGCGGCGGGGGTGCCCCGCCGCCAGACCGGCGAACGGGTCCACCTCCACAAAGCGCGTGTCGGCAAAGGGCCGCGGGTTACCCAGGTAGGGCGAGCTGTAGTCAACCTCGCCGGAGCCCAGGGGCCGGGGCGGCGAGTAGTTGCGGAACAACTCGCGCTCGGCGTGGCCTGGCGGCGGCGACGCGCCGCCGCCGTAGCCCAGGCTGGCGCCGCCGGCCCAGGGCGCGGAGCCGTAGGCGCCCGCCAGCGGGCTCGAGGGCGGCGGGTAGGCGAGCGGCGCGGCGTTGGGCGCGGAGCTGCCGGGGGCGGCGTAGCCAGTGGGGAGCGCAAAGGGGTTGAAGGAGTGAGGAGTGGCGGCGCCGGAGTGGGGGATGCTCACTGCAGGACAACGGGGGGCGCCGAGGTCAATACGGGGGCACGAGTCACGCAAGGGGTGGCCGTTAGCACAGAGATCGGCACAGTCTGCGCAGGCGGCTGGCCGACGCCAGCAGCCCCGGGCACCTGGGCCAGAGGCGTGATGAGGCTGGTGCCGGGGCTCGGCGGCGGCGCCACTGTTGGTGGACAGTGCCTGCGGCAGGGCGGGTGAGAGGCGCGGAAACTCATCCACGGGCAAGAGGCGCTGCCACCAAGGCCCCGCCCGCCCGCTGCCGCCTCCACACGCCAGGCAGCCGAGTAGAGTTGACAAATGAGAGTTGGCAAACGGAGGCTTGCAGCACAGGCGAGGGGAAGCCTGCGCCAGGGGACTCACCGCAAACAGCTCCTCCACGGGCGCGGCGGCCGAGGAGGGCGCGGGCGAGGAGGAGCGGCCGCTGGCCTGGTCGTCCCTGGCCGACGGCGCGTCCGCCGCCAGGCCCAGCAGGTCGTCCAGGTGCCCGCCGGCTGCAGGGGCAGGCGATGGGGCGGGGGCAGGCGAAGGGACGGAGCGCAGGGGCGTGGGCGGGGCAGCGGGTGTGGCGCGCGAGCGCTGCCGCGGGCGGCCCACGGCCTGCACCCGGCGCGGCCCTGCGCTGCGCCTGCATGCCGGGTGGGGCACAGCGGCCCCAGTCATGCGCCGGCAGGCTCACCAAAGGGCACCTCCTTGAGGCTAGCCTGCGGCGGCGTGCGCGGTGCGGTGGCGAGCGGCGAGCCGGCCGGCTCGCGGCGAGGCGCCGGCGCCGGCGCCGGCGAGGGCGCCGCGGCACCCACGCCGCCGCCCGCAGCCAGGCTGCCCAACAGCTCGAGGTTCTCGGCCAGCAGCAGCTGCGGCAAAGCGGGGCAGGAGGGGAGGAGAGCAGGGGAGAAGTGTGCGGGTCGCAGGGGAGGGGCGACCAGCCCCCACAGGGCCGTCCAGCCCCACAGTCGGACCTCGCCTGCCCTCCCGCCATGCCCACCCTTGCTCGCGCCCGCCCCGCACAACACCGACACCCCTTCCCCTCCCCACCTTCATCAGGGGCAGCAGCTTGGCGCCGGGCATCTTTCCAAGTTCCGCGAAAGCATCCTCCCACTTGCTGCGCGGCGGCGCGAGGCTGGTGGCCGCGACCGCCGCCTGCCGCCGCCCCCAGCTGATCTGCCGCGTGAGCTTGAGCCGCGGCGCCTCGCCGCCGTCCCGCCCAAACGTGCCGGACTCTGCGAGGGAGGGAGGTTCCGTCGGGGCGTGACGGCATGCTAGGCAAGGGCAACAGACACGGCAGGACAATGCGAGCGATGGGCCGCGCTGGGGAGAAACCATTGGAGGGGGGGGCAGGCATGCTCGCCCGCCGCGAAGCGCTCGTTGTCCCGCGCCAGGAATGTGTGCATTAGCCGCAGCACGCGGAGCTTGAGCACGGGCTTGGCGTCCCACGCGTCGCCCGTCACCTGCGAGCGCGCGGGCCGGCGTCAGCGGCCGCGCTGCGCGCGCCGGCGCGTGCGGCACAGGCGCCCACGCGGCCCCCGCGGCCGAATAGACCCAGCGGCAGCGCAATCGTCGGGACAATGCGGGCGGCAGGCGCGAGGCGCACGCGCGTGCACGCACACCAGTCGCGTGAGGCGGTAGCGCAGCGCCTCCAGGATGGTCTGCGCCGCCTCGCGGTCGCCGGGGGCGGCGCCGGCGGCGGGGCCGTCGCGCGCCGCGAACGCCGCGTGCGCGCGCTCCGTGCACAGCCCCTCCAGCCGCTCCAGCAGCCAGAACATCAGATCCTCAACCTCCACGGGGCTCTGCGCAACGGCGAGTAGAGAGCAGTCAGTCGGGCGCAGGCAGCGCGGCCGGGCAAGGGGGCGGCCGGTGAGATGCGGCACGCGCGCCGCGCGTGAGTCGTCGCGGCGAGCTCGTGCGGGCGCCACGGCCAGCGGGAGCTCCGGCGCACCTTGTCGGTTCCGAAGTCGGGCTTGTCGATGCAGTTCCGGATGCACTTGAGGGGGGAGCGGAAGTCGTCTGCGGAAGCAGGGGGCAGGCGCAGCGGGAGCTCGACGGGCGGGCCAGCAGGGCCGTGCCCAGCCTCCCGCCTCCCAATCGTCGGGCGCCCCCACTGCCGAAGGATGGCCACGGCACGTGAGCGGCGGGGCGGCTGCGCCGCGACGACAGCCCAGCCCAGCCGGTGGGCGCACCGCTCTTGTCGCCAGTGGCGTCGCGCAGCTTGCAGAGCAGCACGTAAAGCTCATCGGCCGCTATATCCAGGTTCTCCTCAGGGCTGTGCTCCGAGAAGGCGCCCTGCAGCAGCGCAGAGGGAAGGGGCGACAGGGGTGGGCGAGGGGCGCGCGAGGGCGCGGGCGAGCGCAGGCAGAGCAGGATAGCGCCGGGAGCGGAGACGTGCGCCGGGACCACGACGCGCCTGGCAGTACTTCTGGAGCACCACATTGGTGTAGGCGCGGACCGAGAGCGACTGCGCGGGAGGGAGGGTAGGGAGGGAGGCAGGATGTGGGCGTTGGCGGCGCTAGCGACCGGGAGGGGCGGCAGCGGCTCCCGGCACCTTCCGTCGGCACAGTCTGCTCAGACTGCAAGCCCTCAGAGCGCTCGTGTGCCCCCAAATTTCAGTGCCGGTGCATTTGCATCGCGTGACGACCTCTACAGACCTTGCCAGCCATCGCTCTCGAGAATACGGTAGCAGTACGGGACTTGAGAGGTCTCGCGCGCGCGCTTTCGGAGAGGGTGTGTGTATGCCGCGGGCAGCACAATTAGGGCAGGCGACGCAACAAGCTTGTGCCCCAAAAGATAACAACGCGACGACGGAGGGCTTGCGATCAAACTTGCCCTGGTCTGGGTGGCCGCCCAGCGGCCTGGCGGGGCCCTGGTGGGTCGGGGTTCAGCAGATCAAGGGGTCTCTCTCTCTACGTTCAAAATCGAATCGATCGTGGCAAGTTGCATGGCCTGGAGGCGGTGCGGCACTCGAATAGGCTGGTCTGCAGTGGCGGGAAGCCGCGGGGTGATGGCACGGCTGCAGGCGGTGGACGGTGGCGTCTGACCCCTCTCCTCGCCGCCGTCCTGGAATCAAAGAGCCCCGAGACACGTTGTCTGCCGACTGAGCAAAGCTGGTGGAAGCATAACTCCCGCCGACGCAACATGCACCACACTCGCTGTGCAGCCGCCACGGCTGCGGACAGGCGCATTGCGCTGGCAGAGTGCGACATGCACATACTGCCGCAGTGCAGCCCGCATTCCTACTCTGCCCTCCCCCAGAGCATTCCATGCACATGAGGCTGGATGCAAAAATCACTGCAGACACCTGTGGACGCGCGCGCCGCACACCCACCAGTCAGCCTGCGTCCTGGACACCCCTGCTTGCCAAGCTCGAGTCGTAGGCATCCCAGTCGTTTCGGCATTGAGCAACAGTACACACCTGCTTTCAGGCTTGCTCAATAGCGTCAGCTTTGCACTTGGCTCACCGACGTCCTTGTGGGGCGGTAGTCGGCACTGCGCCTTGCCCGCCTGCGATCCTGCTGCACCAGCGCGCGGCGGCTTTTCATTCCGCTGGGACGCTGAGCAGTGCTGGGCGATGGGCTCGCCAGCACTTCTCCGAGTCACTGCGCCGCAGCGGTGCACTGTCCGCCTACACAACGGCCGGCAAAACGGGTTGCAGCGGCATGCCGTGACCCCCACCTCCGCCCGGCCGGGCGGGGGCGGGAGCGGCAAGGGAGACGCCGGCTCGAGCGAGATGCAGCAGAAGGCGGTGGTGACACAGGGTGCTGACACGGCGCCAGCCACGGCAGAGGCGCAGCCAAATGGTGGGCGGGCCGCCAGGGCTCTGGGCGCTGGTGGCGCCGCCGATTGTGCGTGCGGCTCTTGCTCACTTCCCCCGCGAGCTCCTGGCCCCGCAGTGAAATCGCTCGAGTTCCCTCCCCCAGGCGGTGGCACTGCGACGGCCGCGCACCCCAGCGCCCTGCGCAGCTCCGGCCTGCACCAGGTGCCGACAGGCACAGGCGTACAGAACGCCACGCAGCGGTGCGACCTCCCCAGCCCGGCGGTGGCAGGTGCGACGCATACGAGGTGCAGGGCGCGGCGGCCCACCCACCCGCTGGACGTGGCGCGCCTGGGTTCCGCACCTTTGCTCCTTGGCCCGGTGGCCGCCCTCGTTGCCCTCCCGCCATCCGCGCCCTGCTCACGCCCTCCCTCCTCGCCTCCGCCCCCGCCCCTTGCCCCCCCTCCTTCGCTTGCGCCCGACCCCGCCCCCACCCCCTCCCCTCCCCCGCCGCCCCCAGTGCGCAACCTGGTGGAGCAGGCGCAGATCGCGCACCTCTGCACGACCATGAGCAGCATGCACCACCGGCGTGCGGGCTACCCCTTTGGCACCGTCGTGGACTTTGCCGCCGACGGCGCTGGCCACCCAATCTTCTCACTGAGCCCGCTCGCCATCCAGGCGCGCTGCGGCGCGGGGCGGGGCGCCGCCGCGGCGGCCGGGGGGGCCAGGGGGCGGGGGGCGGGCGGGTGGCAGGGGGGAGCTGCAGGCCGGCACGTGAGGCGGCGCGGCCAGGGGGCCGGCAGCCGCGGTCTGGAGGCGGTAGCGTGCGCTCGCCCTCCCTCTTCTCCCCCTCGCCTTGACCATCATCGTGCTGTGCAGTTTCGGAACATCCAGGAGGACCCTCGCTGCAGCCTGGTGGTGCAGCTGCCGGGGTACACGGGGCTCGCAAACGCGCGGGTGAGCGCGGCTGGCCCTGCAGCCGCGCGGCGTCGCGGCGCCACACGCCGGCGTGCCAAAGCAGTGCTGCGCAGCGGCGTGCAGCATGGCGTCAGGGCGCGGGGCTGACTGCGTTGCTGCTCGCTCGCGCGTGCGCGCCAGTGCGCCGCCGCTGCTTGCAGCTTGCCTGAGGCGCTCCGCCCTTCCCCTGCTCTCTCCTCCCCCTGGCAGGTCACCATCTTTGGAGATGTGTACCAGCTGCCAAAGCACATGCAGGAGCAGGCGCGCGAGATCTTCCACGCCAAGCAGGCCGGCTGTGTCGGCAGCGGCAGCAGCAGCAACGAGCGGTGCGTGGGCGCGCGGGCGCGCCAGCCGGCGGTTCGGAGCCACGGGGGCGATTGGTCGCGGGAGGGCCGGCGGCGGGGCCGGCACCGCCGGCGGCCGCCCGGCAGGACCGGTACCCGGGCCGGCGCGCCGCGCCGTCGCGTCCCGTTGCGCATCGCCCGGTCGCCCCAACAGCACGCGCCGCCCTGGCGCTGCCCCGCCCCCTGCAGCTGGGTCAGCGGCAATGCAGTATACTTCAGGATGAACCGCATCCTGGACATCTACTTTGTGGGCGGCTTTGGCACCGTGCAGGTGGGCGGAATTCCGAGGGGGGCGCGGGCGGCTGTCGGAAGCGCGTGGCGGCGCGTGGCCCGTCGCGCGCGCGTCCGGCGCGCTGGCGCGACTGAGCTGCCGTGCGCCTGGCCGCCCCCCCGCGCAGTGGGTGGACTCTGGGGAGTACACGACTGTCGACCCCGACCCCATCATCCTCAACAGCCCCTGCAAGACGCTCTCGGCGCTGAATGAGGCGTACGCGAGTGAGGCGCACAGCGGCGCACCTGCGCGTGCGGGCGGCGCATGCTCCGCGCGGGCGGCGGCGGGCGGCGGGAGGCCCTGCGCCGCCAGCGCCTCGCGGAGCCGGCGGCGCGCGTGCGCCCACGAGCCGCCTGCGCGCCTGTCTCTGCCCCGCCCCACCCCGTGCGTCGCAGCGAGCATGCGGGACGTGCTGTCGCAGCCGGGCAACGCTGCGGACGACGCCGCTTTCATCTCCATCGACCGCCTCGGCACCGACATCAGGCGAGCCGTTGGGCGCAGGCCATGCGGAGAAGTGCGACCAACCTGGCAGGGGCCGAGCGCAGCAGTGACAGTCGCGTGCAGTGCCCGCAGCGCCTGCTGCGGCTGCTGCTGCGAACCGTCGCAACTCCCAGGCCTCGGTCATAACCTCTCCCTCCTCTGTCCCTCCGCAGGGTGCGCAAGGGCAGCGAGTACTCAGTGGTGCGCATCGGCTTTGACCGGCCGGTGGACACCCTGGAGGAGGCCAAGGCGGCGATGCAGCAGCTGCTGCGCAACCCGGCGGGCCTGCGGCTGTCGACGTAGGGAGGAGCGCGCGCCGCGGCGGCGGCGGGCGGCCTTCCTATCCCTTGGCCCAAAAGCGAGGGCGTGTATGCGCCCGCGCGCGCGATAGAGTTATTTTGCTCCTTCTCCCTTTTGCTCTTCAGCGTGCTCAGTGCCCCCTTTCTGTTGTGAGTCGGAAGTCCCGCGACGGTGGAGCCGAGGCACAGGCGGCGCAAACGCGTTGGCACCCGAGCCTGCCTGGACCTGGTGCGGTGCAGGCCTCAGGCCCTAGACACCAACCGCAGATGGCTTGGATGGAATATGCATGCAGCAGCGGGGTCTGACACAGAAAAGAGCAGGAAATGGGAGGAGCAGGTGGGCTTCGCCACCTGTGGCGGTCTGTCGTTTCCCTACGTTCCGCTCCCTTCCAATCAACGGTGCCCGTGATATCTTCTTGGTTCGATGGAATTGGGGGCGCTGACGAAAAGGGCCGGCAAAAAGAAAGAGAGATTGGAGTGCCGAGCGTGCATCCCACGATTCGCCACTTCGCAGAGCGCCCCTTCATCGAAACGAAACGCGCCGCTGTCATAAAGCAGTCTGGGCTCAGATCCCCGCCAGACACGGCGTCAGAGCGGGCCTCGCGTGTCTCATCATAATCCCGCTCAGACACTCGTATTCCAGCAACTGGAGGTGTCAGAGACGCGGAATCCGGGCGGATCCCGAACAAAAACGCCAAGTCATCGCACTGCCAATCTGCATCTCGAGGTGCGAGTTCCGAGCTGGTGAGGGGCACTCCTGACGGCTGCCTGTGTGACGGAGAGGGCTGGGAGAGCGAAGCAGAGCGCTCAGATCAGGCGCCGCCGCGCTCGGGTTTCTCAAGCTCAGCCGCCGCCCACCCCCGCGCGCGTCCCTTTTTCCACACAGACCTCCTGCCCGCTGCCGCTCGACCCCATGGCGGCCCTCGCCACCCTGCTGTCCCTGCTGCTGCTGCTGTCCGCCGGCAGCGTGCGCGCGCAGGACGCCGGCGCTGCAGCAGCGGGCGGCGCTGACGCGGCAGCCGACAGCGCAGGGGGCGACGGTCGGCCCCCCAGCTTTGAGATCGACCCCTCCAGCGTCTCTGTGGACAGCATCATCGTGCAGCAGAAGCCGTTCCAGGTGGAGGAGGAGTGGCAGGGCATGGGCGCGGAGCCCATCGGCAGCCAGGAGGTGCGCTACCAGCTGCAGGCGGGGGAGGACCTTGAAGCTGCGCTCCGCAAGTTCAACGCGCGCGGCGGTGAGAGGTCTGGGCTCATGGGCAGGGGTCGCAGTGCTGGGCACATGCGCGCAGCATGCGAGAGTATTTGGCGCGGCTCGCGCCCGCTGCACGCTACCGCCCGGGGGTCCCCCGTGCTGCCGCAGCAGAGCCGTGCGCTCACGCCTGTCTGCCCCCACCTCCTTCACCCCTCCTCCCTTCCACCCCCTCCCTCTCCACAGACGTGGAGTTCGCGTACCCCGACATCCCCCTCTTTGCCGCCCGCTGGCCCAACGACCCCAACTTCAGACGGCAGTGGGGCCTGCGCCGCATCGGCGCGCTGTCCGCCTGGAACATCGCCACGGGCGCACCCTCCCCCGGCCGCGCCATCACCGTGTGCACCATCGACAGCGGCGTGGACTACAAGTGAGGTTCAGGGCTGTTGGGGCTAAGAACCGAGCGGGGGCGGCAGGGCGGGGCGGGGGGCACTGGCATCGGCACTTGGGGCGCGGCGCGGCGGGGAGGGGCGGGGGGCCGCACGCTGCGAGGGAGAGTGGTGGCGCCGGCATGCGCGCAAGGGCGGCAGCGTCGGTCGGACCCGCGCGCCGCCGAACGTCATGTCCCCCCCCCCCCCCCCTGCCACAGCCACCCCGACCTGCAGGCCAACATCCACCCCGCGCGCGGCTACAACGCGGTGGCCAACAGCGCCGACCCGATGGACGACGAGGGGCACGGCACGCACGTGGCGGGGATCATCGCGGGCGCCGGGGACAATGGGCTGGGCGTCGCCGGCGTCAACTGGGGCAACATCAAGGTCCTGGCCTGCAAGTTCATGAACTCTCAGGTAGGCCCTGGTACATCCTGGTAGATCCTGGTAGATCCTGGTCAATTCTACAAGTCGATGAGCCAAAGGTGCTGCGCAGCCGGGGGCACGGCGGCTGGGCCCGGGGGCTGCCTGGGGAGCCCTGGGAGAGCGGCGCCGCCCGCCCCGCCACCCGCCGGCGCTGCGCGCGGCGCCCGACGCCCGCCCCGCCCGCCCGGCCCCTGCGTCGCAGGGCTGGGGCAAGAGCAGCGACGCGATCCGGTGCATCGACTACTGCATCCGCCGCGGCGCGCACATCATCAGCAACTCGTGGGACGGCGGCGCCGCGCCAAACCCGCCGCTCGCGCGCGCCATCGCGCGCGCCGGGCGCAAGGGCGTCCTCTTTGTCGTGGCGGCAGGTGTGTGAGTGCTGCTGTGTGTCACGAGTGGGGGGAGTGGGGCGGGGTGGGGTGTGGATGGGGGGGTATGGGGTGGGGGGTGGGGGGTGGGAGGGGGAGACAGAATTGAGAGGCAGGGGGGAGCAGCAGCAGCGGCGTCGCAGCCGCAGGCAGCGCCCCCAGGTCGCAGCGTGCGGCTTCTGCCAAGCCCCTCCGCCGCGCCCCCCACCCCTCCCCCCCTCCCAGGCAACAGCGGCATCAACCTGACCAAGAAGCCGACCTACCCCGCCTCGTACGGCCGGAGCATGGACCACGTGCTGGTGGTAGGCGCCGCCAACGAGAACGACAACTTTCTTCGCTTCTCAAACTACGACATGCACGCCGTGCACGTCTCCGCCCCGGGCGTCCAGTGAGCGGGGCGGCGGGGGCGCCACAAGCCGCGCCGCGCCGCGCCGCGTCGGGCGCTGCGCGGGGCGCGCGCGGCCGCCGCGCCAGCCGCCCGCCCTGCGCCGCCCCGCCCCCGTCGGGCCCGGCACCAACTCGACCCCTCGGCCCGTGGCCCCGCCTTGCCTCCGCCCCTCCTCCCCGCAGGATCTACAGCACGCTGCCGGGCGGCACCTACGGCCTGCGCACCGGCACCTCGATGGCTGCGCCGTTTGTGACGGGCGCCGCCGCGCTGCTGCTCTCCGTCTCCAACCGCACGCTGACCCCGGTCCAGCTGCGCGCCGCGCTCATCGCCTCGTGCGAGAAGGCGCCCGGGCTGCGCGTGCGCAACGAGTGCGGCGGGCGCATCCGCCTCGACTGGGCGCTGCAGCGCTACCTGAACCTCCCTCTCTCGCCGGCCACCACCGACATCGGCTCCGCGCACGCGTCTGCCACCGACATCCTGCCCACCCCCGTCGGCGGCGGCGGCAGCCCCAGTGGCGGCGGCGGCCGTGGCAGCCACGGCAGCGGCAGCAGCAGTCCCGCGCCGGTGCGGGCGCCGGCGGCAGGCAGCGCGTGGGAGCCCGGCACCGCGTCCCCCGCCCCGGTCGGCGACGAGGCGCTGCGCCGAAGCCAGCAGCACCTGTGGGCGTCGCCCGCGCCTGCGCCCGGGCCAGTGCCACAGGCGAAGCAAGTGCAGCAAGGTCTGCAGGACAACCCGGTCATCATGTATTCGTATGGCGCGGCAGAGGGCGATGCCGGGCTGCAGGAAGGAGAGGAGGACATTATCCTCCGCGCCACCGCGGAGCAGCAACAGCAGCAGCAGCAGCAGCAGCAGCAGCAGTCGCAGCAGCAGCAGTCGCCGACGCCGCGGCGTGCGGCGCTGCGCCGCGCGCTGCAGTGACCAAGCAGGATGGCCCTTGTAGTTTTGGTTGCGCCTCTTTCAACTCAACGCCTTTGAGCAGTGTTTCGCTCCCCGCTCGTCCGCAGCTGGCAGTCCTCTGGCAGGCTTGGCCTTTCTTGCACGCTTGTTTCATTGCTTCCTCCCACCACACTCCTCTGTGCACCTCGCTCCCCTGTGCAGCTCCCATGTCCAGCTCCTCCATCTCATCCGCAGCTTGCTCCACACTATGCATGTTCTGTTGTGCCGCGTTACGATGCGTGGCGCCCGTATTGCTCAACCGACGGCACCCAGGTGGAGGCAAACAATTGGTCACAAGGGAAGACGAGGAGCAGATCAGGGGGTGTGTGGGGGCGTGCGAGAACTACAGTGTGTGCACACACTGTAGGAATCTAGAACTGCCATGAATCAAGGCACGGAAGGTGAACATGGCGCAGGCTGCTGGTGGGGCGTCCAGCTGCCGAGGAAGAAAGGCACGGCAGTCACGTGCCCTGCGACGGCGGCGGCTGGCCGCCTGCTGGCAGCGCGCCTGCCATCGGCCCCGCCGCCATCTGCTGCAACAGGGCTTGCATCTGCTGGTGCACCTCTGGGGTCGCTGGCGGGGCCAGGAAGGGCGCCAGCATCATCGCAGCCCCAGGCGATACGAGAGGCAGCATGCCAGGGAAGGGCAGCGCCCCCGCTGCCGCTGGCATGGCTGCGCCCGGCACCATGCCCGCAGCGGCCGCCGCGGCAGCCGCCGCAGTCAGACCTGGCAGCAGCATGGCCGTGGCAGCAGGGTGGAAGAGGTATGGCATGCTGGCGGTTGCTGCCGCAGCGGCTGCCGCCGTGGCTGCGGCCGATGCAGCTGCCTCCTGCTGCTGCTGCTGCTGTGTGGAAAGCCCAGCAGCGGCCGCCAGCTGCTTAGAGGCATCGCAGAAAGTGCACCCTGCCACACGGGCCGCCTCGCCGGCTGCCGCAGCAGGCAGTGGGCGCTGCGCAGCGCCCGGTGCAGCGACCGCCTGCAGTTAAGGGGGCAGAGATCGTTGCATGTTGCGCGTCAGGAGCACGGCTTGGCATTGCGCGCGGCCTGCCTCGCGGACGTGCCAGCGCATCGGCAAGGCAGCGCCGTGCGGCGGGAGGCCATCGCAGCCAGAGGTAGCGGCGCAGTCGACTTGCCAGGCGCTTGGGTGACGGCTCCAGCTCCAGCTCACTGGCGTCGTCGGGGGCTGCCCCCCGTCCAGCGGTGGCGGCCAGCGAGCGGAAGGGCGGAGACTCCGCCTCCGCCGAGCCCACGCGGCCGCCGCCGCCGCCGCCGCCGCCGCCGTCCTGACGCAGGCGCCGCCGCGCGGCCGCGAGCAGCGAGGCGGGCAGCCAGTCCCCCGACAGCGACCGGGGGCTGCCGGTCAGCAGGCTGTCTGCTGCAATGACGATGGTGCTGCGCAGGGCGGTGCTGCCCCAGTGAAGGGCGGATGGCTCCTCGCTGCAGCGGCTGGCCGCCCGCGGGGGCGGCGCCTCGTGCAGCTGCATGCACGGGCCGCGCCCGCCCCGCACGCGCACCGTGACGGGCGACTCTCCACCTGCGCTGGCGCCGGCCGCCATGCCGGCGGCCGCAGCCTCAAACCTACCGTGCAGAGCACGTGCGCTGGGCGCGGGGGCGGCCGCGCCGGCCGCACCGGCACCGTGCGCGCCGCCAGGGCGTGCCCCGCTGCGAACTGCCTGTGCCAAGGCGCCCGGTCGCTGGCTGTGCAGCCTGCCAACCACCTCATCCTCCCCATCCTCCTCCTCTTCCTCTTCCTGCTGCTGCTCCCGCCGCCGCGCTGCGCCCAGTGCCGCTGGCTCCTGCCAGCACCCCACCTGCAGCAAGCTGCCGTTGTCGGCCGCGCGCGCCGAGGAGGTGGGGCCCCCGGCCGGCGCGCCAGGAGCGGGCGAGGGGGTTGCCAGCTGAGAGGCCCGGGCCTGCTGCGCAGGGCTCGTTGCTGCGCTCACAGCGCTGGCATCGCCGTCTCCTGTCGCGTCTGCTGCGCCGGGGGTTGCTGCCTTGCGCGTGGGCCTGGTGGGAAGGGAGAGGGGATCCCAGGCGAATGGCATCAGAGGGGAAGCTCCGCCCTGGGCCTTCCAAGCACAGGTGCCCGCAGTAGAGCTGCGCGCCGCAGACAACAGGGGCCCACGCGAAAGAGCATGGGCGCATGCACGCACCTGCTGCGCTTGGCGCCGCCGCGGGCCGCGGCCGGCGGCTTGGCGCGGCCGGTCGTCGCCGCGCCTGCGCTCGAGCGGCCGCCACGGCCCAACGCTGCCGCAGCCGCGGCCGCGGCCGCCTCTGCCACCTCCTCTGCTCGCACCAGGACCTTCACCAGCTGCGGGCTGGTGCTGGCATGCGCCTTGGTCAGCTGCCAGAGGTCGTTGTTGGCCGGGGAGCGCTGGAAACGTTCGCCTGCACGGGTGAGGAGCAGGGGAAGAGGACAACGCATGCGCGGGGCTGCACGCAAGCAAGGTGCAACTGGGCAGCCGCCAGATGGCGCCAGGTACGCCAAGCAGCCGCGTCTCGGCCCTCCCTCGCACCCCCGCCTTGCTCCCGCGCGCCCTGCGCCTCTGCGTCGGCCGCGCGCACAGGCACGCCCGATCCGCGCCCACCAGCCCCCATCACACACGTTTGCACACAATGCACGCCACATGCATTTGTGAATTTGTTTTGTGGCACCTGTGTAGAGCGCGTGGCGGATCTGCGACTTCCAGTGGTCGTTGGCGGTGATGAGGCGGGAGCCGCCCGCGCGCTTGTACGCGATGCGCCCGGAGCCGTGGCAGGCCTCGTAGATCTGCGGCGGCGGCGCGGGAGAGGGGCCGGCAAGGGGGAGGCAGGCGCGCGGTCGGCGGCGCGCTGGGCGACGAGCGCCTCGACAGCACCGCGGGGGCCCGCGCGTGTGCAGCATGCGTGCCGGCGGGGCGGCAGCGAGGGGCGCACGCGCGCGGGTGCAGCGAAGGCGCGCAGGCATGGGTGCGGCGCGCGCACGTCTCTCAGCGATGCGGCGCTGCCCTTGGAGGCGATCGCAGACTGAATGAGGTCCGGCACGCTGGCAAACGCATCCACCTCTAGCACGCGGATCTCGGCGGCGCCACCCGGCATCGCCGTCGCGGGCGCCGCCGCGGGCGCCGCGGGACTGGCTGCGCCGTCGTCCGCATCGGCAGACCCTGCAAGGCGCGGCGGCGCCAATGGTGGAAGCGCGGTCGGCAGCAACGGGTGTGCGGCAGGCACGGCTGGAGCGCGCCAGCGCCGGGACGGGCGGGGCAGGGCGGGAGCGTGCGGTGGGCAGTGCGATCCGCAACGCCTGCATCGCGACTGCACTCCCGTGGCAGCAGGCTTTGGTAGGCAGAAAAGGAAGGCAGGCCGGAGGGAGGATCCCCAAGGCAGAGACGCTGGATGCTGGCCGCCCCCGCACTGAGTGCGTGCGGTAGGCGGCAGGGGTCTGCCAGGACGTCCCCCGATGCCAGCACACCGCTGGGCTCACCGTCCTCGCAGGCGGCGGCGCTGCACAGCTGATCGAGGCTCGCTCCTTGCCGCCTGGGCTGAACTGGCTCCATGGCTCTTCCTCCTCTGGCCTAGCTACGCCGCATCAGAGTTCTGCGATGGCGCCCCAGGCCCTTGCGCATGCTAATCGGCACTCCCCCGATCAAAACGGGAAGCGCGCGAAGAGGTGCCCAGCAGGCCGTGTTTTGCAGGCGACAGCGCGGGTGGCTCGGCTTGGCACACGGCAGCGCGATGCTGAACACTGGACGATTTGGTCCTGCAGTTCTGCACACAGAGACACAGACCTGCGACCACCGACCCCAACACTAGGCTCGGTGCCATCGCTAATCGTTATCGTAACTAACTAACGCCAGCGTAAGGCAATTGACCGTTATCGCAGCTGAGTGCGGTTAGTTATCTCAACGACACGACATGAACATGAGGACATGGCCCTCAGAAACCCGCGGCTAACGGGAGGGAATTGGTGGCACCAAAGAGTGCGCAAACGTGCAGGGGAGCTCAGGAATGGCGGGGAGTTGTCGGCGGGGGTGTGCGCGGGCGGCGGGGCGGTGGTTGGAGGGTGGCAGAGTCGTCGATACCGGTCAAATAAAGGCTAACTAACGCTGCTTCTTTGCCTGAGGGTAACTGCACATTGCTAACGCTATCAGTAGAACGATGGGTTAGTAACGGCTGGCTCAGCCACTGATATGCAGCGCACCGCGCCCGCCCGCCCGCCGGCGCCCGCCCGCCCGCCTGCCCGCCCACCCGCTGGCATCAGGCCGAGCTCTTTCTCCATTCTCGCCGTCTTCCCTCGCCTTGCCTGGTTCTTGCCCGTTCCCGCTTAGTCTTTTGATTGATTGCGCTGTTACCAGCTGTCCCTTCGTTCTCTGCGCTTTTTAAGCTCGGGCGCTGGGCGCGGCTTCCCCGAGATGTGGGAAGGGGAGGGGCCCCCCGCACGCGACGATGGCTTTGAGCCTGCTCCGTGCAGCAAAAAACAGAAGTCGGGAGCAACCCCGGAGCTATTCAGAACTGCTGTGCTGCCGCACTGCCAAGCGACGGACGCAAACGTGGAGGGGGGAGGGGCCGCCCCCGCCCGCTGCCCCGCCCGACCGCCTGCCTGGAGCATCCGGGCGCTCTTCTTGACGGGTGCTGCGCGGCCAGAAGCGCGGCCGCCTAGCGCCGCGCCGACAGCCACCTCCCCAGTGGAAGCTGACTGGGGAGCCGGCCCGCTCACGCAGATGGCCGCCGCGCAGGCGCCTGTGGCACTGGCATTCTGCCCCTCCTGCGGCTGCTTCCTGGGCGACTTTGGGGGCCAGGCGGAGCAGGCGGCGCACGTGAGCAGCTGCACCCAGCTGCTGCCGGAGGCATCATCAGAGGGAGGGACCACCCGCGAAGAGGAGGGTGCCGTGCAGCAGCTGGGCGGCGGGGGCACGGGTGTCAGCAGCAGCGAGGATGGCAACCAATCGGAGGCGGAGGAGGACGGTCTGGGACCAGAAGCAGAGGGTGCAGACCCGACGTCGGAGAAGGCAGCGGGAGTGACGGATGAGATGCCAGCGCCGGAGGCAGCAGGGGCAGCACTTGGGCCCCCGATCACCGACTGGCTGGCGGACCGAGGGCTTGGCAAGTATGCTGACCTCTTTGAGCGGGCAGGTGTGCTAAACCTCCGCTGCCCTTCGCCGTGCCTGCTGCCGGGCCTCGGCAATACCGCCACGCGTCCTGCCCCCTGCGACGTCCAACTGGCATGCCCCCTCTGCCCCCCGCACGCAGGCGCCGACGTGGCCCTGCTGCCATACCTGGGCGATGAGGAGCTGCGGCAGCTGGGCGTGGCCACGCTAGGCGCACGCAAGATGATCCTGCTGGCAGCCGCCGAGCTAGCCCCACAGGAGACAGCAGCAAGGGGGGGCGGACACGCCCCCAGTGCGGCAGCCGCCTGCGAGGAGGGCGCTGAGGCGGCGGCGGCGGCGGAGCGGCTGGCGTCGCACGGCCAGGCCGGCACGAGCAGCGCCGGCGCCGGCGTGGGCAGTTGGCGCGCGCTGCTGGGAAGCGCGAGCGCCGCACTGGCTGGCTCCATCACCACCTACTTCAAGCCCGTGGGAGGGGGCAAGCGGGCAGCACAGGAGCAGCAGCAGCAGGTGCCGCAGGGCTCCATCCTGAACTTCCTCAAACCGGAGAACGGCGCGACGTTCAAGCTGGCTGCGCCCGGAGCGGCCGCCGCGGCGGCAGGCGGCGGCAGGGGCCAGGGGCGCAGCGGGCCCAAGCCGCAGCCGGGGCCGTGGGTGCATCGGGAGGCGGTCGCGGGCAGCGGCGGCGGCGGCGGCGGCGGCGGCCGGCGGTGGGGCCCTCGCGCCGCGGCGGTGCAGCCGCTGCGCGTCTGGCAGCTTGTCCCCGGCACTCAGTTTGTAGTGGACCGCTTCTGCAACCTGGCGCCCAGCCTGCCCCAGCACCGCCACTGGTTCCTCACCCACTTCCACGCTGGTGGGTGCAGGGCCCTGCAGCTGCTGAGGCTCGCGCTTTGCATGCCACGTGGCGGCCAGCGCTGGGCTCAATGTGCACGTGTCCCTCCTTGCGCATGATACGCGCCCCTCCTCCCTGCACAGACCACTACAAGGGCCTGACGTCCAAGTGAGCACCAGCCTCAGCGGCTGGATGAAACACTGCTCGTCGCCAGCGGCTTGAGTACACTGCGGCTGGCCTCAGTGTGCTGCATGCATGCATGGCTCCCTGATTCTGGAGCTTGCACTCCTGTTGGTGCCGCAGGTTTGACCGCGGCCTGATCTACTGCACGCCCATCACCGCCGCCTTGGTGCGGCAGCAGCTCAAGGTGCCGGCGGACCGCCTGCGCCCCCACGCGCTCAATGCACCGTTCACGGGTGGGGTTGGCGCGATGCTCGTTCGTGTTCCCTGCACACGCTGAGTGCTCATGCCTGACGGCGCGCGACTCTCAGTGCCTGCCCTTTGCGCCGCGCCGCTGCGCTGCTGCTCCCTCGTTGGCCGGCGCTCATGCGGCCGCTGCGCGCCGGCGTGCTTCCCTCTGTCTCCTTGCCCCTGCGCAGTGGACGGCGTGCGCGTGACCTTCCTGGACGCCAACCACTGCCCGGGCGCGGCGATGGTGCTCTTCGAGCCGCCCGGCCGCCGGCCCGTGCTGCACACGGGCGACTGCCGGCTCGTGCCGCGCATGCGCGAGGAGGCGGCGCTGGCGGCAGTGCGGGGGCGCGTGGACCTCACGCTCGACACCACCTACTGCGCCCCAGAGTACGCCTTCCCCGCGCAGTCCGAGGTACGGCGCGGCGGCTGGGTGTGGGGTTGGCGTGCGGCACAGCAAGCGGCCAACAGCTGGGCGGCGCGTGCGCGCTGTGGGCAGCACGCCCGGCGCTGTGCTCTCTCCTTGCCTCCCTGCCCTGCACGCAGCCCCACGCGTGTCCCTCTGCCGCGCCCTCGCCCTTGCTGCCTGCCTGCAGGTGCTGCAGTTCTCCATTGATGCAGTCAAGGCAGAGGCGTTCAATCCCAAGACGCTTTTTTTGTTTGGCTCCTACACCATCGGCAAGGAGCGCCTGTTCCTCGAGGTGTGCGGCTGTTGGAGGGGGAGGGGGCGAGCAGGGAAGACTGTGGAGAGCGTACGTGTGTGGCGGCTGCGCACGCGCAGGAGTGGCACGTTGGAGGGGCGGCGGCACGCACGCCTGCCCGGGCAGCTGGCCACGCTTCCTGGCACTCGCAGCCCGGCATCTGTGCCTCCAACGGCGCTGCCTAGATCTCCGCGTGCTGTGCCCTGTGCAGGCGGCGCGTGTGCTCCAGCGCAAGATCTACGTCTCTGCCACGAAGCGCAAGGTGGCGCGGGGCGGGGCAGGACGGTGGTGCGACCCAGCCACGGACCCAGGGCATGAGCAGTGGAGTGCAGGCCAGCTGGCCTTGCGCGCCGCCTCCATCGTTCTTTCTGCACGCTCGAACCAGCGCGTGCTGCATGTGCCGCCGGCAGGTGCTGGACTGCCTCGACCTGCCGCCCGAGTATGCCAGCCTCCTCACCTGCGACGACAAGGAGACCAACCTCCACGCCGTGCCGCTCTGGATGGTGCGCTGCGCTTGGCGCATGGCCGCACAGCCGCCCTGGCGCGACAGCTGGGGCCAGAGGCTCGGGGCCCGCGGCAGCGGCAGCGGGCGGCGGCGGCCTCAGCCGCCCTTCCTGCTGCCGGTCGGGCCCCCGCGCCACCCCGACTGACTGCGTCTTGCCCGGCCCGCCTGCGGCCGCCCCGCCTGTGCGTCCTCAGGTCAGCCAGAAGCACATGGCCAAGACGTTGAAGTTCTACCGGGGGCGGTTCAACAGCGTGGTGGGCTTCCAGCCCACGGGGTGGACGCACGAAAAGGCGGCTGGCTCCACCCGCGCGCGAGGGCGGCGGCGGCAGAAGGGCACGCTCATCACCTACCAGGCGCGCAGGACGTGTGCGTTGGAGGGGTGGGAGTGCGAGAGGGTGTGCGTGTGTGTGTGTGTGTGGGGGGGGGGGGGGGGGGGGGGGGAGCTGCAGGGGGGGGGGGGGGTGGGCGGGGGGGGCCCGGAGCTTTGCGTGGCTGTGGGGTGGNGGGGGGGGGGGGGGGGGGGGGGGTGCAGATGCAGGAGGGAGAGCGGTTGCGCGCGGCGGTGCCGCACCAGGCAGGTGGCGCGGCGCCGAACCGCTCCTCGACCCCTCCCGGGCGCAGGTGCCGTACAGCGAGCACAGCAGCTTCACCGAGCTGCGCGAGTTTGTGCAGTGGCTGCAGCCCCGGAGCATCGTGCCCAGCGTCAACAGCGACGGCGGCGGGCCCAAGGCGCAGCACATGGTGACACTGCTACTGGGCAGCGGCTAGGGCCAGGGATTGACTTCCCGCTGATTCGAAGTGCGTGTTAGGGCCAGCGGCAGTGCATGGCAGGCCCCGGCAGTAGCATGCAGGGCATGACGCCAGTGCAGCTGTGCACCAGGGCGCCAGCGGGGTGAGACAGGCAGGCGAGAGCCCCGTAGCCGCAGTCCTGGGCCCTCAATTGACTTGAAAATACCCTGCTGGCGCCACGAGACGAGCTGGACAGCCAGGCGAGGTAGACGGGTTCTGCGCGAGCTGGAGTGGAGTGGGGCCAGGCCCCTCCCCTCCCCAAGATCCCCGGTTTCCCGTCATCAGGCAGGATCAAGATATCTAGTGAAATAGGGAGCGTGGGGGTTCAAGCTCCGGCCTGCAGCTACCAATTGGAGGGCCACGACCACGAAGGGTCCAGCCCACCCATCCCAATCGACCTCCCCCGCCTCTGTGATTACCACTGCGCACTCACATTCTCAATTCACGAGCAAACTGCAGCGCACGATTGCATGTGTGCCGGCAGCACTGCTGCGCACCCCCACGTTTCCTCGGCCCCGTTCTCCAACAGGTCGTCCAGATCGGCCCCTTGATGCTCCGTCAGAGGCACAGGACAGCCGCGAGCAATGTGCGGGGAGCACCGGCAATGGCCCTTGCCATGTGGTTCCTCTGCCAAGCATCCGCCACTGCGCGGCCCACAATGGGCGCCGTACCCCAGCGGTACGCACCGGGCCAGGTGCTGGTCCAGCTCTCGCAGCGGGCAGTAGCGGCTGGCGTGGGCGCTGGCGCCGCCGCCGCCGCCGCGAGCAGCCACAAGGTGGTGAGCCTGGATGGCAACGAGAGCGTGGCTGATGCGGTCAAGCGGCTCAATGCCCGTGACGGTGAGCAGGCTGTTGAAGGGCAGGGGCCGCATGTAGACTGCGTGCAGCTGGCGCCGTTGTGTGGCGGTCGCGCGGCCGCGGTCCCACGCCTCCAGCCCGGCAACCGGCGGTGCCCCCTCGGATGCCCGCCCTTCACCCTCGCCCTTCCCTCACCGCCCCAGACGTGGAGGCGGCCTCCCCCGACTGGTTTCTCTACCCTCAGGCCATGCCCAACGACCCCAGCTTCGGAGAACAATGGGGCCTGGCGCGTATCGGCGCTCCCGCCGCCTGGGACGTCAGCACTGGCGGCGCGGCGGTGGGCGCGCCCGATGGGCCCCCGGTCACGGTCTGCGTTATTGACTCGGGCATCGACCCCACCCAGCCTGACCTGGTGGCCAACCTCCACCCGAACGTTGGGCTCAACGCGGTGGACGATGGGCAGCCCATGAGCGACTCGTCCGGGCACGGCACGCACATTGCGGTGAGGGGGCGCCGCAGGCGGAGGCTGCCTGGTGCCTGCCTGTGATGCGCAGCGCCGGCGGCCAGGCACAGAGGCGCTGAGGAGTGCCTAGAGGCAGACCACGCTTAACCGCGTGGTTCCGCCCCGTGCACCACAGGGCATCATCGCGGCCGCAGGCAACAATGGGCAGCTAGTGGCAGGCGTCAGCTGGGGCGGCGTGAAGATCCTGGCCTGCAAGGTACGCACCTTGCGCAGACGCACCGCCGCCCCGCCAGGCTGCGCGCCCTCCCGACGCCGCCCGCCTCCCATCCGCCCGCAGTTCATCTCCGCCGCGGGCTTTGGCATGACCTCCAAGGCGATCACGTGCATCGACTACTGCCTCGGCAAGGGCAGCAAGGTCATCAGCGCCTCCTGGACGGGCGGCACAGCCGAGAACCCCGTGCTCAAGGACGCCGTCGCCCGCGCCGGCGCGGCCGGCGCGCTCGTCGTCTTTGCGGCGGGCAACCAGGCGAGCGCGGGGGGGGGGGGCCGCGCGGGGGGGG
>PCFQ01000082.1:1101339-1121763 GCA_003063905.1 Chlorella sp. A99
GGGGGGAGGGGGGGGGCTCCCCGCGCGAGGGGGCGCCCCCCTCGCGCCCCTGCCGGCGGGGGGAGGGCAGGTGGGCCGCGGCGCGGCGCGCCGCGGCGCCGCGGGGCGGGCAGGACGCAGGCACGCCGCCGCCACCCCCATCACTGCGCGCGTGCTCTCGCTGTGCCTCGCGCTGTGGATGCAGGGCTTCGACCTGCGTTCCACGCCGACCTACCCGGCGATCTACAGCCGGGACTTGAGCAACGTGATCACCGTCGCCGCCTCTGCCGAGGACGAGTGAGACTCTGCCACCTCTGAACGCCGCTGCGCAGCAGCTCGCGCGCGCCGCCGCACCTCGCGCCCCCGGCCTCCTGACGCCGCTCCTGGCCTGCGCTGTGCTCCGCAGCTCCATCCCGAGCTTTAGCAACTGGGACCCGACCAGCGGTGAGGGCCACGCGAGTGTACGAGCCTTGTGCAGCATCGCTGGGCCGGCCGCCCCACCCTGCTCTCTGCGCGCCCCCCAGCGTGCTGACTTTAGCCCGCTCGCCCTCCCTGACCACTCCTCCCGCCCTCCTCTGCTGCAGTCCAGCTGTCGGCGCCGGGCACCGCCATTGTCAGCACTGCCGCGGGGGGTGCCCTCGCGACGTGGTCAGGTACCTCCATGGCTGCGCCCTTTGTGGCCGGCACGGCGGCGCTGGCGCTCGCCGCCTCGGGCGGCACGCTCACCGCGCCGCAGCTGCGACAGCTGCTGGTGGCCACCGCGGCGCCGGCGCCCACGCAGGCGGGCAAGACCACCAGCGGCGGTATCCTGGCCGCGGACCGCGCCCTGCAGCAGGTGGCGGCCCAGCTGCGCGCCGCGGCGGCCAGCCCCAGCCCGGTGCCCTCCACGCAGAAGGCGGCGGGGCAGCAGCGGCCGGCGGGCGGCGTGACGTCGCCGTCGCAGCTGCGGGCGGCGCAGCCCAAGGCCACCGCCTCGGCCGCCCCACAGTACAAGTGGGTGTGGAAGACGGTGGTCTCCTGGAAGGGCTGCAAGAGGGTCCAGGCCGGCTGCGGCCTCCGCTGCACCAAGGTGGCGCTGGTGAAAAAGTGCCTCTGGCAGCGCCGCATCATGACCCGCACGCGCGTCAAGGTGCTGGTTGCGTCCGCTGCCGCCGCCGGCGCCACCGTCCCCATCGCCACCCCCCAGGCGCCCCCCGCCGCCAACAAGGCCAGCATCGCCGTTGCCAAGTCTGCACGCAAGCTCCTGCTGCGCTGAAGCTTGGCGCCGTTCCCTTTTGCAGACACCCAACCCTCGCACATTGTCATTTGCAGTCATTGGCATGTGTTGAATCCCTCTGCTGATGCTCTGTCATCCAGGCCCGCAAGTGGGCGGCGTTCTCTTTCCTTGCAGCTCCCTCTCTGCTGCTGCATGACTGTATTCAAGCCGCCGTGCCCGGGCACCAGGGCCTCAAAATTAAATTTAATTCCTCCCATTCTCCCCATCTCCCTTATTAGCATTCCTTCTGTTGGTTGCCAATTGACCCAAGAATCCCCTGCAGACTGGTGCTTGTACCCTCGTGCCCCTGTAGCCCTTTGACTCTTGCCTTGATCCAAATCAGTTGCCGTCTCGACTCTTGCCTTGGTCTCAGATCAACGCGCTCCCGGCGGGCGGGCAGCCCTCCTCAGGAGACTCTCTGCTGAGGTGCGCAGATGATGATGAGCCTGCTGCTGCACTCTGCTGATCAGGATCCGTTGCGCTCTCACCTCTGCACGTTGCCGGGGCCGCCCGGGACGGGCGGCCCCGCCTCTAGAACTTCTACTAGAAGGCGGCCGGCGGGGCTGAGTGTGGACTGAGAATCCCCATTCCCCGCCAGAGTGCGACGCATCCTCTGCCTCTCCGCGCGCCGAGTTCCTTCAGGACTTCCTTCGCGAGGCGAGGACACCCCACATCGAACGAGGCGATCCAGCACGCTGCATCGCAGCCTCTAACGGTTGGTTAGATTGCTGGAGCAGCTGGAGGAGCAGCTGAAGACAAGCCTGGACGCCGCTGAGCGATGGGGGAGCAGGCAGCCCCAAAGAGCAAGCTGGAGGAGCAGGCCACTGCCAAGGTGGGCGCAGGCCCACTGCGGATCAGGGCAAGGAGAGGGAGCGGCGAATGGTCCAACCTCCCGCCCGCCCGCTGCGCACTATGCCTCCCTCCGCTCTCCTCGCGCAGGCCGACCTCTCCTATTCTTACTGGGCTGCCAACGCTGCCAGCAGCGTGCCTCCGCCTGAGCCCAAGGTCAGGAGCAACTAGGATGCGGCCGACCAGCGCGCGGGCCCTGACGCCGGCCGGCCCTGCGTGCCTGCGTCTGGCTTACCGCATACCCCCTCTGCCACTGCGCCGCAGCTGTTGACCGAGGAAGAGCTCAAGGCGCAGTGCCAGAAGCACACGGAGGTCGGCCACAGCGCCTGGAACCGCGCAGGTGGGTGCACCCAGCGACAGCGCAGGTTGCTCCCGCTGCTTCGGGCGCCCCCATTGGGGCGGTGGGCTTGCACCCGCGCCACCCGCGCCCACTGCCTTCCCGTTCGCCGCGCCCCCTGGCGCGGCTCCCCGCCCGCCCCGCAGGCACGTTTGAGGAGCGCAACGTCACCGAGTTTGCCAAGGCGCAGCTTGGCATCCTGGTCCGGGGGGTGGAGCGCAGCGAGGGCGGCGTGAGCGTGCGCTTCTCGGAGCTCGCCTCGTGCAGCGGGGAGGCCCACCAGTGGATAGTGCGCCACAAGAAGCGCGCGGGCTTCGAGTTCAGGCGCGCGGCGGCGGCCACGGGGGGCGGCGCGGCGGGGCGGCGGGGGCGCGAGCACTGTGCAGGCGCGTGGAGGGTGTGCTGCTCCCTGCCCTGCTGGGCGCAGGGCCAGCTCACCAAGCAGGCAGGCGCTCGTTCCCCCTGGCGCAGCGATGTACAGCTCAAGTGGACGGCAGAGGTGGAAGAAGTGGCGATCAGCGGCACCGCCAGGTGTGCCCCGGCCCAGAAGAGCACGGGCGCCATGGCGGCAGCGCGCGGCGCCTGGTGCCACCCCGGCTGTGGCTGTCACATGCTGCGATGCTGCTGCTCCCCCATTGATTCCTCCTTGCAGGGTCGCCCACGCTGCGGCAGATGAGCTGGACGATGGGCTGAGCCTGACCGATGTGCTGGCCAGCGGCGGCGAGGGCGACGCGCGCGCGCGGGCCGAGGCGGCGGTCCTGGGCCTGCTGCCGGGGCTGGAGGCTGCGCTGCGCCAGCTGGTGGAGGTGCTGAAGCAGAAGTAGAGCGGAGGCGCAGGGGGCGCCCTACTGGGCAGGCGCGGCCCATTACGACGCTGGCGCTCCCCGCCCCCGCCTGATGAAGGCCCCCTGCCTCACACCCGTTACCGCTATCACCAGCAGCCAGCAAGCGGCTGCCCCTTGCTTGGAGCCGAGGGCGCGCGTTGCCTGCCGCAGGCGCCGCCGCCCCGGCCCAGACCCCGCCTTCTTGGAATGCCATGCTACCTTTGATTCCTGCTCCGGCGTGACTGCTGCAGCTCCGATGTCCCTTCCTTTCATTTTCTTCTCCAGTGCGTGCGGCTCAAACAGCAGCAATGAAATTCAGCAAAAAGTCTCAGGCGCCCGCTGCAGGGCGGGGCGAGGCGCCGGTGGCGCGTGCCGGCGGCCGCGCGCCTCACTTCTGGAGCGAGGACAGCAGCGAGGCGCCGCCCCAGGCGGCCGAGCCGCCAACGACGGCGGCCAGCGCAACCGCGACCTGCAGCGCCACCAGGGCGCCGCTGTCGTCGGGGGTGAGGTAGACGACGGCGGGGCCGGCGGCCAACAGCGCAAACGCCAGGCCGTAGAGCGTGCCGGGCGTGCCGCGGTCGGCGGCGAGCGAGAGGAGGCCCAGGCTCTCCGCCTTGGACAGCGCGCCGCTGCGCTCGATGGCGGAGAGCGTGACGCCGCTCTTCTCCGCGAGCGAGAGCAGGCCCAGGCTCTCCGCCTTGGACAGCAGACGCAGCTGCTCGACACGAGAGAGGATCTTGGGCGCGGGCTTGGCGTCGGGCTGCTTAGCGCGGAACTGCTTCTCGCTGCTGAACACCTCGATGGCCTGGGGGTGGGGGTGGGGGTGGGGTGGGGGGAAAGGGCGCAGCGTGGCGCGGCTGTAGGGGGAGAGGGCGTGGAGGGAAGCGGAGAGTGCAGTGCAAACGCGCGCGCAGCGCGGCTGCGCACGGGAGCCCTGGTGGCCGAGCCACCAAGGTGTGCAACACACCTTGACCTGCGTGCCGCCGACCTTGGTGGTGCCGCCGACCTTGGTGGTCCCCGCCTTCGTGCTGGTGGTGCCTGCCACCGTCTTGGAGGTGGTGCCCTTGACACTCTTGGTGCCGGCCTTGGTGCTCGCCACCGTCTTGGCCTGCTTCACCGTCGCCGCCTGCACGGGCGCCGCCAGCGAGACGCGGCCGCTGCGGCTCTGCTGCTGCAGGGCGGCGCCGCGCAGGGCGCTGCCAAAGGTGTGGATCTGCAGGGGGAGGGCGCGAGGGATGCGAACGGTCGGTGCGCTTGTTGGTGTTGCTGCGCGGCGGCGCCAGCGCGCGGCCCTCCTGCCCTTGCGCGGCGCATCGACGCTGCCTCGGCCTCCAGGCTTGCCTGCATGGCCTGCATTGCGTGATCTGCGCTAGATGGGCCCAGGAAGTGGAGGTGGGGAGTGGATAGCGCCTCCGGGCGGGCGGGCGCTGCAGTGGCTGGCAAGGCTCCAAGATACTGCAGGAGAGTGCCAGAACACTGCAGAGGGGAGATGGGCTCTGATGATCATCGTCCCTGAAATTGCTTGGCTGGATGGTCCCTCCTAGACTGCTTCTGGCTCTCTGATCGACACTGCATCCTCTTGTACACTCGGACAGACGAGGGGGCGAGCCATCAAACATCGTGCCAGACCTCCCTGCCTCCAACCACTCTCCGCTGCTGCCCAGAGCCGCCCACAGCCATGTCGATCTCAATGCAGCTGCGTGCTGCTCCATCCTGCACGCTGCATGCGGCATCTGCGCGGCCTGGCCTCCGCCGCACTCGCGCGCCCTTCTCCAGCAGCCGCTACTTGGGGAAGCGGCTCGTGATCAGCCGGCCCCTCGGTACGTGCTGGGCAGCTGCCGAGCGTTCCCAGGGCGCGGACCGCCGCCCGCCTCCGCCACCCTGCTGGCGCACGCGTGCTCGCTGCCATCTCGCCCCAACCCTTCGCCGCGCCTGGCCGCCGTCCCATGCGCGCGCAGGGGTGCCAGCGCCACGGCGCAGCGCGGCGGCGGTGCAGCCGGCGCAGGCGTCCATCCTGGGGGTGGGCGCGCCCGAGGCCATCCTGGTCGGCGTGGTGGCGCTGCTGGTGTTTGGGCCCAAGGGCCTGGCGCAGGCGGCCAAGGGCCTGGGCCAGACGCTGCGCGCTTTCCAACCGACGATCCGCGAGCTCACTCAGGCGCGTGCGCCGGCGCCGCGCGCCACTGGCCATGGCACTCGCTCGCCGCCCCTCCTGCCTGCCCGCGCGCTCGGCAACGTCTCATGGCGGGCTAGTGCGTGGCGCTGGGCCGCCGCTCACGCTGCTGCCAGCGGCATCACCTCACGCAGGTCTCGGCTGAGCTGAAGAGCACGCTGGAGCAGGAGATTGGGCTCGATGAGATACGCAGCGAGTTCAGCCGGCCGGCTGTGCCAGAGCCCAGGCCGGCGACGCCCGCCGCCGCCGCCGCCGCGGGCGCCAGCACCAGCGGCGAGGTGAGCACTGCCGCCTCTGCCGCCGCCCCTGTTGCTTGCGTGTGCGGGCCGTCCCACGTGCCACGCTGCTCCCCAGCCTCCTGCTGCTCGCTGCTGGCCGTGGAGCATGCAGGCGTGGGGCGCGTGCTCAGCTGCGGGCGTTGCTGCCCCTGCCCCTGCCTGTCGCAGGAGCTGGGGCTGACCAAGCTGGCAGAGGAGATGCAAACGGGGCTGCGGGCTATCAAGGAGGATGCTGCGAGCGCGATCGACCCTGACATTGCCCGCAAGCGCGCCGAGGCAGCAGCCATGGCATGGGGCACGCCACCCCAGCCGGCGGCGGCTGCCAGCAGCAGCGGTGACGGCGCAGCGCCCGTGCCTGCAGCAGCGCCGCGGTCTTTGAACAGCATGAGCATTGAGGAGCTGGAGGCGGAGCTGGCGGCGCGGCGGCGGGCGGCGGCAGGCGGGCGGGTGCCGCCCACGCTTGGCACAGAGGACTGATCGCTGCGCAGCGTGGTTTGAGAGAGAGTGCTGCTTTCTGTGTCAATGCCACGACATTTCTGATGCCACGAAGTGGGAGGCATGGAATGAGATGGGTGCAAGCACGGGTGGGGAAGAGCTCGCCCATGATCAGGTCGGGGTCTCGGGGGGGCGTGCACTTGTGGGCATGCTGCAGGTCGCACTTGCGCTCCTGCAGGCCAGCAACAGCAGATAGGCTCGCGGAGAGAGCCCGCGCAGCTTTGCCTCGCTTTGCCTAGCTTTGCCTCACCAGGCCAAAGCCGGCCAAGGCAGCCCTTCTGCTCAGATCGCGGGACCATGCAGTCGTCTACGAAGGCGCTGGTGCCGCAGGTAACGAACGCTAGCTGTGAACGGTTGCGGTTATCTTGCTGGAGGAGCAGCACTTCCTGTCGCCGCGCTGACTGATGTGCTCATGGGCACAATGCGACTCGATGCAGGGCGTGCCGCGGGCCGTGAGACGGCAGCGCCGTGGGCGGACCGGGCTGGCGGTGCGGGCCGTCTCGCTCAGCGACGGCAAGCCCGAGCTGCCGCAGTTCAGCGCGCCCAAGGTGGAGCTGCCGAAACTGGAGCTGCCGCAATTCAGCGCGCCAAAAGTTGAGCTGCCGAAAGTGGAGCTGCCGCAGTTCAGCGCGCCAAAAGTGGAGCTGCCGAAAGTGCAGCTGCCGCAGTTCAGAGCGCCCAAGGTTGAGCTGCNGGAGTGCCGCAGTCAGCGCGCCCAAGGTGGAGCTGCCGAAAGTGGAGCTGCCGCAGTTCAGCGCGCCCAAAGTGGACCTGTCCTCGCTGCCCAAGGAGCTGCCGCAGTTTGCGGCTCCTAAGGTGGAGCTGCCAAAGGTGCAGCTGCCGCAGTTCAGCGCCCCGAAAGTGGAGCTCCCCAAGGTGGAGCTGCCCAGCATCAGCGCGCCCAAGGTTGCCTTGCCGCAGCCCAGCGACGGCAGCAGCGTGGACCTGCGCAGCATGATCCGTGACGCCATGAAGGAGCCCTCCCGCTCCTCGGTCCTCACGCCGCCGCCTGCCGCGCCCGAGCTGCCGCCGCCGCCGCCGGTGGCCGCCGCGCCCACGCCCGTGCCCGGCGCAGAGGTGCTGCCCCCGCCGCCGCCGCCCCCGCCGCCGCCGCCGCCCTCCCAAGGCGTGGACTTTGTGCTGGAGCGGCTGCAGCAGCAGGGGCTGGACAGCGTGAGGTGAGCGCCCTATGCCAGCTTTTGTGGCAGCAGTGTCAATGGGGGCATGGCAGCTCCAGTGCAGCCGTTGCTCGTTCGCTACCGGGACGGTTGATGGGTGCTCGTTCTCGGCGCGCTGGTGACTGTGCGCCGCTGTTCCCCCGCCCACCTGGCGTGCAGCAAGTCGGTGGGCAAGTCGGGCGAGGCTCTGAGCGCGGCGACCAAGGCCACCGGCCAGTCCCTGTCTGACGCCGCGGCGTCCACTGCCAAGGGGCTGGGCTCCACTGCAGACGCTGTCTCTGATGCCACCGCCGCCGCCACGGCCGCCGCCTCCAACACCGCCGCCGCAGTGGGCAGCACCGTGAGCGGCGTTGCCGACGCGGCGTCCGGCGCCGCGGCCGCCGCGAGCTCGGCCGTCAGCGAGGCGGCGGGCGCCGCCGGCGCCGCGGCCAGCAGCGCGCTCAGCGCCACCCAGCAGCTCACGGGCAGCGCGCTGCAGGTGCAGGACGCACGGGGCGCGGGGGGGCCGCATCGCGGCTCGCTCGGGCGCCGGCCCTTCAGGCCTCGTCAAGCGCTCGCCGGCTCTGCTGCGCGATGCGCCTGTGCCTTCGCTCTGTCCGGCGCACGGGGTGAGACGTGGGGAGCCGCTGCACAGCCCCCTGTGCTGACGCTGCTGCTGCTGCTGCGCTGCACTGCAGGAGCTCGACGCCGAGCTGGGCAGCATCAAGTCCGGGCTGGGCCAGGTGGCGGACAGCGTCACCCATGCGACCGCAGAGGCCACGGCGGCCGTGGACACCGCCGTCTCTGCAGGTGGGGCTGGCGTGCGCGCCCGCCGAGCGCCGGCGGCACAACCGCGCAGACGGCACCGTGCCGCACCCCCTCCGCCTCGCACGCGCCGACCCGCCCGGGTCCCTGCCCCCCTCCCCTGCCCCCTGCAGCCAACAGCCAGCTCGCTGCCGCGGTCGACGCCGCGCTGGGCGCGCTGCCGCCGCCCGTCAAGGACGTGGCGCTGGCAGCCGGCGCCGCGGTCGCCGACGCCGCGCACGACCTGGCGCAGGACCCGGCGTCCGCCGCGGCGGCGGCCGGCCTCGTGCTCGGCGTGCCCGCGCTGTGGGCCTGGGCCGCGGCGTACGGCGGCTACGCCGGCGCGCTGGCGCCGGCCGTCGCCCTCGAGGTGCTGCAGACTCAGGACGCGCTGCTGGTCGACGTCAGGACGGGTGGGTGGGGCGATGCCTTTGCTGGAACACTGGCCTGCATGGCTCCGCCGGCCCCCCAGCGTTGCAGGACGGGACGGCTGTTGACAGGCTGCATGTTCGCCGCAACCGCCGCCCGCCGCCGCTGAGCCTGACCCGCGCGCCCCGCCCCCACCCTGCCCCCCTCCGCGCCGCAGAGTCGCAGCGCCTGCAGCAGGGCGTGCCCATCCTGAAGCGCGGCGCACTGGGCAAGGGCGCCGCCATGCCGCCGGCGCAGCTGCTGCCGTCGGTGGCGCGGCGCGTGCGCGATCCGCAGCGCCTGGCGATTGACATCCTGGGGGCGCAGGTGCGCCCTGCAGAGGAGGGAGCCCGGCAGGGGAGGGGGCTGTCAGGGCGCAGAGCTGTCCGGCTGGGGCCCCAGGGCCACGGCCGTCCGCCACTGCTCGCCGGGGGTTGGGAGGAAGGGGGGGTGGGGGGGGTAGCGGGGGCGGCCAGCCGGCCGCGGGTGAGTGCGGGCGGTGCCGCCGGACCGCGGGCGGCCGACCCTGCCCTTGCGCTGCACTGCAGATCGCGGGCTTGGCGCGCGTGAGCCCGGGCAGCACCAAGCTGATCATCATGGATGAGAAGGTGAGCAGAGAACAAAGCTTGGAAGCAAGCTTCAGCTCTGGTGGTGCCGCCCGAACTGGTGCCGCAGCCCGCGCGCCGAGCCATGAGCGCGCGCCCGCCGGCCGCGCCGCAGGGCGAGCGGGCCAAGGCGGTGGCGCGCGCGGCGCGCGCCGCCGGCGCGCGCCGAGCCTACGTGCTCGAGGGCGGCTTCCGCGGCTGGGCGGCCGCGGCAGCCGACGGCCAGTGCGGCGTGGACGCCAAGGCCTCCAACTACGAGGCGGGCGCACTGGCGCTGGTGGGCGACGTCGCCGAGTCGGGTGAGAGCCACGGGGGGGGGGGGGGGGTGGGGTGAGAGTCGCGGGGAGCAGGGTGGGGTGGGTCTAGGGGGGCCGCACGCCTGTGGGCGGGCGGGAAGGGCGGCTGCGCCGGCAGGCCGCAGGGACGCACCAGTGGGGCGGGGGCGGCGCTTGGCGTAGCCCGGGCACAAGCAGGCGGGCCCAGTCTGAAGCTGTTCCGCCGCATCCCGCAGTGGCGGAGACAGCGAGCGCGCAGCTGTCGCGACCGCAGACGGCGCTGGCGGCGACTGCCGCGCTGGGCGGCCTCGCTGCCGTGGCGGTCAACGTGCACGCGGCGCTGCGCTTTGTGGGCGTGGTGGGCGTCGAGCTGACCATCCTTGCGCGTGTGCTCAGGCGAGCGGGGGCGGGGGGTCCCGGGGAGGGCCCAGGTGCCGTGGTGCTTGGTGCGGCAGGTGCCGCCTCTTGACGGCCGCTCGTGCGCCCCTGCTCCCGTGCCCCTCCCCCGCGCGCCACGCCGCTGCAGCTACAACAAGCCCCAGGACGCCCTGGACGACCTGACCGGCGCCTGGGAGGCGGTGAACCGCGCGGCGGCCGCTCCGGCGCGCCTTGCGGCAGAGGTGCAGCGACGGCTGGCACAGGCGCAGCAGGCGGCGAAGGGCCAGGGCTGATGCACCGCCTGGTGCGGCGCCTGGTGGCGCAGCCCGGCGGCGGCACACTGATCCGTTTTCCTCCTGGGTTGATCTTGGCACTCCAATTTTGGCGTGGTGCCCGCGCGTCCCAGCTCGTGCGGGAGGCCACCTAGCCTCCTTGTTGACATTGACATTGTCCTTTGGTCTCCATGCCTTCTTGCCGCTGACCCTGCACATTACCAGACGATGCGAACCTGCCCATCCTGTTAGACACTTGTTCACGTGTGTTGCGCACACCTGTCGCGCTCAGGTTCAGGGGCCTGATGGACGGTGCTGCAGGGCGCACACGGCGAAGCTGGAGGCGAGCTGACCGCTTTCTTGTCAACCCTGCGCCCGCCCAGCCCGGCTCAGACTCCAGCTCCGCACTCAGCAAGCAAAGGTTCGGCGGTCCCGCCGGCGGCCGCCCGGCATCTTCAGGCGCGGAAGATCTGGAGGCGGCACCCAAGAGTGGTGCTTGGTGCGTGTCCCTGCGGCCTGGATACGGTTCGCGATGAGCGGCCCCCAGCAGCAGGCGAGCGGAGGATGGCCTGGGGCACGCTCCCAAACGTCGGGTTGCATGGTTGGCCGGCGGCGGTCGCGGCCGGCCGGCAGGCTGCGACCGGCGTCGGCGGCAGCGGCCATGCAGCAGGCGGCAGCGGCTACGCTGTCCCAGCCCAGCAGTTTGCGGCGGCCCCCCTTGCCAGACGCCTCGGGCGTGGCCGCCACCGCCGCCCCCATGTCTTCGCTATATTAGCCCTCGCAGGCCCCGCCCCTGGCGGCTGCCACTGCCATGGCCGCGACCCACGCGTCCAGCGCCGCCTCCGCCGCGGGCGCGCTGCTGCCCGCGGCACCCGTGCTGGCCTGGCTGGCGGCGGACCCCCGCCGCCGCTGCGCAGCGGCCCCCCGCCGCTGCGCAGGCGGCGCCCCCCCGCTGCGCAGGCGGCGCCCCCCCACCGCCGCTGCGCAGGCGGCGGCCCCCCGCCGCCGCTGCGCCACGACATGCGGCCGCTCCAGCACCCTCGCACACCGCGGCGTCCAGAGGGTGCGCCCCGGGGTCCTTGCCGGCCCCGCTCCGGGCCCGGCCCCCCCCCCCCCCCAACGAAGGGCTCTCCGATCTCACCTCCTGTTCCCGGCTTTTCCTCGCACCGAAGCCACTCACTCCTCTAGTCCCCAAAGACTTTCCCGCGACTTGTCGCGGGCTCGCAAACATGTCCGGACGCGGCAAGGGAGGCAAGGGGCTGGGCAAGGGTGGAGCCAAGCGGCACAGGTGCGAAGCTTCGCTTGGGACTGTGTGACGTCTCTCGGCGATCGCTCCGCGCGTCTCGGGTCCGTCCGGCGCGCTCGCATGCGCGCTCGGGACGCGGGAGGGGCGGGGGGAGGGCTCGAGGTTGGGTCGGCCCGTCCCCCTTCGGGGGGGGGGGGGGGGGGGGGGGGGCCCCGGGGGGGGGGNTCCGCCGCCTCGCCCGCCGCGGTGGTGTCAAGCGCATCAGCGGCCTGATCTACGAGGAGACCCGCGGCGTGCTCAAGGTGTTCCTGGAGAACGTGGTGCGCGACGCTGTCACCTACACCGAGCACGCGCGCCGCAAGACCGTCACCGCCTTTGACGTCGTCTACGCGCTCAAGCGACAGGGCCGCACCCTCTACGGCTTTGGCGCGTGAGCGGCGCGGGCACGGCTCCAGCCCCCTTCCAACCCAGGAAAACACCCAAAAAACAAAAAGGCGTTTCTAAACGCCACCTGACCGGACTGCCTCTCCCTCTGCCTGCTCTCGTTCTGGTTCCTCCCCCTATTCTGACGTCCCTCTGTGACAACATCAGGCCGAAGTTGCAGGGAGGGGCGGCCGGCGGGCTGCGGGGTCCGCGACCCACGGCGTCACTGCCTGCTCAGCACCTTGGACCATGTGTGAAAACGACGCCCTCCTCACAGCTCGTCCGCCAAAAACGACGCCCCCCTCACAGCTCGCCTGCGCACGTCCGCCAGCCAGCATGGCCGCCTGCGCCGCTGCCGGGCGGGCACCTTTGGCTTCCTCGTTCTATGGATGCCGGCAGAAGCAGCGTCCCCCTCAGCTTCATTGCAGGTCGCGTAGAAGAGTGCGGGGGGGCCTTGTTCACGCTGGAATGAGCCAACCACTGTTCATTGGGGCCGATGTCGGCACGCAGGCGAGCTGCCCTGCCTGGTGACCGCACAGAGTGACGGCTGCTGGATTTAGGCAATTGATCGCGACTTGCATGCTGGCCGGCCCGCCCCGCGGCCCCTCGGCCCCCCCCCCGACGGCAGCCCCGCCCCCGCCATGCCACCCTGCCCCGCCCCATCCCCTCAGGGCACCAAGGTGCTGGTGCTCGATGTCGGGACCGGAGAGGTGGTGGGACGCGGCAGCGTCGCGTACGGTGTGGACAGCGGCGCGCCCGGGGTGGCGGAGCAGCACCCATCGCTGTGGGTGGAGGCCTGCCGCGACGCTTGTGCTGCGGCGCTGCAGGGTCTGGACGCAGGGCGGGTGGCAGGCATCGGAGTCTCTGGGCAGCAGCATGGGCTGGTGGCGCTGGGCGCGGGCGGCGAGGTCCTGCGCAGGCGCGACGCCTTGGCCCGTTGGGGATTGGGCCTCCAGGAGCTCAACAGGGGTGTATGAGGTGTCCACGTGTTCCCCATGACGAGGGGAGTCCAAAAATGTGTTCACTGAAAAATTCTGTCGAGCCAAATTTCATTAAATTGCGGATGTGTTACTTCCGCAGGGCTGTGCTATGGTGCGATACGAGCAGCGCGGGTGAGCAGGAGGGCGCAGTGTGCACGGCGGGGCGGGCACGTGCCGTGCTCCCCTCCTGGGCTTCCGGGGCGCAGTGCGCGCGCCTCGCCCGCACACCAGGCGCCCACGTCCCCATGCCCCGTCGGCCCCGCGCGCCCCAGCCGAAGCGCAGGAGCTGTCTAGGGCATATGGCGTGCTGCTGGTCGCTGCATTCACTGCCACCAAGCTGCTTTGGCTCAAGCGCAACGAGCCGGAGACGTTCCGGCAACTGGCCACCGTGCTGCTGCCTCACGACTACATCAACTTCTGGCTGACAGGGCGGCGCTGCATGGAGGTAGGCGGCAGGGAGCTGGGGGCGGCGGGCGGCGGGCGCGGGCGCGGGCCGGGCCGCCTGGGATCGGCGGGAGCGCGCGCGAGAGCAAGCGTGCCGCTGTGGGAGCGTGCGCCGCCGGCCTGCGCAGGCCTCTGACGCGAGCGGCACGGGGCTGCTGGATGTCGAGCGGCGGCGCTGGGACCTGCAGCGCATGCGGCTGATCGACCCCGACCTGCCGGCCTGCTTCCCGGAGGTCATGGGGCCCACTGACAAGGGCGAGTTTTGGTCTGCTGGTGTGTGTGGCCCAGCGGGCGGGTCGGTGGCTGGCGGCGGCGGCGCTGTGCACGCCGGGCGAGCCGCCAGGCGCGCGGCTCTGGCGATGCCTCGCCCCGTCGCCTGCTGCTGGCTCTGCAGTGGGCACTGTGCTGCCGGAGGTGGCCGCCCTGCTGGGCCTGCCGCCTGGCGTCGTCGTCAGCCCTGGGGGCGGGGACAACGCTTGCTCGGCGCTGGGTGAGCCTGCAGCTCGTCGCGCACCGATCCCGCGCGCGGGCTTCTTGTTGCCCGCTGGTCCTGCTGCCTGCATGTGCCTCGAACGGGTGCAGACGTCGTCTCTGTGGTCGCGACACCGCGGTGCTTCGCTGCAGGCGCTGGGGCAGTCACACCCAAGACCTGGGTCTTGTCTCTTGGAACTTCAGGTGTGCATGCTCTGGGTCTGGGTGCGTCAGTTGTGCATGCTCTGGCCTTGGTTGACCTCGAAGATGCTGCAGACCCAGTGCTGTGCAGGCAAGCAGGCAGACCACGTGTGCCAGGGAGGCACCGGCAGCCACTGACAGCGCTCTCCGTCCTCCCCCGCCAGGGACGCTCTTTGGCCCCTCTGATTCGCCGGTGCTGGACCCCACCGGCGCCATCTGCCCCTTTTGCGACGCCACGGGTGAGCGGATATCCCATTCCCAGAGAGGCGGCGCTGCTTGCGCACTTTCACGATGCAGGCGCCCGGCCGCAGGCCGGCCGGTGCTGGTCTCCTCTATATCCGCCTTTCTCCATATCCGCCTTCCTGCAGGGAAATACCTGCCGCTGCTCTGCACTCTCAACTGTGCGGGCGTCGTGGATGAGTGGAGGTACGTGGCGGCGGCGCCAGCGCAAGCAGCCAGTGAATGGCAGTGCGCCGACGCGCCACATCCGCTGCGCGAAGCGCGCTTGTTACGCTCGCCTCTCCCCCTCCCCCTGCCGCTCCGCCCGGCTGCGCCACCAGGAAGGCGCTGGGCCTGAGCCATGAGGAGCTGACTGAGCTGGCGGCCAAGGAGCCGCCGGGCTGCGCAGGGGTGACCCTGCTGCCCTACCTCGCCGGGGAGCGCACCCCCAACTGGCCCCACGCGACCGGCACGCTGCTGGGTGCGCGGCGGTGTGGGCCTACGTCCCGCGTCGTCGCATGGCCAGCCCGCCGGGCTGGGCGCGCGCCGGGCTGCCCGCGAGCTGCCATGGCATGCTGTTTCTGCTTGAGGGCATGCGGTTGTCGCCTGCCAACAGGGCCCTGACACAAGACATTCCATGGCCCAGCGTGCGCCGCCTCTGTGTCGCGCGACGCCCAGCTGCCCGCCTTCCTTCCCGCCCCGCCGCGCGCGGCGCAGGCCTGCGCCCCGGCCTGCTGCGCCCCGGCCTGCTCTACCGCGCCGCGCTGGAGGGCTGCACCTTCTCGCTGCTGGCGGGCCTGCGGCGCATGGAGGCGCACGGCGTGCGGCCGGCCGAGCTGCTGGTGGTGGGCGGCGGGAGCCAGAACCGGCTGTGGCGTCGAATCATCGCAGACGCGTTCCAGGTGAGCTGCCATGCATTGTCATTGATCGGTGGATGTGCCGTTTTGCTGGGTGATGCACTGTTGCTTCAACACGGATGCAATAGCCATGTGTGAGGGGCCTTGCAACTGGCTGCCTGTGCGCGCCCCCCAGCCGTGTCCCCCCCCCCCCCCCCCCCCCCCCCCCCCCCCCCCCCCCCCCCCCCCCCCCCCCCCCGCCCCCCCCCCCCCCCCCCGCCCCCCNTGCCCGCCCCCCCCCCCGGCCCCCCCCCCCCCCCCCCGACCGCGCCGACGTCCCCCGCGTCCGCGCCCGCAGCTGCCCCTGCACTTCCCGGCAGAGCCGGAGACGGCGGCGCTGGGCGCAGCGCTGCAGGCCGCGGCGGTGTGCACGGGGGAGCCTGTGGCAGAGTACATCATGCAGCACCACGCCACCAGCAGTCCACCTCCGCTGGAGGAGGAAAGCGTGGCGCCCAGCCACGAGCTGGCCGGCGCCTACGCCTCGGCGTTCGAGCGGTTTCAGCACTGGGGCGCCGTGCTCTTTGGGGGCGGCAGCACCGAGGTGTGAGGGGGTTGGGACGGGGGGCGCCAGGCGCGCAGAGCGGGAGCCGGCAGCCAGCGCCGTGCTCTGCATGGCGAGCGTGCAGAGCGGAGGCTGGAAATCAGCGCTCTGCGCGGCGTCCATATTGTAACTTACACTCGGCTGGGATCAAACAGGCGGCAGTGCTGTTGAGGTTGAGTTTCTCCTCGCGCTCTCGGGCGGCTGGTCGGCAGCAAGAAGGCAAAACCCGCCGGGCTCAAAACTGCTGTACCAGGGCCAGAGCCCATCTGTGTGGGGGCCGCGCCAGGCGTCTGTGTGGGGTCACACCGGGCGGCCCGTGGCGAGCGCGGCCCCATCAGAGCGTGGCCGAGATGCGGCTGGCAATGGCGCCCAGGCTCTCGCCCGTGGCCTCCAGGTCGCCTGAGTTGCCCGCGACAAAGACGGTTGACAGGCCAACCAGCCCGATCAGCCCCAGGGCCAGGCCGATGCCCTGTCATGTGGGGTTCGGGAGGGAGGTGAGTGGGGGAAGTGGATAGGGCCAGCGTGGAGCACCAGGTGCAGCAGCAGTCGCACGCGGCAGTAATGCGCGGGCGCTCGCGGGCCATCGGCGGTGGCGGCAGCAGGGAGGGCGCGGCCAGGCGCTCGGCGCTCGCGCATTACTGCCTCGCTCGGCGCCCCTCGGTGCACCAGGCCGGCCGCGCGCCTGGACACCGCCCAGCCCTTTGCCGGCCTCGCGCTCGCTGCGGGGGCTGGTCGTCCAGACGCTCTTGGGCTCCACGGCGCTGGAAGTGGAGGGGGGCGCAGCGCAGTGCGATGGGCGCCTGTGGACTGCCCGGCGCAGCGCGCACGACTGCACGGCTCGCGAGCAGCGATCCTGCGTGCGCCTCGGCACCGAGTGGTCTCGTGTGGCCCAGACGAGTCATGCAAGCACTCACAAGATGTTTGACTTGTCTCCCGCGTCCTTTTCCACGTAGCCCAGAGGTCCGCTGCGCCTGCGGGCTGGCCCCAGGTCCGACTGAGTGGGCGCGCGAGCGGGCGGGCGGGCGGGCGGCCGGCGGGCGGGTGGATCGCTCACCCCTTCCGCGCCATGCACACCAAGCGCCGCTGCCGAGCAGTGTGTGCGGTGGCGGAAGCCCTGAGCGGCTGCGCGCAAGTGAGCATGTCGGAGTTTTGTGCCAGAAGCTTGATCGCAAGGCGTCGCGCTCTCAGGGCAATGTATGGATACTGCTGGGCACAGTGGGATAGTCTCAAGGCGGCCCCAGTGGCGGAATACACACCCATCGGCCATCCCAGCTCAAATCCACCCCCGCTCCTCATTTCCCAAGCTGTTCAATCTGCACGCAACAGCGCTGCACTACCTGCCCAGCCAGCAGGCGGCTCCCCATTTGCCGACAACTTGCAAACAACAAGACAAGTGCGCAGAGGCCCTCCCCTATCGCTACCACCATGCACGCGGGGACGCCGCCTGACACGATTCAGCAGGAGCTGGGCAAGCACAGGTGCGGACGACGCGCTCTAACTCGTAAGAACGCAGCTTCCAGGCCCTCGCAGGCGCTGCGCGGGCGCCAGAGCACTGGAGAGCGCCCAGCCATGCTCAAAGGCCCGCAGGCGCTGATCCGCTCGGCTGTCGGCACGCCGAGCTGTTGCCCGCCGCATGAACACGCGCTGCGCCAAGTGGTGTCCCCACTGATGCCTTCCTCTCCGTGCTGGCCCCCCTCGCCCCCAGGGCCGCGCTCAAGGAGGCGCAGGGCGGCGCCAGCGGCTTCAACCTGGACGCCTATGCCACGGAGACGCCGCTGAGCACGCCCGCGTTTGTGGGCGCCGGCCGCGCGCCGGGCGTGTCGTGGGCGGCGCCCGTGCCCGAGGAGGGCGAGGAGGCCACCGGCAGCGAGGGCCGGCTCAAGGCGCTCCTCCACTATGACAACCCGCCCGTCACCTACCTGTGAGGATGGGTGGGCGCTTGGGTGAATGAGTGATAGAATGGATCGCGAGGGCGGCGCGGGGCGCTGCGGACCTGCTTTTTTCCTGCTGTGGCCTTCCATCACTGCTGCATTACGGGCCCCTCCGCGCTGCAACTCCCTGGGCAGGGTGGTCATCGTGGGCACAGTGGTGCTGGCGGCGGGCCACTTCATACTCAGCGGCGTGCACAACGTCACCCTGCTCACCGGTGGGGACGCTCCGGGGCGCTCGGGGCGACCGTCCCGCCTGCGGCCCCGCCTCTAGCCCCCGCTCGACCGCCTCTGCTGCCTGCCCGCCCTCTGCCGCCCCGCCCCGCTTTGCGCCGCCCCTTGACGCTGTCTCATCGTGTGCCCCGCCTCTGCTGCCTGCCCGCCCTCTGCCGCCCCGCCCCGCCCTGCGCCGGCCCTCGGCGCCGTCTCACCGCGCCTCTCCTGCCTCCTGCCTGCCTCCTTCGCCCCTCCCCCCTCGCCAGCCGTCTGCTATGCGCTGCTGGCGCACCTTGCGCTCAACTTCTTCCGCGGGCTTGTCTCCCGGGAGTGGCAGGCAAACGCCCGCTGGGGCGGCTCCGCCTTTGCGCGCCGCCTGGCCGACCGCGCGGTGGATGCCGTGGGCGCGCTCGCGGCCGCGCACGACGCGGCGCTCGCGGCGGAGGACCCGGCCGTCGCACTGCGCGTGGCGGGCGCGCTGTGGGCGACCGCGGTGCTGGGCCGCTGGCTCTCCATCTGGAGCGTTGTCACGCTCGCCTTCCTCCTGGTCTTCACCCTGCCCGCCGCGTACGCGAAGCACCAGACGGCAGTGCAGGTGCGCCAGCATGGGGCGCGCCGCTGTTATCAGCTGGCTGAGGGCGGCCGCAGCGCCCCTGCCGGCACCCTGCGCTCGCGCCGGCCGCGCAGCGCGAGCGCGGGGTGCCCGCGTCTGCTCCCCCCGTCCCGCCCGCCCGCAGGCCACCTACGCCAACCTCTCCTCCAGCATCAAGGCCCGCTGGGACGGCCTGCTCTCTCGCAAGCAGAAGCTGCTGGTGCTGGCGGCGCTGCTGCTGGTGCTGCTCGTGCACAGGTGGGTGGGTGGGTCGGCGGGCGATGAGGCGTTGCTTCCGCGCGTCGCGGCGCCAGGCGCGATTGGATTGGGCGGCGGGAGCGCCCGTCTCTGGAGAGGGCCAGCTGCGGCGGCGGAAGCCGGCAGGCCGGCGGGGGCGCGGTTGCCGCTGGCGCGCGCGTGCGCGCACGCGCACGGCGAGCTGGGCCGAGGCGCGCTTCCCCGTGGCCGCGCCCTCGCAGCGCCTGGTCCACCCGCCTGTGCGCGCTGCTGCTGGGCGCGCTGGCCATCCGCTGCCAGCTCAAGCCTGCCGAGGTCCAGCGCATCCAGCAGATCGCGGGTGGGTGGCAGCGCCGTCTCTTTCATGGCGCTGCTGCACACGGCCTGGTCTGCGCCAGCGCTGCTCGTGCGCCGTCGCCCACCGCGGCCCCTCACCCCTGCCCCCACCCCCCTACAGAGCCCTACACCCAGACCGTGCGCAAGCAGACGCGCCGCGTCAGCATGGCCGCCACCGACTTTGCCCTGCGCAGCCTCGGCGGCAAGGCGCACTTTGGGTAGACGTCAGGGGTGGCGCTGACGCGCGACGACCGCAGCGCTGGACGCCAACCACACATGCAGCCGGACGGAGGGAGCTGCCGTTGGTTATTCTAGCGTGCTTCTTTTCTCTCCTGCTTGCTCTGTTCTTGCCGTGCTCGTTGCCGAGTCGAGTCCTGCTGGGGCAGCTGAGGGCCGTCCAGTGGGGCACGAGGAGGAGGATCCGAGGGCGAGTGGGCGGCTAAGCGACGTGGGGGTGTGGCCTTGAGAGCACCAACAGTGTGCAGAGAAGCTTGGAGCACAGTGTGCGGTAGAGCAAGCCTAAGGGGAAGGTGGCGGAAAGAAAGTTGCGCCCAGCCAGGGGTTGCCCTGCGCAGGAGGTGCGGACGCTGGCGGCAATGAATGGAATGGGGAAAACGACCCGCCTCCGTCACTCGGTGCTGTGGGCAGGGCATTGCAGTAGGAGCGCTTCACCCCTGGGGGCCGACCCCTGCACACCCTGCCTCGACCCGTGCCCTGCGCCTTGCACCAAGCGAGCCGTTTCAAGCTGCGTGTGTTACATGCTTGCTAACAGGACAGCAGGCTGCAGAACCTCTGATTGGATCACTCCATCGATCACTTAACGTACCTGCGGGCAGGCAGGCAGCATGCCACCAGCGCTCAGGCTCAACGCACCCCCAGCACCGGCGCGACTCCAACCGCACACTCCCACCCCCCTCCCTCGCCTCTCCCGCGCCCGCCAGCAAGCACCCAACAAGGCTCATGGGAGGCTCACCGCTCCAGGAAGCGGCGGTGGAAGTCGTTGCGGATCGTGTCGTTGATGAAGCGCTTCTGGGCCTTGGGCTCGCCGCGCGCCTGGGGGGTGAGGGAGGCGGGGCGGCGGCGGGCGCGATGGAGTGCGGGGGCCGGGCACGGCCGCCGACGGCGCGGCGGAGCCCTCCTCGCCCGCGCCAGCCGGCCGCCGACAGCCCAGAGGCGCCCAGCCAACGAGCGCACCCAACTGGTTGGGGCAGGCCCAAACCATTCGACCCCCCTCCACACACGCCCACGCCCACACGCCCACACACGCGCCCACCCAGCGCCCGCCGCACCTGGTTGCGGAACACGACGTCGTCGTCCCAGCGTCGCTTGAGCGCAAAGTCGGCGTCGGCACCGCCGGCGCCCAGGCGCTCCTGCAGGAGCGGATTGCCGCCCGCGAGGCGCGCCGCCTCCTCGGCCGCCGCCGCCGCCGCGTCGGCCGCCGCCTTGCGCGCCGCCTCCTCGGCGCGCTCCCGCTTGATCCGCTCCAGCTCCGCCAGCAGCTCCGCCTCGTCGTCCTGCGGCGGCGGCGGCGGGTGGATGGGCGTGTGTGTGTGGGGGGGGGGGGGGGGGGGGGCGGGGGGGGGGCGGGGGCCGCGGGGGGGGGGGGGC
>PCFQ01000082.1:1123937-1136212 GCA_003063905.1 Chlorella sp. A99
GGGGGGGCCCCGGGGCACCCCCCCCCCACCCCCCCCCCCCCCCCCCCCCCCCCCCAGAAACCCTAGGGTTGCTGCACCATCTGGGGCTTCTTTGGCCTCGCACTGCTCAAACAAACCCTACTCCTGCTGTGCGACACCCTGACTGCAGGACATGGACACGCCTGAGCTTGTGCTGGCCCAGCCGCCGACGGCGGCAGGCGCCGCGGTCGTGCGGCGCCTGCAGGCGGCGGTGTGGGGCGAGGCGAGCCTGGCCGAGCCCTTCATGCGCTGCGCATACCTGGCAACCCTGCCTCAGGCAGCTCTCGCGGCGCGGCTGTGCACGGCGACCGCGCTGGACCTGCTGAGCACGGGCACCTGCCTCACGCTGCTGTCGGCGGCGGCCGCCTGCGGCTGCGCGCCGCTGCGCGCGGCGGCGGCGACCATGTCGCTGGCGCGCTTCTCCGAGGCGGCGGCCGCCGACTTTGCCGGTCTGGTGGGCCTGGCGGAGGAGCACCTGCTGGCCCTGCTCTGCAGCGACGACCTGGTGGTGAGTCCCTGCCACACGGTGCTGCGTGCGTTGAATGTGGGTGCAGGGTTGTATGCTGCGCCGCGGGCCGCCGTGCCTGCGGGCCGGCGCTCGCCCCCGCCGCCCTTCAGGCGTGCGCCCGCCACCCGACGCACGCCGCCTCAGCATGCGCGCGCCCGCGCAGGTGGAAAGCGAGCTCGACGTGTTTCGCGCGCTGGTGGCGTGGGTGGAGGCGGCGCCGGGCGCGCGCGCGCCGCGGCTGGCCGCGCTCCTGGCGTCTGCCGTGCGCTTCCCCCAGCTCGACGCCAGCGCGCTGACATTCATGGACGTGCACCCGCTGGTGGCAAAGGACCGCATGGCGCTCAGCCTGGTGGCGCACGCCTACATCAGCAAGCTCATGAGCATGGAGGGCGCCCAGCCTTTTGGGCTGGCGGCGCCGCGCGCCGGCCCCCGCCGCTGCCAGCGCGGCGCGGCCGCCGCGCCGGCCACGCCCGAGGGCGCGGCGGGGCCGCAGCCTCGGCGTTCGGCGCTCGCGGCGGCAGTGCGTGCCAGCCGTGCGGCACGCCGGGGCGCCGGCGGCCAGCCGCCGCAGCCGCGGCCCGCCGCTGCCGCCGCCGAGGGAGCGGCGCAGCCGTGCATGGCACCAGCGCCGGGCGATGCGCCCACCCCCACCAGTGGCGCAGCCGCAGGCCCGCCCAAACTCCAGCCGGTGTCGCGGGTGCACAGCTTTGGGCCCGCCATCACCAAGCGCAGCTCCAGCCGGCGCAGCCTCTTTGGGCTGGACATGCCGCAGCAGCAGGAGGAGCAGGAGCGCGGCTCCGGCTCCGGCGGAGGTAGCAGCGAGAGCAAGGCGCCCGCCGCGGCGGCCCCCCCGCTGCCTGCGGCGGCGCACGCGGCCCCCGGGCGGCGCCCCAGCGGCCCGCATGCCGTGGAGATGGCGCTGTCGCCCAGCGCGGCCGGAATTCGGGGGCTGGCCGCCCAGCGCGAGCGGGAGGAGCAGGCGGCAGTGGCGTTGGACGCCGGCTGGGCCAGCCGCAAGCGGCTGCGCTTCCTGTGAGGAGGGGCGGCGGCCCGCCAAGATGCGGGCCAGTCGGCCGTGCCTGCCGGGAGGCAGGGCGGCTGCGCACCGACCTCAACACGCATCTCGACTCTTCCACTCTTCCGTTGTACAATACCACGGGGCGCGCGCACGGCTGCACATTACAGCGGCCGCGCGTGCGTGGCCACGGCACCGATATCCCTTGCTCTTCTGGGTAGGTAGGGTTAGTTAGGAGAGGACTCCTGGGACCACATTGGGTCCCGCCATGCACGTGCAGTTGCCAGCTGTGTAGGGAAGGCGGGGGTCGCCATTCCGGCCCCCGCCGCTAGGCTTGTGTTCTCACTCTTCTGCTGTTGTGTGTGTGGGAGCGTTCTCTCGGTTTCCTTGGGGCACTTGTTCCTGTGTTGGTGCGCGAGGGTTGGATAGCCTGCATGCATACACTTCTGACGGAGCGTCACAAATTCAACCCCGACCACACTTCAACCCTCTTATCCTCTTGACCACCTTTGACCCCTCTCTGCGACTCCCTCTCGACAGCCAGTACTACTCTGTTCACCCTGTTTGCCCATGCTCTCCCCTATCCCTTTGAACCTTCTTCGGCCTCCAGTCACTTTGGTCATGAAAAGCTTGTAAACATTAACACGCGACCCAGGAGCGTGGCAGTGGCGTGGCCTGTGGGCGTGCCTGTGGGTGCGGCGGCAGGAGCGGGACGGTGGAACGACTGCGGCCACCTGCCCTGGAGTGTCAGCCAATGGTGCGCACAAAGCAATTGCAACTACAGCGAAGAAAGAACCAAACAAAGAGACCGAGCAATGCAAACAGTACAGGGACCGACAGAGGGGCATGTTGACGTGTGTGTCATGAAAAAAAGAGGGGGGAAGGAATGAAAGACAGTTCGGAGGCAGACGTACAGGGCGGCGCAGGCTCCAGAGCTACAGGCCAGCAAGCGTTCCGCGGAAAAAAAAAGAGCTGCGGGCATCTGTTTGCAGGGCGACGCTACAGCGGCGAGCTGCATCAGCACAACGCCGCGACGCGCACCGCCGGTGGGCATGCTGGCCGCGCCGCGGCGGGCCTGCCCGGTAGGCCGCCGGCAAACCGGCCGCCCGGCGCCGCGGCCCGGCGCCGCGGCGGCGGCACCAGCGCGGGCGCCGCGCCGCGCCGGCGCGGCGCGGCGCCGATCGCGCCGCCGGCGCCGCTGCCGACCAGGTCGCCCGCGGCCGCCGGCGCCGGGCTGGCGCCGTTGCTGCTGCTGACGCCGCCGGCGCCGGCGCCGCTGGCGGGCGGGCTGGTGGCCAGCAGCGCCTGCAGCTTGGGCTGCAGCTCAGAGACCGAGAAGTCAAAGGGGATGGATATGAAGCCGCTCTCCCAGAGCTCATAGCAATCGTCGATCGCCAGGGAGGCGCCTGGGCAGGCGGGGGCGAGCAGGGGCGAGAGCGGAGGTTGGTCGCAGCGCGCGGCGGGGGCCCCGCCGAGCGGGGCGCGCGCGTGCAGCCGCGCACGGGAGCACAGAGCGCGGGGCAGAGCAGGGCCGACGGCGCGCTGGGGCAGCACTCGCAGCCGCCTCAGCCACGCCGCCTCACCAGACAGGTTGACCGCGGTGCGGATGGCGGGCGCGTTGTCGATGAGCCGCCGCGCGGCGGCCGCGACCTGTGCGGCAGGCGGTCGGTCATGTCGGGCGCGCGGGCACCAGACGGCGCGCGGACAACCTGGCGCGCTTTGGGCCCCGTCCGCCCCCCCCACCCCCACCCCCACCCCACCCACACCCACACCCACACACACACACTCACACCCGCCCACCCACCCACCCACACCCACGTTCACGTTCACACCACACCCCCACGCACCTTTTCCTGGTCGTAGGAGGAGCAGACGCGGATGACGTGGCGCGCGCCCAGCGCCGAGCGCACCTCCTCCAGCAGCACCTCCTCCTGCGGCGGGGTGCAGGACGTCGGTTGCCAGGCTGTGTTAGGCCGTGAGAGAGTCCACAGAGTCCACGGCAGGTGGCTCGCGTCGGCGCAGACACCGACGGCGCGCGCGACCGCCGGAAGCCCCGCCTGCTCGAAACCTCGCGCCTGCCCGCCCACCTCGGCCCGCGTGTCGGCCAGCGCGGTCGCCGCCGCGTGCGCCGCCTCGCCCGCCTCGGAGCGCAGGAAGTCGAGCAGCAGCGCCGGCGGGCAGTCGCTGCGCACCTGCGGAGGGGGGGCGGGGGGGGGGGGGGGGGGGGGGGGGGGGGGGGGGGGGGGGGGGGGGGGGGGGGAGGGGGGGGGNGCGGGGGGGGGGGGGGGGGGGGGGGGGGGGGGGGGGGGGGGGGGGGGGGGGGGGGGGGGGGGGGGCGGGGCGGGGGGGTCAGAGAGGCACAGGTGGGGGTAAGCACTGTCGGGCGCACGCCATGCCGGCCCGCACGGACCAGCCCGCTTTGCTTTTCGCTGCCTGCTGGCCCCCGCGCAGCCCGCCCCCAACCCGCCAAGAGCAAGTCACTGCCAGCCGCTGCCGCGCACCTGGAGCACCGAGCTGGAGGGCAGGAAGTCGAGCATGGGGCTGCCCTGGTCCGAGTGCACGAGCAGGGAGAACGAGAAGGCGCGGCCGCCGAGCGCGGCCGCCACCTCTGCCCGCATCTCGAGCACCGCGCCCGCCCACAGCACAAAGCGCTGGCTCGCATCCTCGGTCCGCGTGTCGCACCACACGTTCTCCATGCCTGCGGCGCGGTGGGTGGGTCGGTGTGGGTGGGTGGGTGGGTGGGTGCGGCGGGGGGGGGGGGGGGGGGGGACGCTCCTGAGCCGGTCGGGGCGGCCGGGCGGCGCGCCGCCCCACGCACCCCAGCGCGCGCGGCCGGCGCCGGCGGCCCGCCGGCGGCAGCAGGTGCATCCGCCTCCAGGCGACGGCCTGTGCACCGCCCCCCGCAGCTGCGCCGCGGCCCCCAGGGCGCACCGAGCAGCTCGCGCAGCGCGGTGGTGAGGCCGCGCGAGCGCCGCGCCCAGAACTGCGTCAGCCGCGCCAGCAGGCGCGCGCGGCCGAGGTCGAGGCGGCCGACCGCCTCCTGGATAGACCCCCGGTCGGCCACCACGTGCAGCGTGCCATCGTCTGCGTCTCGACGCAGCAGCAAGAGCGAGCGAGTGAGCAACAGCAAGGGCAAGAGCAAGAGCAGGCGAGCAATTGGGGGACAGCAAGAGCGGGCGAGCGACGGCGGCGCGAGCGACGGCGGCGCGGGCGACGGTGCGCCGCCCGGCGCGGCGGCGGCGCTGGCGTGCCACGCGGGCCCCCTCCCCCTTCCCGCACCCGCCACGTGGCTGGTCAGCGGCGCGGTGCGCATGTTGAATGAGCCGTCGCTCTCTATAAACGTCAGCGTGTCCAGGGGGCAGCTGTCGGGGTGGTAGAGCCTGCGTTGCAGGTCAGAAGAAGGGGAGGTGCGTGCCAACACTCGGCGGCGCGGCAAGCACGCCACACGCCCGGCGGCGAGCACGCCCGCACCCGGCCGCGAGCAGGCCGGCGGAGGCGCAGCGGGGACGGGCAGGGCAGGGCGGCAGCGGCGAGGCAGGGCGGCCACAGCGCCGGCGGCGGGGGACCCAGCAGGAGGGACAGAGAGCAACTGCAGTGAGAGAAAACCTGCAGCACAAGGCTAGAAACTGCAGCACAAGGCCAACTGCAACGCAGCTCCGCGCCTGAAGGACAGCCCCGCAAAGCGCTGCGGGTCGTCGGCGCACAGCGTGGTGAGGCAGGTCTCCAGCGTGCGCAGCGCGTCCACCTGCAACAGCGCGCCAGGGCGCCAGGAATCAACGCGTAGTCTCTCCCCCTGCCGCCGTGCAGTGCGAGAGCGCTGCGCGCCCAGGGGCGCCGCCCGCATGGCACTGCGCGGCGCATCGCGGCGCGGCGGGCTGTCGTTCGCCCATGCCAGGCGTGGCGCGTTTGCGCCCTCGCGCCGCCGTCCCCGCGGCGGCGCGCAGCGCCTGCACGCACCTGGCGCTGCTGCTCCGCGGCGCTCACGGCAAACTCGCCGCCAACGGCGATGCCTGCAAGCTCAAACCGCGACTCCAGCCCCGCGCGCAGCTGGCGGATGAGACGCTTGAGCGCGTCGTGCGCGTCGGCCGCACGCACCGCCTCCTCCACCACCTGCACTTGATGTGTCAGTGCGTGTTGGTTGCGTTGAACTGTGCTGCACTGGAGTGCGGCTGCACGCCCAGGGGAGCCAGCGCGGTGGCGGCCTGTCGGCAGGCCGCACGCCGCACGGCGGCGAGGCGGCGGCGTCCCTGGCCCGGGCCAGCCTCCACACCCGGTGCCCCGGCGCGCGGGCCCGCCCGGCGACCTAAGCACGCAGCTTTGCCGTAACCCCGTGCGACGCGCTGCACCCAGCAACTCGGCTCAACTCCCCAGCACCCAACGACTCGCCTCGTGCAGCCAGGCAGCCAGGTTTCGGTCGTCGGCTGCGTCGCCGCGCACCACCGCACCCGCGCCCTCGGCCAGCTCCTGCTCCGTGATCAGGCCAAAGGCCAGGAAGAGGGGGCCGAGCGAGCCCCAGGCTGGCAGCTCGGCCGCCACGCGCGCGAGGCCGCCGCCGCCGCCCGCCTCGCGCACGTAAAACTCGACTCGAGCCGGCTCCGGGCGCAGCCCCTGGGACAGCTGGTCCGCATAGATGTTGAGCGCCTGCGCGAGCGAGTGCGGATTGAGAGCGCTGGGTGGACGGACGGGCGGGCGGGCGGGCGGCGGGCGGCAGGCGGGCCCTGCACTGCGCGCCGGCGGGCCCTGGCACCGCCCTCAGCTCCGCCGTGCCCCGCACCTTGAGCGACTCGGTGTTTTTCGTGTGCTCGTAGGGGTGGGCCTGGAAGAGGTCTGGGTGCACCTGCCGCACGATGGCGCGGATGCACCGCCTCGTCTGGGCGTCCATGCTCGAGCGGAGGGGCCAATCAGCTCAGTTGGGAGCTGTCATCTCCCCTCACCGCTGCCATATGCAGATTTGGCTCGGCGTCGATCAGGCAATTGGTTGCAAGAGAGCCCAAAGGCGCTCCTTGCAGCAAGACCAGCAAAATGCATGATGGACTTTCGACCTCAGATCTCACTTCCCTGCCTCCTCCAGCCTCTCTCAGACAGTGTGGGCAAGTTGCGGGTGCGAAAAACGTAGCTAGGCGCGGCGGAAATTCTGGCTCCCCCAGCTGGACGTGTTCTGCAGGCGTTCGGGCTTGCAAACTCTCAAAACGACTTGACACTGCTTCAGCGAGCCTGAAAGGAGCTGGGAGACGCAGGCAGCGCGGCCTGCCTCGGCTCTCCTTTTGAGAGCTTCTGTGCCGCGGCCCTCTCGCGAACGGCAGATCTGCCGGGTGCGGGGCTGCCATGTGCCGGCGACCACGCGCGACGGCTGAGGAACTGGCACCTGCGTAGCGGCTGGGCGGTGGTGCCGACACCTGCTGCCCGCCCGTTGCCCGGCGCTGATGTGCCGCCCTGTGCGCGCTTTTTTTGCAGGGGCGGCGTGCAGATGGCAGCCATGAACGGCGTGCAGTATCATGGGATGGATGGGTCGCAGAAGAACAAGGTCTGCGTGGCTGTCCGCTTTCGCCCGCTCAGGTGAGGAGGCGCCGCAAGCTGCCACGCTGCATGCAGCAGGCAGCCTACGCGCGCGCGCTGCATGAGCGCACACGCCAACGCGCCGAGTCCGGCCAGCGCCGGCGGGGGGCGCCCCCCGCGGCCCCGACGGCGCCGCGCTGCCGAGCGCGCCAACCCACGCCACGCCCCTCCTCGCTCCCTTGCTGTCAACCCACCCCAGCGACCGCGAGCGCGAGCGCGGGGACCACGAGGTCTGGGAGTGCAGCGGCAACGCGGTGGGCGTCAAGGAGGCGGACGTTGGCATGCATGTGAAGTTTGTGTACGACCACGTGCTCAGCGCGGCGACGAGCAACCAGCAGGCACGAGTCTGTCGCTTGTGTCCGTTGGTGTGATTTCGTTGTTTGTGCCTGTTGGAGGCGGGGGTGGGGTTCGACCGGCAGCTGAGCGCGGCGACGAGCAGCCAGAGGTGGAGTGGGAGCCGTTGTTTTGGCGGTGGCGGCGTGGTGGTGTGCTGAGCGCGCGACGAGCAACCAGCAGGCGCCTGGAGGTGTTGCTGTTGGTGGGGAGTTGTTGTTTTTGTTGTTGGTGGTGGTGGTTCGGCGGGCCTCGCGCTGCGGCTGCGCGCGCACGGTGGAGAGCGCTGGGCGCGGTGGCCGCCGGCGCCCGGCGGGCGCCGCGCGGCAGGGCGGTCGGCTGTCGCAGCGCGCTGGCCCTTCCAACGCGCGTGCCACCCACCCCCTCTTGCGTGCATCGCCCCGCAGGTGTACAAGGCGATCGCGAGCCCGATCGTGCAGTCTGCAATGGACGGCATCAATGGCACCATCTTTGCATGTGAGACGGCAGGGGGCGTGGAAGGGTGCGGGAGAGGGAGGCGGCAGAGGCAGCTGCCGCTCTCCTCTACGCTTTCTTTGCGAGGAGGGCGTGGAAGAAAGCGCGGAGGGGGCGTGGGCTGGGCGCGGCAGCCGGACCTGGAGGGCGGGGCCCCGCTGCCGCGTGCGCCGCCGCCGCTTGCGCGCTGGGCGAAGCAGCTGCGCTCGCACACTGCTGCTGCTGCAGATGGTGTGACGAGCTCCGGGAAGACCCACACCATGATGGGCAGCGAGGAGGTGCCGGGCGTCGTGCCCCACGCGATCGCAGAGGCGCGGCGGGCGGCGGGGCGAGCGGGCGGCCTCGCTGCCGCACGCGGCCCCGCGCCCACGCGCGCGCCCTCCGCTGCTGCGCAGGTCTTCCGCATCGTCTCCAAGACGCCCAAGAAGGAGTTCCTGCTGCGTCTGTCGATGATGGAGATCTACAACGAGGCGGGTGGAAAGCAGGGGTGGAAAGCAGGGTGGGGGGGACGGCACGAGTGGAAAGCAGGGCGGAGCGAAGAGCTGCCCTGGGGCGTCGGGGAGGAGGGGCGGGGAGAGGGGCAGCAGCGCGCACGGAGCAGCAGGCGCGGCGGCGGGCCCGCCGCGCGCCGCTCCCCCTCACACCCTTGCACCTCCTCTCATCCCATCGGCCCGCAGGTGCTGAACGACCTGTTGGACCCCTCGCGCACCAACCTCAAGCTGCGCGAGGATCCGCGCAAGGTGAGCGTGTTCGCCGCTGGTAGGAGCTGCTGGCCTGCTGAGCTGCGCGTAGGAGAGACGGCGGGGGGCGCGCCGGGCGCGGCGCCGGCGGGCGCGCGCCGAGGCCCCGCCGCCGCCGTGCCCCCCTCACGGCACCGCCGCCGCCACCCTCGGCCCTCACGCACGGGCAGGGCATTTACGTGGAGGGCATCAAGGAGGAGACGCTGCTGTCGGCGGAGCACGCGCTGCAGGTGGGCGGGGCGGACGCCGCTACGCGGCGGATGCCTGAGGCGGACGCTTGACCTGCCGAGGAAGAAAGCACGGGCGCCATGGCCCCCTAGGGCTTATGGCCCCCTGGGGTTCATGGCCCCCGACGCTGCCGTCGCACGACGTCCGCGCCACGCCACGCCGCCCTCGCTCAGCCGCGCCGCGCCACGCCGCGCCGCCAGGTCATCGCCATGGGCAACGAGCACCGCAAGACGAGCGCGACCGCCTTCAACGAGGGCTCCTCGCGTTCGCACACAATAATCCGCATCACGCTCGAGGCGAGCGACCGCGCCGACGACCTCACCGACCCCAACGCCCGCCTCGGCCGCACGCTCTCCTTCCTCAACCTCATCGACCTCGCGGGCTCGGAGTCGGCCAAGGTGGGTGGGTGGGTGGGGGGGGGGGGGNGGGGGGTCCGAGGGGGGGGGGGGGGCGGGGGGTATGGTGTGGGGGTGGCCGGAAAGGAGGGGGGGCCGCTTGGGAGGGGGGGTGAGGGGCGCCTCGGCCCGGAGCAGAGGGCGCGGCTGCGTGGGCGCGGCGTGCGCCTCGGCCCCCGCCCTGCCGCCTCGCGCGCGCCCTCGTCCTGCGCGGCGCCGCGGCGCCCTCTGCCTCCCTCCCACCCCAACCCCAACCTCACCCCTCCACCCCGCTCCCACCCCACCGCCTCCACCCTCCCCCGCAGGCAGAGATCAACCGCAGCCACAGGCTGGAGGGCTCCTTCATCAACAAGTCGCTCCTCACCCTGGGCACCGTCATCCACAAGCTGTCTGAGGGCAAGGCGGCGCACATCCCCTTCCGCGACTCCAAGCTCACGCGGCTGCTGCAGGGGTCGCTCACGGGTGCGCGGCGCGCGGCCCCGCTGGGGGGAGGCCGACGGCGGGGAGCTCGGAGCCGGCCGCACCCGCGCCGCGGCGCGCCCGGCAGCGCCCCGCGCGCGGCCGCGCCCCTGCCGGCGCGCGCGCTTGCACGCGCGGCCGCGCCCTTGCCAGTGCCTTTGACGTGCTGGCACCTTGCCAGCGCCCTCGGCACGCTGGCGCCCTGTCCAATGCCGCACCCCACGCCGCACCGCGCGCAGGCACGGGCGCGCGCATCGCCGTGATCTGCACCATCACCCCCGCCTCGACCCAGGCCGAGGAGACGCACAACACGCTCAAGTTCGCCTCGCGCGCCAAGAAGATCGAGGTGCGGCGCCGCGCCCGGCGCCGCGCTCTGTTTGGGGCTGCCTGCCCTCCCGCCCCCCCGCGCGGTCGCGCGCGCGCGCCGTGCACGCGCCGCCCACGTGGACGTTCACGCGCCGCCCGCCTCCGCGCCATGCGTACGCGTGTGTGGCAGGTCACCGCGGTGCGCAACGAGATCATGGACCAGTCGTCGCTGATCGCGCGGTACCAGCAGGAGATCGCGCTGCTCAAGGGCCAGCTGGAGATCGTGATGCGCGAGCGTAAGCGCCGCGGCCGCCTCGGCCGCCGCCCGGCGCGGGGCACCCGCCGGCGGGGCGGCAGGCGGCGGGGCCCCCCGCCCGCCGCGAGGAGCTGCGGTCGGGCAGCCGCGCGCCGAGCGCGCGGGCCCCGCCCTCTGCCCCCTTGCCCACACACGCATGCGCGTGCCACGCGTGCCCCCACGCGCCCCTGCGCTCGCAGGCGGCGGCCTGCCGCTGCATGACCCTCTCAACCCCGAGGTGCGCACGTTGCGCGAGCGGCTGGAGGAGGAGCACATGGCGCTGGCGGCCAGGTGGGCGTGGCAAGGGACAGCCAGGAGTCGCGGCAAGGGGCGGGAGCCGCGGCGGCGGCGGCGGCGGCGGCAACCCTGGGTCGGCGGCGGCCCGGTCGCGGGCGCCGCCGCCGCGCGCACGGCCTCACCCGGCCGCCGCCGGCCCCCGCCCCCAACTCCATCAGGGAAAAGGAGAAGCGGCGGCTGGAGGACCGGCTCTCCCGGCTGACGGCCTGCATCCTGCACTCGGTGTCCTCGACCACCCAGCTGGAGCGGCGCCTCCGCGCGGAGCGGCTCGAGGTGGCGGCGGCGCACGCGGCGGGCGGCGGGCGGCGCGCGCGCGGCGCGCCGCCGCCGCCCCCGCGCGACGCGCCGCCCGCGGCCGACGTCGCCACCGCGCTGCGGGGACTGCGCAGCGCGGGCGCGCTCTTCCCGGGCGGCGAGCTCGCGGCGGCGGCGGCGCTGCGCGACGCGGAGAACGCGGCCGAGGTGGAGGCGGACCTCCTCCGCAAGCAGGTGACGCTCTCCCTGCTGCGCACGCATACTCCCGTGCGCCTGCTGCCGCGTGCCGTGCAGCCGCGCCGCGCGCCGCGGCGGCGACGCCTGCCCGCCCAGGCGGCCCCGTCATCACGCCTCACCCACCCACCCACCCACCCACCACTACCCACCCACCAACCCCGCCCACCCCACCCCGCAGCTCGCGGCGCTGGCGGAGGAGCTGGCGGAGAAGGAGCGGCTGATGCTGACGATCCGCAGCATGACGGGCTTCCGAGAGGCGGCGGCCTCAGCGGCCGACGAGGTGCAGCTGCAGATCATGCAGGCCGAGCGCGAGTTCATGCAGGCGAGCGCGCGCGCGGGGGCGGCGCGCGGCCCCGGCGCGGCGCGGGCTGGTTGGGTGGTCGGGCGACGCGGGGCCGCTCGCTGCGGGGGGCGGGGCCTGCGCTCTGGGAGTGGGGCGGGCGCTCGGGATGCGCTGCTGTTGGCGGGATGGCGCTCGGGTGGCACGGAGCTGGGGGGGCATTAGTCTGGGGAGCGGCAGAGGGTGAGGCGGAGGGCGAGGCGGAGGCACGAGGCGCCTCGGGAGCCGGCCTCCTATCAAGGCCCCCCCCCCCCTCTTCTTGCGGTCGCGCATGTCTACAGGCCCAGCTGGCCATGGCCGATGAACACTCGGGCAAGCTGGCGGTCGCGCTCGAGCGCATGCGGCTCAAGCTCGCGGAGGCGCAGGTGGGGGGGCGGCACGGCGCGCGCGCCTGCGCCCGCCCTCGGGCACAGCGCGTCCCTGCATGCCTGGCCCCGCGCATGCGACTCTGCCCGTCGCCCCAGCCACACGCCTCCGCCCGCCTGTCGCCCAAACCACGCACCTCCGCCTCGTCCCCTTCCCCTCCGCTCATCCTCCTCTCGTCCTCAGGGAGTGGACCCCGAGTCCATCGACCTGGACGCGCTTGTGGAGGGTGTGGGCCTGGAGGGCGAGGGCGAGGCGGCGGCGGCGGCGCTGGAGGAGGCCGCGCGCCCGCTGCGCCGCGGCTACGACCACGTGCTCGCCGAGAAAGTGCTCAAGATTGAGGAGAAGGTGAGGGCGAGACTGTGGGTGGTGGTGGTGGTGGTGGTGGTGGGTGTGTGGGTGGGTGTGTGTGTGTGTGGGGGGGGGGGGGGGGGGAGGAGGGGCCGGGGGTTTCTT
>PCFQ01000082.1:1136235-1147894 GCA_003063905.1 Chlorella sp. A99
GGGTGGGGGGGGGGGGGGGGGGGAGCGGCCCGGGAGTTCTTCGCTGGTCGCGGTTCCGCGCGTGGGGGGCGAGGGCCATCGGGGCCCGGGAGGAGGGCCGCGCCGCGCCCACGCGCGCCCGACACCTCGCGCCCGCCCCGCAGGTCGCGCTGGCGCTCGAGGCGCTGCGCTCCAAGGAGGAGCAGATCTTGAGCCAGCGGGAGGTGCTGGCCACGCTCACGGGGCTGGAGGACGCGGTGCAGCAGCAGGTGTCGGAGCTGGGCGTCGAAAACACAAACCTGCGGCGCGAGCTGGAGCGCCTCGAGACGCAGAACAACAACCTGCAGGCGCGTCTTCTGCGTCTGCGTTTTGCTTGCCCGGTGGCGCCGGCACCGCCGGGGCGACGTGCGCGTCCGCTCCACGCGGCCGCCGTGCGGGCGGCAGGGGGCGGGGCGCGGGGCGGGGGTCCGCGGGGCCTGCGGCGGCGCGCCGGCGCGTCCCCCCGCCGGCACCCACCCTCCCACCCTCTCGCCCTCGCCCCCAAACCCCCAACCCCAACCCCGTTCCGTCCTCGCCAGGGCTACAACCTCGACTACATGTCCAACGAGGAGCTGAGCGAGCTGATCGGCGGGCTGACCCAGGCGGTGGAGCGCGTGCGCGTCACCGTGCAGCTGCGGCGCCTGCAGAAGAAGAAGAGCGTGTCGGGGCTCGCGTTCGTGCAGGTGGGCGGGGGCGAGGGAGGCGGCCGCTGCGCGGCGGCCGGGGGGTGCCCGGGCCGCGGGTGGGGCGGGGCGCGAGAGAGAGAGGGGCGTCTGCCGGCAGCTGCCTCTGTGCCTGTCTTTATGATTGCTCCCCACCCCCGTCCCCCTCCCCGCAGGGTGGCGGCACTGTGAGCGGCATGACGCGCGAGGCGATGCGCGCCGCGCTGCACGAGCTGCAGCAGCACACGGCGCGCGCCGCGTCCGCGGGCGGCGCCGAAAACCTCGAGGCGCTCTGAGCAGCCAGCCGCGGCCGCGCTCTCTGAGACGCCTGTGCCGCCGCGCTCCCAGCGACGCCCGGGGCCCGCTCGTGGGCCCCGAGCGGGCGCCAGCAGGATGGCCGTGCGCCGCCGCGCCGCAGTTGTCAGGTCGATGCGGCGTTTGACTAGTAGCTACTCGCCCACCCCGAGACTTCCCTCCCCAGAGATTCCTGTGTTGGCTCCTGCAGTTATTTGCTCGCGCTTTGCTTGCCCGCCGCTCCCCTTTCTTTGATACAGACGCTATTTCAGTCGAGACACGCTGTAACTTATGCTGCGCTGTATTCGTTGCGAGCCTGCCTTGTCCAGGTGCCCACACGTGGGGAGCAGCTGCAGTTGAGCCGGCGAGAGGGGGGGGCTGCCGGCAGAAGCGCGGCCCCTGGCGCGCGCGCTATTCACGCTGCGCATCGTTGCAGACAGCGCGGGAGGCGGTGCGGCGCCGACGAGTACGCGCCCGCTCATGCACTGAGAATTCCAGCCTCATGAGGTGGGTTCGCCGGCGCGCAGCTCTTGTTTAACAAGTTCCCTGCCCCCGTCCGCGGCGCTCGTTCAGTTCGGCGCAGCTCTCTCACACTTCGCAAGGCAAGCAGAACAGCTGGTTCTCTTTCAAATCGTGGGCCAGCTCTTTCACATCACAATACCCACATCACAATTCTTGAAAGACTGTCAAAACTCCTCCCACCCCACCACCGCACACGGACCGCCGCCACCGCCTCCTGCAGGAGGCGGGCCTTGATGGCTGCCACCTTCGCCTTCTCTGCTGCCTTCTCCGCCGCCGCCAGCAGCAGCGGCCTGGGCAGCATGCACGGCTGCACCCTGCGCAGCACCGGCCTGGCCGCCGCCCGCCGCTCCTCTGCCGCCGCCCGCCGCTCCTCGGCCGAAGTGATGGTAACTTCGCCGGTGGCAAAGTTGATCGTTGCGACCATGTTGCCGCCCCACTGCTCCAGCTGCCGCTGCTCAGCGCGCGCGTCTGCCTCGTCCAGGAGCGCGGCGATGCACTCCTTGTAGCCCTTGGCTTGCTGGCGCCGGCGGCGCCCGCCGCCTTGGGCAGGTCTGCGGCAAAGTTGGCCACCGCGCTGACTCTGGCGGCGTTCGCCGGCATGGGTGGCAGCAGATTGACGTCCTCCCACGTGAGGCTATCATCATCATCCGCCACGGCGGGCGCCGCCTCGGCCTCGGCGCCCTCGCCCGCAGCTGCGCCAGCGGCCAGCTCGGCCGCCTCCGCCCCGGCGTCGTCGGCTGCCAGCTCAATCGAGCCGGCTGCTCCCATGGTCCCGCCGCCTCCGCCAGCGGCGCGACCGGTGGCGCGACCGGCCTGTCTTGGAGCTGCGGGGGGCGGGGCGGGGGAGGGACTGTGTAGACCTGTCGGGAGCTGCCACATGCATCAAGTTGCATGCGCCTCGCGCTGACCGCCTCCCCGCACCTCTTCGCCGCTCTGTCTCGGCCGACTATTCACATAGGCGGCAGGCGCCGACTCTCGGGGCCACATCGAAGGCATGTCGAAGGGTTGTGCTTCCAACTGTCCTCCTTGCGGGCGCCCAGCCGTCCCTCGGAAGTGGAAAATGCCGAATTTACTGTAGTGGGAGGCAGGAGAGTGAGTTTGGATGTCCCGCGGCAAGTTTTCTTTCCTGGCAGCGCATTTCCATCCATGTATCACACCTTGACTGCCGCATTGAGAGCCGCGAGGCGATGCGTGCCGATCCCTGTGGGAATCCCGACTTCTCACCCACGCATGCAGGAGCAGGTGCTGGTGCAGCCTGCGCCCGCGCCAGCAGGCGGCCGCGATGTAGCAGCAGGCGATGCTGCAGCTGGCGACTGCGACGCTGCAGCAGGCGAGGCCGCAGCAGGCGAGACCGGAGCAGGCGACGCTGCAGCAGGCGACCGAGACGCCAACGTGCCTTCCGATGGCTCGGCGGCCACCCCTGCGCCTGCATGGTTGCCCGTGGCTGGCGCGCCAGCGGTGTCTAGCATGCCCGACCCTCCCCCTGCTGCAGCCCTGGCAGGTGGCCCCGCCGCCCTGCCGGCAGTTGCAGGCGGGGATGCTGGCTGGCGCAGCGCCGTGGCCGTCAGTCCTAGTAACCTGCTGCAGGAGGACGATGCTGCCGGCGGTGGTGGCGATGCAGCGGGCCTCGACGCCCTGCCAACCATGCGCAGTGTGCAGACGGCAGCCGGCCGTCGACAGCAGCCCCCCCGGCGCAAGAGCCGTTTGGCGCCGGCAGAGGGCGCAGATGCTCGGAGCGCAAACGCGACGCTGGCGGCTCACCAGTGCGGGCAGCGGGGTTCGACGGCGCCAAGAAGCCGCGGCTATCAGCGAGTGCCGACGCCGGCTGCGGCGCGGGCGCGGGCGCGGGCGGGGGCGCGGGCAGCTCCGCCGTCCCCTCGGTGCACTGGTACCCGCTGAACCGCATGGTGCCCGCCAAGTGCACGGCGGAGGAGGCGGGCAGGGGCTGCGGCCTGCTGGCGCTGCCGCAAGCGCTCAACCTGGTGGACGCGGGCGGCCGGCCACCGCCCCTGCTCCCCTCAGCTACTGCGTCTGCCTCGCGCTGCCGTGCGGAAGGCTGCCGGCGGCGCTTGGCCGGGGTGGGCGGCAGCGCCTCGGCTGTGGGCCCCTCTGCCTCCACCTCATCCTCGGTCGCCGTCCCGCTGCCGCCTGCCTCACTGGCCGGCGCGCAGCCTCCCTTGCCCCTCCGCCCCCTGCGGCTGCTGCGGTCCGTGTGCAGCGGCCTGGCCACGTTGTCGCCGCCCACCTGCCGCTCATCAGCAGGTGCGCGCGCAGCCCGCCGCTCACACTGCGCAGCGTGAGCGGCGCCGTCACCACCGCATTGGAGATGTTGGGCAAGATAGCAGGCAAGGCGCTGCCCCGCCCCGCCCCACCCCACTCCCATTTGCACCGACCAGGCGGCGCAACAGTAACGCAGCAGGGGCGCACAACGCACCTCATCCATCCGCCCCTTCATAGTGATGTGCACATCACTATTCAGCAGCCGCCAGTGGTCGGTGTGGAGAGGGACGTGGCCGCTGTGCTCGAGCTACCGCTGCCGACCGCTGCTTGCCATGACTGCCAATGTGCCAATGCCTGCTGCTGCTGGCATGGGTGGGCACTCCTCTGTCTGATTATCAACCGGCGAGAACACAAGGCGCCGCCCCTCCGCGCCGATGGAGCAGCACACAGGAAAGGTCCAAGGTGTGGGCCTCCAAGCCACCATAGGTCCGAGAGACCTGCACACACAAGCTGTCGCATCAGGAAGGCAAGAGAGCAGCCCAGGGGCAGGGTGTACACAGCAGGAGCTGAGGTGACACATGTGTCACCTTAGCTCCTGCTTGTACGCTGGCCACAACGCGGGGGGCAGCGCCGCTGCCAGCAACAGCCTGCTGGCCCCCGCGTTTTGGACTTCAGCAGCTGCTGCACGGTCGCAGCAGCTGCGGCACCATCTACGCCCGCCGCAGAGGCCAGATCGGCTGGTGTGAAGCGATGGACAATGGACATGGCGTCTTGCCAGAGTTGCCCACCAATCTCCGTGCTTCGCAGCCCCCTAGCCTCTGCAGGGCTGTAACTGTCCAATTCGAGCCCATCCAGCACCACTTGCTAGGTGGCGGGCGAAAGCATGCCCATGGCGGGCGAAGTCGGCAGCGAACCCAAGCGCTGGTTTGGCCCTCCCTGACAGCTGTCTGAGGGCACAGGGATAGGCTGGCAGGCAGCGAGCGTGCGTTTCCAGGAAGAAAAAAATGTGGCATAAGATGCAAGGTGGAGAGACGCGGGGCAAACAGCCAAGGACCATCGTTTTTGCATGTCCCTGTCTCTGCATACATCGTCGCGCCACGATGTGCCAGCAGATTGATAGAAGTAGAGACGAACCATGTTTGCTCGAGCTTCCGCCCTCGAATTGTGCATTGTAGGCGAGTCGGGTGCGCGGCATTCCTCGAGAGCTGATTTCGTTAATATCAGCCAGTACGTTTACTGCAATCTCCTGTACCAGTGTACCTGACATTGAACCTTGGCCAACGTGAAATGCAGCCATGTTCATCATGTTCAACACGTGTTTTCAACTCGCCCAGGGAGCACGTGATTCGAACTTCACCATGCTGTAAGCGCCCTGGCTGTGTGTGTGTGTGTGTGTGGAACGCTTGCAGGTGGTGAGTGCCCCTGGTTGTTTGGTAATCTCTTCGCGGCCTGGTCTGTCTTAACGTGGTACTGTATCGCTTGTCACTGCCACCCCTGGTGCACTTGTGCTTGCGTGACCGTGGCTCCCTCTCCTTTTCCCTGCTGGGCACCCTTATTCCGTGCAATGCTTGCAGCGGGTGAGTGCTCTTGACAGATTGGAAAATTGTGTGGCCTGGTCTGTTGAGCGTGGCACTGCCACCTCCGGTGCACCTGCACTTGCGTGACGGTGGCTAACTCCTGGTTCCCCTGCCGACCGCCCTGGCTCCGTTTGTGGAACGCTTGCAGCTGGTGAGTGACTCTGGTTATTTGGCAATCTCTTCGTGGCCTGGTCTGCCCAGTGGGGTCCGTGTGGTGGTTGTCACTGCCATTCCCGGTGCACCTGCCTTGCGTGACGGTGGCTAACTCCTGGTTCCCCTGCCGACTCGGAGTGCCCTGAATCCGTTTGTGGAACGCTTGCAGGTGGTGAGTGCCCCTGGTTATTTGGTAATCTCTTCGCGGCCTGGTCTGTCTTAACGTGGTACTGTATTGCTTGACGCTACCACCCCCGTGCACTTGTGCTTGCATGACCGTGGCTCCCTCTCCTTTTCCCTGCTGGGCACCCTTATTCCGTGCAATGCTTGCAGCAAGTGAGTGTTCTTGACAGATTGGGATTCTCTGCGTGGCCTGGTCTGTCGAGCATGGCACTGCCACCCCCGGTGCACATGTGCTTGCGTGGTGTGGCTGACTCGCTCCCCCTTCCTGCCGAGCGCCCTGACTCCGTTTGTGGAACGCTTGCAGGTGGTGAGTTCTCCTGGTTAGTTGGAAACTCTCGTGGCCCAATGCGGCACTGTATCGCTTGTCACTGCCACCCCCGGCCGGTGCACTTGTGCTTGCGTGACGTGACGGTGGCCGACTCCTTTTCTCTGCTGGATGCCCTGATGCCGTGGAACGTCCGCAGCGGGTAAGTGGGCCGAGCAGATTGGGAATCTCTGCGTGGTCTGGTCTGTCAGGTGTGGCAGTGTGTGTTGCTTGTCGGGGCATGCAAAGGTGGCCCTGAGCTTGCGTGGCTGTGGCTGACTCTTCCTCTGCTGGATGCTCTTGACGCCACGGAACACTTCCAGATAGTGAGTGCTTCCGACAAAATGGGAATGTTTGCATGGCCTGGTCTGTCGAGCGTAGCACTGCCAGCCCTCGTGCACTTGACTGTGGCTGACTCGCTCTTGCTCCCTTCCCTGACGAGCACCCTGTCTCCGTTTGAGGAACGCTTGCAGCCTGTGAGTTGTCCTGGTTAGTTGGAAACTCTCGTGGCCCAATGCGGCACTGTATCGCTTGTCACTGCCACCCATGGGTGGCCACCGTGCACTTGTGCACTTGCGTAGCATGGCTGACTCGCTCTCCCTTCCCTGCCGAGCGCCCTGACTCCGTTTGTGGAACGCTTGCAGGTGGTGAGTTGTCCTGGGTTATTTGGAAACTCTTCGTGGCCCAATGCCGCACTGTATCGCTTGTCACTGCCACCCCGGTGCACTTGTGCTTGCGTGACCGTGGCTCACTCTCCTTTTCCCTGCTGCACACCCTGAATATGTGCAATGTTTGCAGCATGTGAGTGCTCTCGACAGATTGGGATTCTCTACTTGGCATGGTCTATCAGCGTGGCACTTTGTTGCTTGTCGCTGCCACCCCCGGTGCACTTGTGCCTGCATGACCGTGGCTCACTCTACTTTTCCTGGCTGGGCACCCTGATTCCGTGCAATGCTTGCAGCGCGTGAGTGCTCTTGACAGGTTGGGATTCTCTGCGTGGCCTGGTCTGTCGAGCATGGCACTGCCACCCCCGGTGCACATGTGCTTGCGTGGCGTGCCCGACTCGCTCCCCCTTCCCTGCTGAGCGCCCTGACTCGTTGTGTGTGTGTGTGTGTGTGGAACGCTTGCAGGTGGTGAGTGCCCCTGGTTGTTTGGTAATCTCTTCGCGGCCTGGTCTGTCTTAACGTGGTACTGTATCGCTTGTCACTGCCACCCCTGGTGCACTTGTGCTTGCGTGACCGTGGCTCCCTCTCCTTTTCCCTGCTGGGCACCCTTATTCCGTGCAATGCTTGCAGCGGGTGAGTGCTCTTGACAGATTGGAAAATTGTGTGGCCTGGTCTGTTGAGCGTGGCACTGCCACCTCCGGTGCACCTGCACTTGCGTGACGGTGGCTAACTCCTGGTTCCCCTGCCGACCGCCCTGGCTCCGTTTGTGGAACGCTTGCAGCTGGTGAGTGACTCTGGTTATTCGGCAATCTCTTCGTGGCCTGGTCTGCCCAGTGGGGTCCGTGTGGTGGTTGTCACTGCCATTCCCGGTGCACCTGCCTTGCGTGACGGTGGCTAACTCCTGGTTCCCCTGCCGACTCGGAGTGCCCTGAATCCGTTTGTGGAACGCTTGCAGGTGGTGAGTGCCCCTGGTTATTTGGTAATCTCTTCGCGGCCTGGTCTGTCTTAACGTGGTACTGTATTGCTTGACGCTACCACCCCCGTGCACTTGTGCTTGCATGACCGTGGCTCCCTCTCCTTTTCCCTGCTGGGCACCCTTATTCCGTGCAATGCTTGCAGCAAGTGAGTGTTCTTGACAGATTGGGATTCTCTGCGTGGCCTGGTCTGTCGAGTGTGGCACTGCCACCCCTGGTGCACTTGTGCTTGCGTGGCGTTGCTGACTCGCTCCCCCTTCCCTGCCGAGCGCCCTAACTCTGTTGGTGGAATGATTGCAGCTGGTGGGTGACTCTGGTTAATTGTCAATCTCTCCGTGGCTTGCCTGTCCAACGTGGCATCGTATCGCTCGTCTCTGCCACTATCGCCCGCCACCAGCCATGCTACGATAACGTAGCATGGCTGACTCGCTCTCCCTTCCCTGACGAGCACCCTGTCTCCGATTGTGGAACGCTTGCAGCTGGTGAGTTCCCCTGGTTATTTGGAAATCTCGTGGTCCAACATGGCACTATATTGTTTGTCACTGCCACCCTCTGTGCACTTGTGCTTGCGTGACCGTGGCTCCCTCTCCTTTTCCCTGCTGGGCACCCTTATTCCGTGCAATGCTTGCAGCGAGTGAGTGCTCTTGACAGACTGGGAATCTCTGTGGCCTGGTCTAGTGTGACAGTGTGTATTGCTTGTCGGGGCATGCCCGGTGCACTATTGATTGCGTGACCGTGGCTGACTCTCCGTTTCCCTTCTGGGCACCCTGATTCCGTGCAATGCTTGCAGTCAGTGAGTGCTCTCTAGATAGTTACATGAATGTTTCTACAGAAAGGGAATCTCTGCGTGGCTTGGTCTGTCTAGTGTGGTAGTGTGTGTTGTCGGGGCACGCCCAGTGCACTTTTGATTGTGTGACCGTGGCTGACTTGCTCTCCCTGTCCCTGTTGGGCGCCCTGGACTGCCCCTGAGGAATGCTTGCAGGTGGTAAGTGCTCCCGACAGCACGACAATATCTGCGTGACCTGGTCTGTCCAGCGTGACCCGTGTGTTGCTTGTCGCCCCAGTGCAACTGCTTGCGTGACTGGTTGACTCTCCTGTCCCCTGCTGGATGGCCTGACGCCGTGGACCGTTGGCAGCACGTGAGTGTCTCCGACAAAATACTGCGTTGCCTGGTCTGTCCAGTGTGGCCCGTGTGTTGTGGGAGCATGCCCCCAGTACACTTGTGTTCGCGTGGCGGTGGCTTACTCTCCTTTCCCCTGCTGGATGCTCTGACAATGTGGAATGCTTGCAGCTGTTGGTTTAGGGTTTAGGGTGCTCCTGGTTGGGAATCTGTTCGTGGTCTGGTCTGTCCAGCGTGGCCCGTGTTTTCGTGGCCGTTGGTGACTCGCTCTCGCTATGACATCGTGGACTGCTTGCAGCTGTTGATTGCTCATGGTTGGGATTTAAGTGCCAGGTCCCCGGGCCGCAGATTGAGGTACATCGCGAGGGTGTTGAGGGCTATCTTGTGGCGTTGCCCGGCGGCCTTGCGAGGCACGGTTTGAGAGGTGGCACTCCAGCCCCATCCAACGGGGGATGTCTCCCGGGAAGGCGTTCGGGAGGATAGCCTATCCCGACTGCAGGATGCCCCATCCCTGCCGCCGGCGGTCTCCATCCTGCCGGCCCCATCTCCCCCCTCACCGGCTCTCCATCCAGCGTGCGCCGCCTCCGATCGGCCCCGTGGAGGGCTGCGAAGCCCAATGCGAGCGGGGCCAGACGCGGAGAGCGAATGGAGAGAGAGTCCATCCTCCCATCCTTAGCTGCGGCCAACGGCTCGCGCTGCGTTACAGTCGATCATCTCATGCAAAATACAATGATGGGTTGCGCAGAGGTGGGGAACATGATGAGTGCGAAGGGAACCACACCCATGGTTGTGCCCCCGCCCGGCGGCGGCACCCCTGCTGCCCAGGCCTGCTGCCACTGGAAAAACTGTCACAGAGTATGGTCAGTCAAGTCATTGGCAGAAATAGAGCAAACAGCAGCACCACTGCTGGTCAGGGCCCTGGGCCAGGGCCTGCCGCCTGCCGCCGCCGCGGCTTGTGCCCCTTGGGCTTCGCCTCCTCTGCCAGCCGCCCCCCTGCGTTCACGCTCGCCAGCTCCGCCTCCATCATGCGCCTGTCGCCCTCATCCACTGACTGACTGAGGGGGCTACATAAGAGCCACATACACGAAACTCGTGCACCGCCACAAGGACGAATCTGGAAAGCCAGACGGCAGAGCGGGGGCGGGCGGAACCACCGACCCCGCCCCCAAAGATAGTTACATTAACGTCTGTATATTGGTCAATCACTGAACCGTGACAGACGGTGGGAATGAAAACGCAAGGTGGGGGACGCATGAACAATCAGGGCGTGGATCAGCTGACCCCCCCACATCGCCATCCACATGTATGCGCAGCGGGTGCCGCGGTGGCTGTCTCCACCATGCTGGCCGTGGGGTAGGCCACTGCGCCCCTCATCCTACCGCCCCATCCAGCTATCAAGGGCTCAATGAAGCAAAGTGATGCAAGGTGTTGCAAGGTGCTGCAAGGTGGTGGTGGCCGCCGCGCCGCGCCGCGCGAGGGGGCGGTCGGGCGAGAAGGGACTGCTGCTGCTGACATGCCAGCTGCGTTGATCGTATCTCATGATGGCTGCGAGAAGGCTGGGACACGATCTGGGGCGAAAGATCCAACGGCTGAAACTGCCAACGGCTGCGCGCGCCTCCGATCGAATAAGCGCCACCACCATGCGACTACGCATCCGTCAGAGTCGCGATAAACGGGCGGCGGCAGAGGAGCGGCGGGCGGCGGCCAGGCCGGTGCTGCGCAGGGCGCTGCCGTGCATGCTGCCCAGGCCGCTGCTGCTGGCGGTGGCGGAGAAGGCGGAGAAGGCGGAGGCCATCAAGGCCCGCCTCCTGCAGGAGGCAGCGGCAGCCCCCCACCTCTCGCTGGCTCAATTGCCTCCGAGGTTGCAAGAACGAGCACTCCAGGAGGGGGAAGGCTGGCAGAGGCAGCATTGAAAAGCGAGAGTGGCGCGCTCAGAGCGGCGCCGGCGGCGGCGGTGGCCGTATGAGGGGCATGTGTGTGCACACACACATGCCTTCACTCAGCATGGCGGCGTCACCTGCTCCCGTCTCCGATGCAACTCATGCTGAGCTGTACTCAATTTGAGCTTCCCCCCTCCAGGCCCCCGCACATGTGTGAGCGCGGCAGGGGTCACCTCAGTTCTGACAGGCAGTATCAACACAGGAAAATTTTTAGGGCACTGAGCAGGGGGTCAGCTGTCATTGTTGGTCAATTGACAGCCCCCAGCCAGCCCACTTACCAACCCCAACTGCCTGCCCCGGGGCAGGGCAGGGACGGTACGTCCCTGCGCCAAGCGGCGTGGCTGCCACTCACGTGGACACCGGTCGTCGCCACGCCGACACCGGTGGCAGCCACGCCCGCTTGGCCCCCCCCCTCACGACTCACGTCGACGCCGCCGCGCCGTGCGCCGCCAGCAGCGCCTCGGCCTCTGGCAGCGTCGGCTGCGCGCCGATTGCGCCCGGCTTGGTGCAGGTGGCGGCGCCGCAGGCGGTGGCAAACTCCACTGCGCGGGCGGTGGGTGGGTTGCAACACTGGCTGAGATCAAATGCACAACCACAAGCCCCCCCAAGCCTTTCCCCGCCACCCGCTGGCAACGGCTCGCGCGGCCAGCTGCAGAGCCGCCGCCGCTCCCCCCGCCCTCCCCGCCCTGCCCGCCCCCAGCCTCGCCTCTTGCCGCCCGGACCCGTCCGGCCCCTCCCCACGCGCCGTGGCGCGCGTCCCGCCCACCCGCGCGGCGCAGCTTGGTCGGGTCGGCCAGCAGCGAGTCGAGGCTGCCGGCGAGGAGCATGTAGAAGATGAAGCCTGCAGGAGGAGGTGAATAATTACAATATCAATAATAAGGACCGGAAAAATCAATCAGCGTGTAGGAAATGAAGCCTGGGAGGAGGGAACAACAGCACAGGTGAACAGGCGAAAGGAGCGACACCACTCTGCGTCCCACCCACCCTGGCCGGCCTGTGCACGGCCCCTCTTGCCCCTCCCCGGCGG
>PCFQ01000082.1:1155764-1167478 GCA_003063905.1 Chlorella sp. A99
CCCCGGCCGCCGCCTGGCCAGAGAGGGCCCCCCCCCCCCCCCTGTCATACACACTGCCCCCTGCAATTTGCACCGGCCGGGGCCCCCGCTGCCGCCCCCGCAGGCCGCAGCTCACGCCAGAGTACGAGGCAAACCGCATCTGGCTGGCGCCCCCGGCGGAGCAACTGATCGCCCCCTTTCTGGACGGACAGTGCGAGCACTGGGAGTCGGTGCCGCCGCCCGCGCCGGCCAACGCCAGCAGGGCAGCGGCCCCACCGGCTGGCGCCAGCGCAGCGGCGGGCGCCGGCGGCGGGTGAGAGGCGCGACGTGCGGGAGCAGCGGCGGCCGGCTGGCATCTGCTGCCGTGCCCGCGGCGTGCAGGCAGGTCCACCCTGCACCCCCGCACTGCAGCCGGCCTTCGGGGCGCCGCTAGGCCTGCACCCCCTTGCTCCGGTCGCGCCCGGCGGGCGGCGCGCCGGCCAAGCGGCTGCCCTGGCCATCACCGCTAGGAGCGTTCTGCGGCCTTCCATGCATGCATCATGCAGGCCGTGCGACACCAGACCAGCGCAGAAGCGGCCGGATCACCTACCCAAACAGGCCCGCGACGACGGAAGCAGCCAGAAACGCTCAACTGCGCAGGCCAGCCACAATTGTGCACTAGAGAGCGCGATCTGTCTTGGCAAAGCGGGCGCTACTTGTAATCGAGCTCCCGGGGCATGATTGGCGGGTCCCGGCACCGCCCCACCGCCCGCCAGCCAACCCGGCTGTCGCAGTCTGCTCAGCTTCCCCCAGCGGCACCTTCAGCTCCACCGGCTGACAAAGGGCAGCCCATTACACAGGAGACGGGGTGCGCGGCTCTGCCTTGCGGCGTCGCCCGCAGGGCCGCCGCCTGCGCGGCACCCAGCGCTCATCCCCACCGCGCCAGGCAGGCGGCCGCGCCGTGCTGCAAAAACGCCTGGCGGCTCACCGCCAGGTGCCCGTACTCTGCCGAGGCGCCGACCAGCGCGGCGCCGCGCCAGGCGGCGGCGGCGGGCGCCTCTGGCAGGTGGACTGCCAGCTCATAGTCGTCCGGCACCAGCGGCCGCAGCTCCGCATACAGCCGATCCCGGAAGCCGGGGCAGCCGGCGCAGCCGCCTGCGCGCGGCGCGCCGGGAGGGGGGCAGAGGGGGGGGGGGGGGGAGCAGCCGCGCATGAGCCGGCTGCCGCCCGCGCAGCTGCCTGCCTGCAGACGTCTGCACTCGTGCGCCCACCCGTCCACCGCCCACCCACCCGTGAGCAGCACGTTTGAATAGAGAAGGCCGTGCAGCTGGGGGTCCACCGCCTGTGCGTGTCACGCAGAAGGGAGGGGGAGGCAGGCCTGTTTGGAAAGACGAGGAGACTGCGCACGCGGCGCCGCCTCGGCCGCCTCCCTCGGCCGCCGCCGCCGGGCGCCGGCGCTCGCCGCGCCCCCCTCCCCGCCGCAGCCGCCGCGTCGCCGCCGGCCGCCCTGGCCCGACCCGCACGGGCCTTCCCTTCCCCGGCGCGCCCAGCGGCCGCCCCACCTGCACCGCCGCCGCGATCGCCTCTGCCAGCCCGGCCTCGTGCATTCCGATATCTGAGGGGCGGAAGAGCGCCTCTGGCACCATGAAACGCTCGTTGTTCACCACCAGCAGCGTCTGCTTGGCCCCCGCGGGCGCCTTGCCGCCGGCGCCGGCGCCGGGGGGCGCGCCCCCGTCGGCCGCCGAGCCGCCCGGCGCCTGCTGCTGCTGCTGCTCCGCGCCGCCGCCGGGGGCGGCGCCGGGCGCCTCGCCAGGCACCTCCCCCAGCACGTGGCCCCAGGTGCTGCTGATGCCGTCGGGCAGCACATACTCCACCCTGCGCGCCACGCCGCGCCAGCGGGGCAGGCGAAGTGGTGAGGGCCCGCGCCGCACCCACCCCCGCGCTGCTGTTGCTGCAGCTCTTCCCTCACGCCTCTCCTGAGCCCCCCCCCCCTCCTCCACCCCCCCGTCAGCCCCGCCGCGCTGCTGCCGCCCCGCCGCGGCGCGCCCACCGGTGCTGAGAGTGGCGGCCGTGCGCGGCCGTGAGGTCTGCGGCCACGTCCTGGGACACGAAGCACAGCCGCTCCTTGATGTGCTCAAGCAGCAGGAACTCATCCATCAGATTAATCGACCTGCGCAGGGGAGGGTGGGAGGGAAGGTGCGGCGAGGTGGAAAGGACGGGAGGAAGCGACGGGGGTGGCGTGAAGGACGGGGCGGGCGCGAAAAACGCCCGCGCCGGCGCTCGCGGCTGAGCAGTCTGACAACCGGCTCTGCGCGCGGCGCCCCCCCACCGGTGCGACGCACGCACTCAGCTATCATGCACTCGCACTATTCTATGTATTGGTGCAAACCCACCGGTAGGACACCAGCTCCTTCATGTGGTTGGTCAGCGCCTTTCCACCCAGGTCCACGCGCCGCACCCCAGCCGCCAGCACCCGCCAGTCGAAGAGCGGCGCCGCGTGCGTGAAGCTGAACCCCGCGTCCACCACCAGCGCGCAGCCTGCGGCGGCAGGTGGGGCATCTCTTAGCAGCGGCGGCTGCACCGACGGCAGCGGCGGCAGCGGGGGGGGGGGGGGGACGGCGCCGGCAGCAGCGGCAGCACGGCAAGGGACAGCAGGTCGGGCGCGGGAGGGGCAGGGGCGCGCGGAGCACGGGACCGAGGGAGCCGCGGGAGGCCCCCCTCGCCTGCGCCAGCACCGCGGCAGGCGGCACTGCGGCGCCTCGGGGCCCCCCCGGCGGGCCTGACGGGCAGCGCACCTGCCGCGTTGGCCGGCAGTGTGGGGTTGAGGTGCGCGTGCCAGCGCAGGCTGAGCACCGCCGGCGGAAGCATCACGACGGAGGCAAAGCCAAGCTCCCCCAGCACCACCTGCAGGGCAGAGGGGGGAGGTTGAGGAGGGAGGGGGGATGAGCAGGAGGAAAAGGGCACGGCAAAGGGGGGCGAGGGGCAGGGTGGGCGGGGCAGGGTGGGGCGCGACAAAGGGGGGCGAGGGGCAGGGTGGGCGGGGCAGGGTGGGGCGCGACAAAGGGGGGCGAGGGGCAGGGTGGGCGGGTACGGGACGTGGCGTGCAGCACAGCGGCGTGCCGGCAACAGACGCCGCCCCTGAAGGAGGGGAGGGGCGGGCCCGCGGCCGCACCGGCGACCAGGCCCGCGGCGGCGCCCCGCCGCCGACGGTGCCATACCCCGACGGCGCCCCGCCCCCGCGCGCCTGCAGCGCCGCCTCGCGCATCGCGGGCAGGCAGAGGTAAGGCTCTGTGAGCACGAGGCCGCAGGAGGACGGCTGCACCTTCAGCAGGCTCCGCAGCGCCCTGCAGGCCATGGACGGGTCGCCAGGTGGGCGGAGGCGGGACAGACGTCGGTGGCAGCGGCGCGCCACCCTGCAGCAGCGCAGTCGAGCGCCGACGCGGATGCGACCCGGCGGCGCCCACCCCGCGGCGGCGGCGGCAAGCGCGCAAGGCGCGCCGCGCTCCGCGCCTGGCCCAGATGTCCTTTTGCAGGGCCCAGTCCACCACGTAGCCGCGGTCGACGGGGCGCCGCAGCGCGAGGGAGCTGACGTCTTTGCACCCACGTATGTCGGGGCCCACCATTGTGATGCGCTCCCCCTTGACGCGGGCCGCCGCATTGGGGAAGACGCTGCGGCGGGTGGCGGGTGCAGCGCAGGGGCAGCACAGGTGAGCCACTTGCTCACCTCGGAGCGTGCGAGCGAGCGGCTGGCACCGCAGCGCGAGGCCGCGGGACAGAGCGGCGCCGCGAGCGCACCTGGGCTCGCCCTGCATGGCCGCCATGCCGATCTTGACGGTGCAGCCGCCGCTGTCCAGCGCGACCACCCGCGCCATGGGGCGCAGCTTCCTTGCTGCCCAGCCGTCGGCGCCCGACCTGCCGCCCCCGCCCGCCCGTTCGGCTGTCCCTCCCGATGCTCTCCCTTACTCCAGATGTGGCTGATGGTGACTCAAGGTACTCTGCAGCGCGCGTGAGGGTGCCTGGAGTGCAACGAGCAAGATGGCCTCTCGCGACGACGGGAGTTCTCCAATCAGCAGGCCGAGTTTCACTGTCACAGCGCAATCGACGATCGCTGCAAACAGGAGCAAGAACAGAAGAAGAAAAGGCTGCTCCATCTTGACTGCTCGCGAGTTTCCAGTCGCATTCGCAACAGCGCCCGAGAGTGCTGACGGTGCCCTGTAGGCAGCCAATAGCGTGTCGCGGCCCAGACGGTTCAGGCATGGCACTCTCTGCGCTGCAGCAGGCGGCAGACGAGGCGCTGGCCTCCCTGCTCAAGGAGGCGGCGCTGGAGGACGTGGAGGGCGACTGGGTAGCGGCAGATGGCGAGGGCGCGGCCGGGCCGCCAGGTGCCAGCCCCTCGGCCGCGCCGCGAGAGGAGGCCGACCTGCCGCCGGCGGCAGCCGTGCGCCTGTACGCCACCCGGCTGCGTGCGGCGGCGGCAGACATCGCGGCGCTGCAGGTGCTGGTGGGGGAGAGGGACAAGCGCGTGGCGGCGCTGGAGGCCGAGGTGCAGCAGCTCCGGGGTGAGGCGGCAGCCGCAGCCAAGGAGCGCAAGGCGCTCGAGGCCAAGGCAGAGCGTGCGCAGCGTGCGGCGCAGGCCGCGACCGAGCCCCTGCGCGCCAAGGAGGCCGCGCTGGCGCAGGCCGAGGCGGAGCGCCGCGCGTCCGTGCAGGTGCGCTGGCTAGTGTGGGCACCCGTCCCATGGCTCTCGCGCGCTCGTCCAACAGCCGGCCGTGTCATCCGTTGCGCTCGCCCACCCGTCCTGCATGCCGCCGCGCGAACCCTGCGCCCAACAGGAGCGGCGGCAGAGCGAGGCGGAGGGCAAGGCGCGCGAGTCGCGGCTGGCGCACGCGCTCGAGGAGGCCGGCCGCTTCCGGCGGCTGCTGGAGGAGGCGCGCGGCGCGGCAGCGGCGCGGGGCGACGTGCCCCGGGAGGAGCACGGGCGGGTACTGGCAGAGAACAGGGCGCTGCAGGTGGGGTGGGGGGTGGGGGGTGGGGGTGCGCTTGGGGGGGAGCTGCAGAGGCAGCAGGTGCGCAGGGCACCTGGGGAGCTGAGGACGCGAGCGACGAGCTGCTGGAGTGCACGCATGACAGCGTGCGCCGCCGCACCCCCGCAGGGGCAGAGGCAGGAGCTGGCGACCGCGTTTGCCAAGGCCATGAAGCTGGTTGGGGTGCTGGAGCAGCAAAAGGTGCACCTGCAGGCCGGCCTCTGCCACGCGGGCGGCGGCGCGCTGCTTGCGAGCTGAGGCGGCGGCGGCCACCAGGCGCGGGGCGTAGCAGAGTGCGTTTAATAGCGCAGCGGGCAAGAAAGCAGGAGCTGCTGACCAGCAGAGCGGGGCGTAGCAGTGTGAAGCAGGTCAGCAGGAGAGGGGAAGGCAGGAGGAGCCAGCGAGGAAGGAACAGGGAGGGGCAGGTCATGCGAAGATGTCGGTCTCCTCCAAGGCGCTGGCATGTTTCCGCTTCTGTGCCTGCTGCTGCCGCTGCTGCAGCACTGGCGGCCGCTGCTGCAGCGCTGGCGGCCGCTGCTGCAGCGCTGGCGGCCGCTGCTGCAGCGCTGGCGGCCGCTGCTGCAGGTTGGGCCGGGCCCCGCTCCGGGGCCACACCTTGCCAGGGTTGCCAGCGCCAGAGGCAATGTTTTGGCCTCTGGGCAGCAGGCTGGGCAGCAGGCTGCGCTGGGGTGGCGGGCCTGACATGCCCCTGCCGGTGCTGCTGCTCAGGGTTGGGCTGGGCTGCGCAGTGCTGCCACCCCGAGGCGACGTGACAAGCCCGCTGGGGCTGGTGGGTGCAGACGACGCGGGTGTGCCGCTCCGCACTGCCGGCGCCGGCGGCCGCGCCGCGCCGCCGCCGCTGGGCCGCCCTGGTGCCGGCGCTGCGCGGCCCTGCCCTGGGGGCACCCCCGCGCTGCGGGCTGCAGGCGGGGGCACCACCCGCCGGACGACGGTGCGGTGGGGTGCTGGCCGGGAGGCCGGCATGCTGCCGCGCTGCGAAGGTGGCTTGAGCCCGAGCTTGGCTAGCAGCCGCGCGCGGGAGCCCTGCTGCTGCTGCTGCTGGCTGGCGCCGCTGCTGCCGCTAGTGGACCTGGCACGCTTGCGCGCAGGCAGGGGCGCAATCACGACCGCCGCGCGCGACGCCTTGGCCTGCGCCTCCTCGCGCCAGCGCTCGCGCAGCCGCTGCCCGCTGGCCTGCATGCGCGCCTCCAGCTCCCGCTGCCGCTGGCTGTACAGCGCCCTGCGATGGGAGCGCAGGCGAGGGGGCGGCGGGGGGCAGCGGGGGTGGCCTTGGACTGGGACTGGGGCCACAAGGAGCAGAGCTCCAGCAGGCGCGCTCTGCGACGGGCAGCCGTGGCAGCAAAGCCAGGTGGGAAGACAGTGTGGAGGAGACAGCAATGCAGCGGCACACGCGCCTGAAGTCGCAGGCAGCGCCGGCGGCCACGCCCGCGCCGAAGCGAGCCTGCACCGCCGCCCTCCAGTACGGCTGCAGCTCGCCGCGCAGCTCGCGCCCGCTGCCCGCGCGCGTCTCGTCCTCGATGGCCGCCAGCTCGGCCGGGGAGCACGCCTCGAGCACGGCGTGCAGGAGGTGGAGCGGCACGCAGCCGAGATCGCCCAGATAGGCACGCAGCTTCACCAGCGTGGCCTCTACCAGTTGGAGCAGCGAGGGCGGGCCCAGCGGGGGCCGCGACGGCTGCGCTGCCATGCTGCCGGCGCCGCAGGCGAGGCAGCTCCGGCGGTCAGGGCCCACGCTGCTCGCCCGTCATCCCCCGCTGGCCTCTGCGATGCTGAAACGGACTCTGCTGTGAGTCGCGCAGCTGGTGGCGATGCCCGGAAGGCGCAGGATCGTGTGGAGCGAGGCACAGATGTGGACCAGAGGCGTTTGTTGGCAGCGGCACTCTCCTTCTTCTTCTGCCGGCAGGTTGGGTGAGTAGGAGGAGCCGAGAACGAGCGTGCAAGTGGCGTGACTGTCTCTGGCTGGACAAAGGCGGCGCCCGCCGCTCATGCAGTGGCGCTCCTGCCAGCAGTGCTGCACCCTCCACCCCCCTGAAGATGTGCACCTCCTGTGCGCTCTAGCCGCTGCATTACACAAATGAGCTTCCCACGCTCCAGAGCGCGGCGCCAGCCCAGGGCGGCAAGCGGCCCAGCGCCGCCCAAACAGCCGCGCCCGCGCAAGGACCAAGCAGATCGCACCCACTCCTCACTGCGGGTGGGCGGGGGAGCGAGTGGGGTGCAGGAGGAGCGTCAGGCTCCGGGCACGACAAGCGCGGGCGGGCAAGGCGGCACGCTAGCGGCCGCCCCGGCGCGGCGCCGCGCTGCAAAGGGCCGAGCCGCCCGCGCCCCGCCGACCGCCCGGCGCCGACCGCCCCGGCGCCCCGCGGCAGCAGGCGCAAGCTGGCGGCGCTCACGATGATGCCGATCTTGTTGGCGACGTCGAGCGCGTCGTGGTCGGGCTGCAGCCGCACGTAGGCCTTCTTGGTGCCGTCGGGCCGGATGAGCGTGTTGACCTGCGCGGGGAGGCGGGGGGGGGGGGGGGGGGAGGGCATGAGCGGGGGGCGCGAGCAGGGGATGCGAGCGCGGCGGCGCGGCAGGAGGAGGCAGCCGCTGCCCCGCACGCGCTCCACGGAACTCTCCACGTTAAGACGGCGCGGCGCGGCGGAGGGGGGGGGGGGGGTGCCTGTCTGCCGCTCTCCCCACCCGCCGCGTGCGCGCCGGCGGTGGCGCAGCGCACCTTCTTGGCCGCGATGTCGTACAGGCCCGCCACCGCCGCCTTGATCTGCCGCTTGTTGGCACGCAGGTCCACAATGAAGACCTGCGGCGCAGTTGTTGGTGCGTTGTTGTTGTTGCTGCTGCCGCGAGGCGAGCGAGCCTGCAAAGATGCTTGGCAAAGCCCGCCGGCCCTCGCGTGGCCTGCGGCCGCGGCGCCCTGCCGGCGGCCGACCGGTGCCGCTCCGCCCGACGTTGCCGCACGCCACCGCGCCGCCAGACTCGCGCCGCTGCACCCGCCGTGCACGCGCCACCCGCCCCACCCACCGCTGCACCCGCCGCCGCCCCCACCACCTGTCACCGCCCGCTCCACTGGGCCCACCCGCCCGCTCCGCCCACGCCGTGCACTCATGCACCCACAAATGCTCCCATGGGTGCCGAGGTCCACCCACCGCTGCACCCACCAGCGTGCACCCACCACGCCGGTGCACCCACCAGCGTGTTGTTGTCCTCGATCTTCTTCATCGCGGACTCGGTGGTCAGGGGGTACTTGATCACGGCGTGGGAGTCCAGGCGCTGCGGCGCGGGCGCGCTGCGGCAGGGGGGAGGGCGGGCGGGGGCGCAGCCGGCCGGGGGTGATGGGGGGCGGGTGCGGGCGAGCGGCCCCGCCGCCGCCGGCGCCAGCGCGATGGGCAGAGCCGCAGCGATCGGCTCCCCGCAGGCTCCCTGCTCGCTCCCGCCCCCGCTCGCTGCTCCTGCCGTGCATGGCCTCCGCTCCTTCTCCCTCGCTGTTGCTGTGCTGGCTGCCTCCGTGCTGGCTGCCTCCGTGCCGACACGCCATGCTGACTGCTGCTTCGGGCTCCTCTGCCGACCGCCACACCCACCCCGCACCGCGAGCGCTCATCGCCGCACCCACGCAGCTCGCTTCCACGCCGCCTGCCTCCACCTCTGCACCCCTGCCGCCCGCCGCCTCTCTGCGCCCTCCGCCTCCCTCTGCTGCCGCTGCTGCCGCCGCTGTCGGAGCACACACGACCGCCCCATCCAGCTTCCCCCCCCACCACCGCTGCCACTGGAGCACTAGCCGCTTTTCAGTCGTCAGAATAAGTAAATGCAGAGTGCCCACCTGACGCGCGTGTACTTGGGGTCGCGCGCGCGCACGAGCGTCTTGGGGCGGTGGAACACCACGCTGTAGCGCGGCTTGCGCGTCTTCTTCCACTGGCTCCGCTTCACGGCCTTGGCGGCCGCCTTGGCCTTGTCCTTGCCTGCGGAAGGGCAGCGCGGCGAGGAGGCGTGAGCGAGCGAGGAGGCGGGAGGCGCGCGGCCGCCGCCCCCGCCGCTGCCGGCCGCTGGCCCTGGCCGCGCAGCCGCGCTGCCGCCGTTCCTCCAGCGTGCCAATCGCGCGTGCCGCCGTGTCCCAAAGCGCCCCGCTCGGAGCATGGCTGCGCCCCGCTGGCTTCTGGGCTGCCCAGGTCGCTGCGCCCAGATGCCGTGCTTTTCATGCCGTCCTGCCGCGCCGGGACCCTCCAGCCCCAGGCCGCCCCGCCGACTCGCCCTTGGGAGCCATTCTCCTGCACGCTCCCTACGGCTGGAAAGAGGCCGATGAGGGCGGGAGGCTCGAACTTGGGGGCCCTGCCCCATGACCACGGTGGCGGCAGCCAAATTGCTCAATTCGCTACCCTGCCAACGCTGTGATGCTCAGATCGCCTCTCAGAGTAGTAATAACGCAGACGCCCAGTCTGGAGCGAAGTTCGCTCGGCAGGGACCTCATCTCTGGAGGCCTTGCGCCGCTGCCAGATGCGTGTGCGCCTGGAGATCTGAGCGCTGCGCACAGGGCCACATTGATGTGGCACCGACTTGCCCTCCCGCCTTCACCGCCCGTCCGCTTGCGCCGGGGAGGAGGCGGGGTTGCGCAGGAAGCTTTGCATCCAGCCAGGGTGTGATGGGCGTTCTTTGCCTCTAGCACGCCCTTGCGCCTGCCGTGCGTGCCGCTCGCTCGCGACCCGCACCAGGCCTCCACCAGCCCCCATGCTGTCGTGGGTCGGGCGCTCGCAGCCAGGTCACATTATCACAAAACGCATGGGAGCGAGAGCAGTGCGAACACGCGGGCGGGCAGGCGGACAGGCACCGCCGCCGCGGACAAGGGTTGGCGGGTCAGGAGTGGCAGCAGGGCGGTGGCGCAGGTACACACATATGCGCGTCTCCCAAGGCGGTCTAGGTGTTCGGGCGGGGGCGTATAGGGTTCAGAGGGCAAGGGCCGGAATGCCGGTTCCAAGAAGGCTCGCGGCAGGGGCGCGGCCCCGGCCCGAGGGCGGCGCGGCGCGACCCGCCGCCGGCGCGGGCGCGCCTGGCCCCGGGGAGGCAGGCGAGGGCCGTCCTCCCTCGGCTCTGGGGTGGTGGGGGCCCTCGGTCGTGGGGAGGATCTCCCTCGGCTCGGGGGGGGTGGGAGGGGTGGGGCTCAGTTCTGGGGAGGAAAGTAGTCCTGCAGCGGCACCTGCTCCAGCTTCGACCCTGCCAGGTCAGCGAGCGCCTCTGCCGTCGCCTTGGCGCCGGCGATGGTGGTGATGATGGGGACCTGCGCGCGCGCGGGCGAGGGCGGGCGGCGCGTGGGGCTTGGGGAGGAGGCGCACGCGCGCGTGGGCGGGAGCGGGGGCGGAGGGGCGGGGCCGTGGCGGCGGCCGCGAAGCGATGGGAGCCCCCCTCCGCCCGCACGCGCGCGACGCCCCAGGTCCCACGCGTGCGCGCGCGGGGGCGGTGCGGTGCGCCCGCCCCCCCAGCCGCGCACCCGCCCCTGGCAGGCGCCGCCCACCTTGTGCGCGAGCGCCGCGCGGCGCAGCTCCTTTCCGTCGCGCACGTCGCTCTCGTCCCCGGTGCTGGTGATGATCATCATCGCGATCTCGCCTGCGCGGGCGCAGAGAGGGGAGGCGTGGACGCACGCCGGGGCGCGGGCGCGGGCGGGCGCGTGGTTGGGGGTGGGGGCGGGGGCGGGGGGCGGGCGCGGCGCCGTGAGCGCCGGCCGCCGCGGCCGCGCGTCCCTCGGCCTCGGCCCCGCTCTGCATCGAGGAGTCAGGAGCCAGGGAGACGAGGGGGGGGACCAGGGAACAGGCAAGAGGGGGCCCACCGTTCTTGAGGAAGTCGGCGGCGTTGGGCCGGCCCTCGCTGATCTTCAGCACCGTCTGCACGTCCTTCAGGCCCGCCTGCGGGTTGGGGCGGGCGGGCGGGTGAGGGAGCGCGAGGGGGAGTGCGCAAGGGGGAGTGCGCGAGGGCCAGCGCGCGCACGTGCGCGGGGGAGGGGGTGGACAGGAGGGGCAGGAGGGGAGGAGCGCGCAGGGCGCGGCGAGGTGCGGCGCGCAAGGCGCGCGAGCGGGCGCCGCGCCGAGGCGGCGGCGGCGGGGCAACAGCACAGTGAGCTGCAGCGCAGCGGCCTCTGGGTGCGAGCTGCAGCGTGGCGCCGCGCCTTGCGCAGGTGGGCGGCGGTGTGGTAGGTGCCTATGATACCGTAGCCCAGGGACTGCAGCCTCTGCGCGATGGGCACGACCGCGTCCTTGTACCTGCGCCGCGCGCGGGGGCGGGGGCGGGGGCGGGCGCGCGGCCGCTCGGGTGCGGGCGCGCCGCGGGGGCGCGCCGTAGCCAAGGACACTCCCGCAGCCGGCAGCCGCGCAGCCGGGCGCCTGCCCGCGCGCGCGAGTGGCGGCACCCTCGAACCCCCCAGCCCCCCCCCCCCTCACTTGTCCATCATTGTGATGAAGACGTTGCCCCGCTCCGGCAGGCGCTGCCCCGCGGCGATCGCCGCCTTGGCGTACGCCTTGCCAAACGTGTAGTCGATGCCCATGACCTCGCCTGGGGAGGGGGGGGGGGGGGGGGGGGGCGGGGGGGGGAGGGGGGGGGGGGGCGGGGGGTGGGGCGGGGCCCCCCCACCCCCCCCCTCCCCCCCCCCCCCCCCCCCCCCCCCCCCCCCCCCCCCCCCCCCCCCCGCCCCCCCCCCCGGCGCCCCGCCCCCCCCCCCCCCCAACAAAAACACCCCCCCCC
>PCFQ01000082.1:1172542-1192025 GCA_003063905.1 Chlorella sp. A99
GGGGGTGGGGGGGGGGGGCGAGAGGGGGTGGGGGTGCCGGCAGCGCGCGGCGACCCGTCCCATCGGCGCGCCCAGGTCGTCCGGGGGAGCGACGGGGTCGGCGCGCCGCGGCGCGCGCCCCCCCGCGGGCGGCGCGCCGCGCCGGCGCGGCCCCACGGGCGGCCTCCCGCGCGCCGCCGGCGCGCGCCTGGGTGGTCAGCACCGGCTGCGCTCCGGGGAACTTCTCGAATGCGAAGCGGGGGACCTTGGTGACCACGTAGTCGATCGAGGGCTCGAAGGAGGCGGGGGTCTGCGCGCGCGCGGCGCGGCGAGGGAGGGCGGAGGTCGCCGCGGGGCGGGCGGGCGCGGCGGGGGGGGGCGCGCGCGCGGCGTGCCCGCGGGCGCCGCGGCGCGCGACGCGCGGCGCCAGGACGCCCCCTCCCCCCCGCCCCTTGCTCTCGCACGCTCCCAACTGCACCCATGCACGGTACCGTACCAGTACAGTACAGTATAATACCTTGAGCGTGATGTCGTTTGGGATCATGTCCAGGGTGTTGCCGCAGGCCTGCGATCGGGGGCAGTGTGTTGTTGGTGTCATGTTTCGTTGGTGCGCATGCATGTTGGTATCGTGCTTTCGTGGCGGTGCGCCTCGCCGAGCGTCGCGGCCGCCGCGGCGCGGCGGCGGGTCGCAGCCTCGCTCCCCTCTTTGCGTGCGGGCTCGGGCGCGGGCTCCATTCGTGCGTCGGCCCACTCACCAGCTTGGCTGCCATCTTGGCAATGGGGAAGCCGGTGGCCTTGGAGGCCAGTGCAGAGGAGCGGCTGCAAGGCGGCGGCTGGGGGCAGCGGTGAGCGGGGGGGCGCGGCGGGCGAGCGAGGGGCGGCGCGAGCCGTGCCGCGGGCGCCGGCCGCCACGCGGGCCGCATGCCAGACATGCGCCGTGGCGGCTCGGAATGAACAACGCCCAATGCACCCACTACGACATGCGCGCCGCGGTACCGCATGCCCACCTGACACGCGGGTTCATCTCGATGATCACCATGTCTCCGTTGGCAGGGTTGATCGCCATCTGCGCATGTCGCGCGCATGCAGCGGCGCACTGGTGCATTGGTGCATTGCTGTGCGCTGGCACGGCGGGGCGGGCAGGGCGCGCGGCGGGCGGGAGCGGGCGGGCAGACGGGCGGCCGGGCAGGCGGGCGGGCGGCGGGCGGCCCAGAGTCGCCAGCGCCGCACCTGCACGTTGGAGCCGCCGCACTCCACGCCCATCTCCCGGATGATGCTGACCGAGGCGTCGCGCAGCCGCTGGTACTCCTGTTGGGGCGGGAAGACGACGGACGCGAGGGGCGGGGGGTGGGGCGAGCAGGGCAGGGACGGGCCGCACGGGGGAGCGCGCGGGGCGCGGGGCACCAGCGCCGCCCAACCTCTCCCTCTCCCCCCTCCCCCCAGTCCCCCAGTCCCCCAGTCCGCACCCGCCCGCGCACCTTGTCGGTCAGCGTCTGCGCGGGGGCGACGGTGATAGAGTCGCCCGTGTGCACGCCCATCGGGTCGACGTTCTCGATCGAGCAGATTATGACAACGTTGTCGGCCAGGTCGCGCATCACCTGCGGGGGTGGGAAAGGGGGGGGGGCGTGTGTGTGGGGGGGTGGGGGTGGGGGTGGGGGGGCACGGGTATGGTGGTGGGGGGCGCGTGTGTGTGGTGGGTGGGTGGGTGGGCGTGGCGCGTGTCGGCGTGCGGCACTGGGTGGTCCCAGCCAGCCGCGTGCAGCGCCGCGCACCTGCCCCCCCCCCCCCCCCTCCCCGCCGCGTCCTGCCGTGGCCCCCCACGAGCGGGCTTGAACTGGACTCATGGAAAGCTAGCCCATCGAGCCCACCTCCAGCTCAAACTCCTTCCACCCCAGCAGGCTCTGCTCCACCTGGACCTGGCTGGTCATCGATGCGGTGAGGCCGGCCTGCGGGGGGCGCGGGGGCGCGGGGGGCGCGAGCGCGCGCGCGAGTGGGCGGGGGGGCGGGGGGCCCTGCTGGGGGCGCGGGGGCGCGGCGCTCCAACGCTTGTTTTCAATCGTCCATCGACCAATGCGATCGGCCATCTATCTCTCTGATCGAATGTCAGAATGTCAGCGCGCCCTGCAGATGTCAACGAACTCGTCCTGGTTGTACGCGATGCCGCCGCCGGTGCCGCCGAGCGTGAAGGCCGGGCGGATGATGAGCGGGTAGGACCCGATCTGCGTGCGGCGGGCGGCGCACGCAGGCGCGTGTGATGCGAGCAAATGCGGGCAACGCGAGCAAGTCGGTTCGGGCCGTCGATCTAGAGGCGGCGGGCGGGCGGCGACGGCGCGGGCGCAGCACAGGCGCAGCACAGGCGCAGCACAGGCGCACAGGCGCAGCAGAGGCGCGGCAGCAGGCGCAGCGCGTGCCGCGCGCCGCACCTGCTTGGCCGCCGCCAGGCACTCGTCCATGGTGGTGGCAATGGCAGAGGCGGCCATCTTCAGCCCAAGCTTGTCCATGGCCTGGGGGGGAGGAGGGGGGGCAGAGGGGGGGTGGGGTGTGGGTGGGGCGGGGGGGGAGTGAAGTGTGGGGAGGTGGGGTGCCCTGCTCCGATGCCCAGCGTGCGGCGCTGCCATGCAGCCCGCTCGCCGGCACGCGCTCGCAGCGCGGCGCAGCCGGCGTGAGCGCCGGCGCACCCTCGCGCTGCACCACGGCGCTCGCGCCTCGCCCGCGCAGACAACGCCCATCCACCCACCCACCCACCCAAACACACGCGCGCCCAACGTTTCAACCGCGCCTCCACGCGAACCGGCCGCACGCCCCCAGAGCTCGAAACACGCGCCACGCGCCCACAGCGCCCGCCCGCCCCGCCCGGGCAAGCAGGCACACGCCTGCGCAAAGAGGTCTCGGTCCTCAGCCTTGTTGATCGACGCCAGCTTGGCGCCGATGAGCTCCACGCCGTACTTGTCCAGGATGCCTTGCTGCGGGTGGGTGTGGTGGGGTGGGGTGGGTGGTGGTGGGGGTGGTGGGAGTCGGTTCGCTGCCGGGCCGCGAGGGGGGTGGCGGCGAGGGCAGGGGCAGCGCGCGGCGGGGCGCGCCGCAGCGCGCAGCGGGGCGGGCCGTGCCGCCGCCAAGCCACCCCGCGCCGCCCCCACCCTGCCACTCACGCCACTGCTCCCCCGCGCCGCTGCCCCCGCCCCACCCCACGGCCGCACCTCGGACAGCGCCTTGGCCAGGTTCAGTCCAGTCTGGCCGCCCATGGTGGGCAGGATCGCATCAGGCTTCTCCTGCAACGATGCATCGCTCAGTCGATGCGTTGATCCATCGTCACCCAGCGCTCTCAGCAGGACACCAAGAACATTAAAAATCGTTTACGTCCACCGGTCGCGCGCGCCTTTGCGATGATCTGCTCCACGAGCTCCGGGGTCATGGGCCCCACGTACGTGCGGTCGGCCGTCCCCGGGTCGGTCATGATGGTGGCGGGGTTGGAGTTGACCAGCACCACGCGGTAGCCCTCCGCCCTGGGGGCGGGCGGGCGGGCGGAAGGCCGGGTGGGCGGCGGGCGGGGGGCCGGGCCGGCGCGGCGCCGCCGCCGCCCCGGCGGCCTTGGGCGCGCGGCCCCCGCGCGCCCTCCTTCTGGCGCCACGCCCCGCAGGCCCGGCCCCTGGCCGCCGGCTCCGACCCCTGTCGCTGGCTCCAGCTGGCTCCAGCAGTCAACAGCAGACGTCCGCCCCACGGCCGACAACCAACCAACCGCCCGGAGCACACCGCGGCCCGACAGCAGCCACAACCAAAGCACACTCGGCCCTCACTTGAGCGCCTTGCAGGCCTGCGTCCCTGAATAGTCGAATTCGCAGGCCTGGCCAATGATGATGGGCCCAGCACCCAGCACCTGCGCACGGGAGGCGGCAAGGCAGCGGCAGACGGGCGGGGCGGCTGGTCGGCCGCGCGGGCGCGGCACAGCGGCGGAGCGGGCGCGGCACAGCGGCGGAGGGGAGGCGGCGCAGGCGCGCGGCGCGGGTGCATGGGTGCGAGGGACGGGAGCGGCGATGCTGAGCAAGGGCGTGCAGCGATGCAGGGTGGGTTGTTGATGTGGTGGCGGACACACGCGGCGGCGGCAAGGGCGGGCGTGGGGGCGCACTGAGCACTCCACGCGCTGCTTGTGCAGCCGGCTGGCTGCTGCGGCCCTCTGCTTCCGGGCTTGCGCAGCTCCAGGAAACACCAGAGGCAGAAAGCGGCGCAGCGGGCGCACGCGGCGGCGCACAACAGGCGGCAGGGGGTGCAGCGGCCCTGCCCGCGGCGGCCACCCTAGTGGGGCCATGTGCCCAGCGGCCGGTTTCGCCAGCTGGATGCCTTCCTCGATGCAGGATCGCACCTCCCAGCGCCGGGCGGGCGAGGAGGGCCAGCTCTTGTTGGAGGACATGCCGAGCGCCCCCCTCCCTTTTCGCATTGGCGATCGAACGCGTGCCATCCCATTGTCTCTCGCTGATCGCCAGGCCGGAACCTCTACTCACCATGACCGTGTGCAGGTCTGTTCTCTTCGCAACTTTGCTCTCTGCGCCCTCCCAAGCACGAAACTCCTTCTCAGGCGCCACGACAGCCAGCACGCGCAGCCTCCTGCCCAGCCCGCAGCGAGTTGGGCGGGCCAGCACCCTGCCGAAAGGCCGGGGGGCCGCCAGCAGCGGCCTGCCAGGCCCAAGCTGCAGCTTGGTGGCCATCGGAGTGAGAGAATGATTGAAAGAACATGCAGTCACGAACTTTTGTGTGCGCCGCCCCCTGGGATTCCAATTGGGCAGGTCTTGCAGTTTGTTTCGCGACCAGCTGCAGTCCCCAAGGCGATCAGTTGCGATTGGCGAGAAGCAACGGTGTCTCCAGGTGCGCGTGCGGCCACTGCAGATCGCTACGCAATGCATGGGGCCTCCCGCGGACTCTGCATGGGCCCCACACTGTCTGGGCGCAGCGCGGGTGGTGTTGGTGCAGGTCGAAAGCACCCGCCCGCCGCCCGTTCGCCTCTGCCGCAGGCAGAGCAGACCTGTGTGCGGTCTCGTCAGCTTGACACCTGCAAGCTAGTCCCAAGGAACTTCCAGGACAGCCAGCAGAGATGGTGCTGTGGATTATAGGGCTGGGCCTGGCTGACGAGCGCGACATCACAGTCAAGTGAGCTCCAACTCTGATTTGAATTGCGTGTTGTGCTGAGTTGCGACTGGCGTATGCATGCGTTTGGCAGGCCCGCCACCCTCGCTGCGCGCGCATGCGCCCGCTTCCGGCGAGGAGGGAGGGGCGGCTGCGCAGTTGCGCGCTGCCGCGCCGCCCGCCCACGCGCGCGCCCCTGCCGCCGCCGCCGCCGCAGGGGCCTGGATGCGGTGCGGGGGAGCGAGCGCGTGTACCTGGAGGCATACACATCGCTGCTGCTGGTGCCAAAGGAGAAGCTGGTGGGTGACTGGCGAGTGGGTGGCAGCTGCCGCGCCTGCTGCATTGCGCGCCTGTGTTGTGCTGCTGCGCCTGCTGCATTGCACGCCTGTGTTGTGCTGCTGCGCTTGCTGGCGCGCGAGCCGAGCTGGGCTGAGCTGACCTTGGTGGGTCCAGTCAGCAGCAGGCGGTGAAGGCGCGGAGCTTGGGGGGGCGGGGGAGCAGCTGCCAGTCGGTGGGCTGCCGGTCGTCGGGGGGATGGAGTGTGCATGCCGACGCGCGCCCCCAGCCGCCGGCCACCGCAGGAGGAGTTTTATGGCAAGGAGGTGATTGTGGCCGACAGAGAGATGGTAGAAATGGTGAGAAGGGCCGGGTCCAGCCAGCCGCCGTACCAGAACCGGCCGCGGCACCGGGCAGCGGCGGCAACCGTCCCTGCGCCGGCGGCGGCGGCGCGGCGCTCAGCCAGAGGATGGGCGCAGGCGCCACGGCTGCGGCGCCTCGCCTCTCTTCCCTGCAGGAGTCAGACAAGATCTTGGAGGGGGCACAGAAGAAGGACGTGTCCTTTCTAGTGGTGGGGGACCCCTTTGGGTGAGCAGCCAGCCGGCGGCGCCAGGGGGAGAAAGGAGGCGCGCCGGCGCCGCAGGGCCCCGTCGGCGCGCGCGTGCACGCGCGCGCGCGCGGGCGGCCCTGCGGCGGCCGCCCCCGGCGCCCCTGCCGCCCACCGCCCCCCCGCACCCCCGTCCGTCTCCCCCTCAGCGCGACCACGCACACCGACCTGCAGCTGCGCGCGGCAGCGCTGGGCGTGCCCGTGCGCGTGGTGCACAACGCGTCGATCATGAACGCGGTGGGCGCCTGCGGGCTGCAGCTGTACCGCTTTGGCGAGGCGGTGTCCATCGTCTTCTTCACGGGTGAGGCGTCCCAGCCTTTTGTCTCGCTCGGCGTTGGATCGGTCGATTGGTCGACCGAGTCGCGCCGCGGCCAAGGGGAGCGGCGTCGCGCCCGGCCCCTCGCCGCCGCCCGCCCCGCGCGCGCGCGTCAGACGCCGCCTGCGACCGACGAGCAGGCAGGCGCCGACGCTCTCCCCCCATCAACATCAACATCACCAAGGCACCGCTGCCGCTGCCTCACGCGATCTTTCGTTCCCGTCTGCCTCTCTCTGCAGACACGTGGCGCCCCGACTCCTTCTACGACCGGATCCTCGCCAACCGGCGGCAGGGCCTGCACACGCTGTGCCTGCTGGACATCAAGGTCAAGTGAGCTCTCTGCCTTTCTGCCTGCCCTCCTTGCTTCGTTCGAGGCGGGAGGAACGCGGGAGCAGGCTCGAAGGCGGAGCGGGGCGCGCGCGACGCGCCCCCCGCCCCTCTCCCACCCCCCCTCCCTCCGCGCGCCCCACGCGCACAGGGAGCCGTCGCTGGAGTCGCTGGCCCGCGGGAGGAAGGTGTACGAGCCCCCCCGCTTCATGAGCATAGCCACCGCCATCGAGCAGCTGCTGGAGGTGGAGGCGGCGCGCGGCGGCGGCGCCTGCGGCCCGCAGGCGCTCGCCGTCGGCGTCGCGCGCGTCGGCGCCGACTCGCAGCGCATCGTGGCCGGGCCGCTGGAGCAGCTGGCGCGCGTCGACTTTGGGCCGCCCCTGCACTCGCTGGTGATCGTGGGCGAGACGCACCCGCTCGAGGACGAGGCGCTGCGGCGGTTCCCCGTCGACGCGGCGCAGCAGGGGGAGGGCGGCGCCGGCGGCGGCGGGCGGCGGGAGGGTGGCGCCAGCTAGGCGGCGAGGCGGCCGCCGCGCGCGCGGCTGGTCCCACCGCCGCTCGCCCTCTCGCTGCCGATCGCTGCAGACAGTGTTCGGTCTCGCGGCGCTGCTGGCCGCAGCGGCGCGCGCCGGCGGCTTGCCAGCGGTGCAACGCTCAGCAGCGTAACACTCAGAAGGAGCGCGCGACAAAGCCGAGGCGGCGCATCACTTTCGCGTACTTCTCGTGCAGCTGCTGCGTCTGGGACAGGTCACTGAGCTGCCGCTTGCTTTTGTTGAACCTGTTCCGCGAGGGAGGGGGGGTGGGCGTGTGGCAGGTGCGGCAGTGCAGGAGGCGCCGCCGCGCAGCTTGAGCGGCGGCACTGGCAGGCCCAGCCGCCTCTGCCGGCGGCGAGCCCCCGGGCGCCCGGCAAGTTTGTCATAGCTCACCGCTTGTGCACGTGGCCGGGCCTCTGATAGAGAATCTGCATCGGTGTGCGTGTGTGGGGGGTGTGGGGTGGGGCAGGGGGCGTGGGGGGACAGTCATTGGGACGGAGGGCCGATGCCCCCGCATCAATGTGACTCACGCCTCGCTCCCCCTCCCCTGCTGCCCCCCCGCCGCGTCCCGCCGGGAGAACCTTCCAACCGACCAACGCTTCTGCTGCTCACATGTCCGTTGCCGGTCGTCTTGAAACGGCCCTGCAGCGGAGGCGGCGGCGCGGTCGAAGCCGGGCGGCGGGCGGTGGGGTGGGTTCACACACACCGGGACGCCGCGCGGCGCAATCGCACCCCTGGCGCGCTCAACACCGTCGCGCGACGCTCTGGCATCCCCGGCAAACGGCAGATTGGACTCCAGCAATCGGCACATCAGTCTCCCACCCACACCCGCATATGAGACTCCCACTGACCTTGTAGCTGCTGTAGGGTTTGAGCTTTCCTCCCGTGAAGGCGGGCTTGAGAGGCGTGCTTGCGTAGCCCCGGGCCGCGCCTGCTAGCACCCAGCTGAGACCGCCGCCAATCGCCGCCGCCTGCGATGTTGCCGCCGCCGCTGCTGCCGCTGCGCCGATGCCGCCCCCGCTCGCCTGCGCGACTGCCGCCGCCCCCCAGCCACCTAGCTCTCCTGCCGCGCTCGCGCTGCTCATGCCGCCGCACCTGGCCAACGCCCGCCGTATGCCTGCTGCGGTTTGCTGGAGCAGGAGGCGCGCCATTCAGGTCTCAAACCTGCGGGGGGGCGGGGGGGGGGGAGGGGCGGGTGAGGTCGGCCGCGCAGGACAACTTGACAACCCTCGATTCTGCACGGAACGCAACGGTTTAACATCCCCAGACTCCCGAGGACAAGGGCTGTCGCTGGGGCCAGGAAGCAGGGGGGCGCTGCGCGCGGAGGTCATGCGGCTGCGCGCCTTTGCTGGCCTGCTGGCCTGAGAAGGTGGACTGGGAGTCGCAGACGACCGGACGATCGAGTGAGAGACGCTGTAGCTGCGCACTCAGGCTGTGGGCCCTTGAGCCGCCTCTTTGCGCCGGGAGCAGCGGGCGCCGGAAGGATGGGAGTCGAGGGCTGCCCCGCTGTGTAACCTGCGGCATGTTGCTCTCACCGCCCCAAAGGTGACCTCCATCCACCGGCGTGGCGGGGACAACTGTTCGTCTGCTGCCGCCCGCACGCCGCCCACGGCGACACCTGGAAGGCCGGTCCACGTGGAACAGCCGCCATGCCGGTGGGCTGCTGCCCTCGCCTGCGCCCGCGCTGCCGACGGCGGCGCTCACACTGCCACCCGGGGCGCTGCCGGCTGCTGGCGCCAGCACCGGCTGCAGTGCCAGCAGCCGCGCTCCGGCCAGCAGCTGGCTGCATTGCGCCCTGAAGCAGCTGCCCGGCGCGCGTGACGCGCTCTCGGGCGCCGCTGCCAGTGCCGCCCGCTGGCACCTCGGGCGCCTGCTGTGTTGGGGGAGGCACAGCAAGCAGCACAGGGGCGCTGCTGGGTGGAACAGGGAGCGCGCGTGCATAGGAGGGCACGTGCCGGGCGCCAGTGCCGACCCATTACGCGCCGCCTCAGCTTCTGCATGTTGAGACCACGCGGCATGTGCCCTCCCATGTCCCGCCTCGATCAAGTTCAAGATGCCCTACCGCATTGCGCAGGGCGGGCGCATGTATGCTTTCTGACAAGCGTGAAGTAAAATGCTATTCTTTTCTGTGCCTCTGATGCCTGGTCACCCCTGGTGCGCCGGTGGTGCAAAGTAGACGGGCAGGCGGTCGCCGTCCTCGTGCTGGCTCGAAAGCCCACTGCGCCATCCGGCACCACCTCGCAGCGCCGCACTGCATCACCCCATCTGCGACGGCAGGCGGGCGGGCGGGCGGGCGGGAGCAGGATCAGTGCTGTGAACCGTCAAGATCAGCATTGCAAATGCTGCTGAGTCCAGGTTCTGAACCGCAGAGCGCAAAGACGCCGGCCAGGCGCTGGCGGGCGCCGGAGGCGGGAGAGGCCAGAAACACATTGCCGCACATCCCTGCACCATTCTTGAAGAATCCATACCGCATTCGCCAGTCGTGGCATGTGTGGAGTCGCACGCTCACCACGAAGTGAGCCAATGTTCTCCATGGAGAGCCCCCATAACCCCATGGATCCCGTCTGGCCGCTGGAGATAGCGGGAGGTGATTGCGGCGAGCTAGGAGGGCGCGGTGAGCTGGCGGCGGCATCGCGGGCGGCCGTCGTTCGGGCGGCGGATGCGGCGGCCGCCGCGGCGGCGGCGCTGCAGCAGTGCATAGCAACTCAGCCCTCGAGCAGCAGCAGCCTGCTGCTGTCGGCTGCGGCGGCGGCCACGTCTGCTGCGGCCGCCTCGGCCTCCGCCACAGCGCTGCTGCTGGCGCAGCTCAACGGGCAAGCGCCCCAGCCAGCCGCCGCCGCCTCGCTCGCGTCAGCCACTGCGCTGACGTCGCCTGCCGCCGCTGGCGCCAGCCCAAGCAAGGGGCCCAGCAGCTCTGAGCCCGGCCTGGTGGCCATCGAAGAGGGCGCCGCGCAGCTGCAGGCGGCGCTGGACGCCCTGACCCCCGGCGCGCCGGCGGCCGTCTCCTGGCACGCGGGCTGGAGCGAGGCGTGCGCCGCGGCGGCGCGAGGCGCGCTTTCGCTGGCGGCCGCGCACCCCGGCGCCGCTTTCTACCTCCTGGACGTCGAGATCTCTGCACCCAACACGGCGCTGGCACTTGAGAAAGTGATGCTGCGCCCTGAATCTCGACGACCAGGTGGGCGGGCGGGGGAGGGTGCGCAGGCATGCAGGCGCGAGCGGGCTTGGGAGGGTGCGCAGGCGTGCAGGGAGGGCGTGTGGGCGTGCGGCGCGAGGGCAGAGGGTGGGTGCTGACGGGGGCCGCGCTCGCGCGCGCCCGACACCCACTGCACGCCCGCCCTCCCCTCTCCCCTGCGTTCTGCAGGCGCCAAGCCCGGCCTGAAAAGCGGCGAGAAGTGGCCATGCCTCACGCTGCACTACGCCCCCAGCCTCCAGCCCGCCGCCTGCTTCTGCGGGCTGCAGGCGGTGGAGCGGCTGGGAGAGGCGCTGCGAGAGCACGAGCGTGACGCTGCTGCGCGGGGTGGCGGCCCGCACACGAACACCGCAGCCGACGCGGGCACCGCCGCGGGCGAGGCGCCGGGTGCGGCGCCGGCGCTCGAGGCGGCAGCGCCCACCGCAGATGGCTCGAGCTTGAGTCAGCAGCCGGTGGCGATGACGCGGGGAGCGGCCGAGATCAAAGAGCTGCTGCAGGGCGCCCAGGCCGCAGGCGCGCCGGTCGTGGTGGTGTGGACGCGGCGGGCGGGCGGCGCGCCCGACGGCGGCGGGGGCGCGGCGCTGGCCGGCGCGGCGGCCGCCGAGGCGGCGCGCGGCGGCTGGCGCGCGCGGCTGGCGCTGGCCGACGCGGGCGCCTCCAAGGCCAACGAGAGGCTGGCAGAGGCGCTCGGCGTCCGGAGCTTCCCCACAGTCCATGCCTACCAAGACATGAAGCTAGAGCGGCGCCTGGCCGGCGCCGATGCCAGCCCCGCGGGCCTCGCTGCCCTGCTGGCAGACCTGCAGGGTGGCGCGCCGCGCGGCGCCGCCGCCGGCCCTGCAGCGGCCGCAGAGGCGGACCCCGCAGGGGAGGGGGCTGCTGGCGCCGGCGCCGGCGGCGGGCAAGGCGCCGGCGGCGCGGCCGCGGCGGAGGAGGAGGGCGCGGGCGACGACCCGTTTGCGCCGCCGGCCGGCAAGTTTGCTAGAAAGAACGCAATCAAACGCATGCCCGACGGCGTCATGGCGCACTTCTTTCCAAAGATGCCCTGCTTGAGGTGATGAGGGGGGGAGCAGGATGCGGCACAGGAGCTGCCTGCGGCGAGGGCAGGGGGCGCCGCCCGCTGGGCGAAGGGTGCACCTGTGTGGATGGGGACGGGCGGGGGCATGCAGGACGGGAAGCCGTCCTCGCGCACTGGTTCAATCACTCACCGTGCTGGTTCAGTCGCTGTTTCCTTTGGCTACTTTCTTTGGCGCGCAGGTGCGGCTGCCCCTGGTGGAGCTCAGACGAGTGGGACGCGCGCTGCGTGCGCTGCGGCTGGGACTGCGAGAAGAGCGGGTGAGGCCAGCGCCCGGCGCGTGCACCGCCGTGCGCGGAGCGCGTGCGCGACTCTGCTGCAAGCGACAGCCCACGCTCTTTGACTAGGTGTTTGACTTCGCCTCCCCTCCCTCCCTGCCTGCCTTCTCTCCCTTTTCAATTCAGGTACGACGATGACTCTCAGCCGCTGCCCCGCCACGCCAAGAAGTGGGAGGGCTTCGTGGCGAGCATCGCGGCGGGCAGGACGCCGGCCTACACGCCGCCGCGCGGCGACGCGTGAACGGCGCGGGCGGCTGGCGCGGCGGGCGGCCCGCTGCGTCTGTGTGCGCCCCGCAATGTGTTGATGCAGGCTCACCTGTTGCATGGACTCATGTGACACGAGGGAAGAGGGGAGCGAGGCGGCGTGGGTGCAGAAGAAAGAACGCGTCCAACAAGCTTGTTTCTCCATCTCTCCTCGCTTTCCGACTGAACAGAGTCAGAGGGAGCTCCAACCAGCGCAATGGGCGCTGCCCAGCTCGTGCTGACCGTGCTGGCCTGCGCGACGGCGACTGTCCAAGGTGCCCTATTGCTCAACGAGGCCTCCCTGCTGCACGGGTGAGGCAGCTGGGGCGTCCAATGGGATGGGCGAGCCTGGGCAGCGCACATTTTCCAACTTGGCTGCCTCTCCCCTCGCAGCACGCTCACCGGCGCCTCTGGCTGTGCCTCGCTCTCAGCCCTGTATCAGCTGGGCGACCGTCAGGCACGCGCCGAGCAGCGCGTGTGCCTGGGCGACACGGCCACACGCCGGCCCTTTGCGTTTGTTCTCCCCGCCGGCACGGCCGGCCAGCTGATGGTAGAGCACGAGCAGACGCGCCTGCGCTGGAGCCGTTTCTTTGCCGTCGCGCCGGGCACGGCAGAAGAGCTAGAGGTTGACCTCACGGCTGCCGAGGCGCCTGCAGAGAGGGCTGCCCCACTGGTCGAGCCTGCCCAGCCGGCGGCGCCTGCCCCACCCGGCATGCCACGCGCCCGCCGCCCTGATGGGTGCAGCACCCACCACGTGTTTCTGGGCGACCGCACGCTGCCCGAGCTGCTGGCCCTCGCCCGGCGCCCACCACCCGCAACCTGCGCTGCCCCTTCTGCACCCGCCACCGCGGCAGCCGCTGACGCTGGCCCCTCAAGTACCAGCACTCGCCTTCCACTCAACAGCCTATTGCTGGGCCTGGCGGCAGCTTGCACGGTGCAGGCCTGTGTGCTGGCAGCCATATGGTGGCGGCGGGGGCAGACCAGCTGCGTCGGTGCTGCAGGGCTTGCGCTGCCGCAGCCCAGCAGTCTGGTGCCGCTGAGGCACAGGGCTGCGGTCCTGGTCGACGCCTGCTGCAGCCCCGTCGCCGGACTGGTGACTCCGTCCTGGCTGCAACGCAAGCAGGCGGCGGTGGCAGCGGCAGAACTTCAGCCAGCAGACGCAGAGCAACAGTACAGCGGTTCAGTCAAGAAAGCCCCGCCCACTCTCAGTCTAGCACCTGCCACGGGCGGCTGGTCCAGGTGGATGCTGCCACTTCCCCCTGCACATGTGTGTGTGCTGTGTGCTAGCATCAGCTGGTCTGAGCAGGGAGGCCGCGCCACCCAACCGATCCTAAAAACACTCGCTTCCCTCCCGCCCTCGGCCTGACACGCCCCCCTCGCGCAGGGACGAGTGGGGTCGCCTGCAGCGCCAGCTGTACGATGCGCAGACGGGTGCACTCCGCACCGTCCCCGCCCCGTTTGGCGCACTGCACGCGCCGCCGCAGCCCGCCGCCCCACCCCGCGTTGAAGAGTGACACATTCAGAGGCTGTTGACACCTCTATGGCTGGTGCCGCGGCCCGGCGGCAGGCAGCACGATGACATCAATTAGTCGGCAGCGGCGGCAGCAACGACCCAGCACCGGGCCAGATGAGCCGCGGCAGTGGGCGCGTCGAGCCATGGCGGCAGTAACCTAATTTTTTTCGGGACAGGTGCGTGCTGTGAAATGAATTTGCTCGCCTGAGATCAGGCCCTGAGATCGGAAGAGGGGAGACGCGACGCAGACTAGCGGTGAAAAAGGGAGAGCAGCAGGGGAGAGGAAGCAAGAGCGCGGAAACAACCGGAGGAAACAAGGAGCCAACAGCAGGGACACACGGCACAGCGGCAGCGGCGGGCGGGAGGACGTGGCAGACGGGTTTGGGCGGGAGGACATGGTAGAGGGGTCGTGCGGGGGCCAGGGTGACCAGGAGCAGGGGGCGGGAATTGCCGCCCCCCGTATCAAAACTGGGGCAGCGGCGGCGTGGCACGCGCAGTGGCCTGGTCCGCCAGAGGCGGCAGAGGCACAGGCGCGCGCCGCTCGGCGGGGCGGCACCCACTCTAGAAGATGGCCTGCCAGACGGCCCAGTTGGGGCCGGAGGCCAAGAGCTTCCACTCCTTCTGTCCCACGTCCACCTTGTCCGAGGTGGGGGACCAGGAGGCGGGTCCGATCTTCATCGCAATCTTCTTGTCGACGGTGACGGCGTAGAGGTCCTGGGGGAGGGGAAGAAAGCGCATGGGGAAGAAAGAATGGGGGGAGGGAGGAAAGCGCGGAGGGGAGGGGCGGGCGGCAGGGCCGCGCGGCGCGGGAGCGCGCGCGCGCCGCGGCGACGGCAAGCAACGGAAGCGATGAGAGCGGGGGGAGCGCATTGGTACTTTGGTGCCGAAATCGTGCTACATTTATCGAGTAGTGCTACATTGCGTCAGGGCACGCACCCCGTAGGCCTTGCGAATCGCGACCTCGCTCTTGTAGTTGATGCCGAAGCGGCGCCGGATCTGAACCAGCTCCAGGATCTGCGGCGGGGGGGAGGGGAGGAAAGTGCACGGGAGGACAGTGGAGGGGACAAGAAGAAGGACAAGCAGAAAGCAGGGGAAGAAAGTGGAGGGGGCAACGGAGGGAGGACGGCGGGGGGGAGAAAGCGTCGCGGGCCAGGAAGCTGGAAGCAGGAAGGGAGGGGAGGGGCGCGGGCGCGAGGAGAGCACAGGCGCAAGGCCACGGCAGGGAGGAAGCTGGAGCCAGGAGGGGACAGGAGGGGCGCGGGCGCGAGCAAGGCGAGCGCAGCAGCCGGACGAGGCACGGGTGGTCGACCGGTGCGAGAGGGAGGCGGCGCGGCGGCGGCGGCGCAGCCACTCTCGCGCTCTGCCGCACCTGCTGGCGCAGCCCTGGGTCAATCAGGTGGTCCCAGAACACGCAGGGGGTGCCGGGGTGCCTGCGCGGGGGCGGCGGAAGAGGGGGCGCACCAGGCGGGGAGCGCAAGCGCACGCGGCAGCGGTCGGGTGCGCGGCGGCCGCCCCGCGGACGCCGCCGGCGGCTCCCGCACGGCGGCGCGGGATGCGTGGCACGGGCGGGTGTTGCTGCTGCTGCTGCAGTAGCAACCCAGGGCTGGCATCCAAGCTCACGTGAGAAGGTATGCATAGCCTTCGCCAAGGTGGTTCCAAGGGAAGGGCCAGTGGTTGAGCGTGGAGCCTGCGGGGCGGGCGGGCGAGCAGGGGCGCGGGTGGGTGGGTGGGAGGGGGCCACAGGGCGGAGTAGGTGGGAGGTCGGCACGGCGCGTTCGCCTGGGCCAGGCACAACGGCCGCACACGCGCCAGTCCAAAAAGGCCAGGACACAAGGCGCCCCCCTGACCGGCCCGCGTCGTCCAGGATGGAGAAGACAGCAGGCTCCGACTGTCAACCGACCATTAAAACATCACAAACGAACGACGAACGAGCCGCCCGCCCGCGCCGCGGCTCTCCAGCGGAGGGAGCAGCGGGCGCCGACCGCAAAGCGTTCAAAAACGTGCGATCTGATACAACACGAACGACAGTGACACGAAGCCTGACCCGTGTCGTGGTTCTCCAGGAATGTGATTGCGCGCGAGGGCCAGAGGCCCATGACGCCGGGCGGCCGCCCCTGCGAGTCGATCAGCCGCCAGTACTCGCGGCGCCCCACCGCCTCCTGCAGGATGCCCTTGGTCGTGAAGTCTGCGTCGGGCGGAAGAGGTGGTGTGTGTGTGTGGTGGTGGTGGTGGTGGTGGTGGTGGTGGTGGTGGGTGGGGGCGGTGGAGGGGGGCCCAAGGCATCAGGGGAACAGGAGGGGGAGAGGAAGGGGGGAGAGGCCGCGCATGCACAACGTCGCGGGCAGGCGGCGCGCGCGCCGCGGGGGCGCGCACGGCCGCGGTGCGCGCCCCCTCTCTCCCCCTCCCGCCTGCGCCCGTTCCCCCCTTGCTCCGCCGCCGCCCGCCGCTCACCCAACGCGGCGATGGCGGCGGCGGCAACAAACACAACACCCAGACAACAACTAGACACCTAGACACCCGATAAAACCTTAGCGCCTCACGAAAACACCCAACAGCCTCACGAGAGCGCCCCGGCCACGGACGCAGGCAGCCGCCTCACCAAACGCGGCGGCGGTGGCGCCGGTGGCGTCGCACCAGTCGACGGTGCGCTGGCGGTGGGTGTCCTGGTTGTAGTTGAGCACGCCGTCTGCGGGGCGCGGGAGGAAAGCGACGGCACGGGAGGAAAGTGAGCATGGAACGAGAGGAATGGAACGGGCGCGGAGCAGGTGAAGAGCCGGGCGCGCAAAAGCGCCGTTCGCCGGCGGGGTTGCCCGCGGCACGGCCACAGGCGCCCGGCGCGCTGTGGCCGTGCCGTCGCGCCCTCTCCACCCCTGTTGGCGCCTGTCGAACCGCCTGGAAGCAGCCCCCTCGCCCGTGGTGTAGGAGGAGCAGGCGTCCCGGTGCAAGACACATCAATTGCTCCACAGCTTCACTGCAGGCCTCAACGCTTTCCCCGCAGTTTCAAAAAACAAATTTCAGCTTCAAAAAAAAAATTCTCTCGCCCGTGTAGGAGCAGGTGTCCCAGAACTCGCCAAACGCCATCTCCGGCACCGTGGCGTCGATGTACTCGCCCACAAAGCGCCCCTCGTAGCCCTGGCGCAGGGGGGGGGGGGGGGGGGGGGGGGGGGGGGGGGGGGGGGGGGGGGGGGGGGGGGGGGGGGGGGGGGGGGGGGNGGGGGTGGGGGGGGGGTGGCAGGGGCGGCGGGCGAAGAAGTGAGGCGGGGCGGCGGCGCGCACGGGCCGCGCGCGCGCGCAGGCGCCCGACAGCGAAACGAATCCGCGGCGCGGCGCCTCGCCCGTGTCCTTCCAGCCGCCGGAGCCGCCAAAGGCGGGGTTGTTGGCGCAGATGACTGCAGGAGAAAGAAAGAACGACAATTTTTTGACGACATGATCGGTTAAAAGGAGCGGGACCATGGCAGTGCGGGAGCAGGGGGCGCGGGCGTCAGAGCGCCGCTCTGCAGCGGCCGGGCAGCGTGTCGCAGCGGAGCGGGCGGCGCCGCGGGGCGCCGCCCGAGCGCGGCCGCAGTGCGGCACGCACGACCTTTCACCACCACACCACACACACACACCCCGCCCATCCGCCCCCCCACACCTGACTTGTCCCAGGCCAGCCGCCCTCCAAACTTGTTCCACTTGCCATCGTCGCCCTGCAGGTGCGAAAAGGCGAAGAGGGGCGTGAGGGCCCCTGGGTCCCTTCCCTCGGAAGGGGCCCTCGCCGCCGCCCGCCCCCGCCGCAACGCCGCGCTCGCAGCGCCGGATGGGAACAGGGCCGCGGAAGCGGGGATGGGCTCGACAATGGTACAGTACGGTGCTGTATGGTGGTACTGTATGGTATGGTATGGTACGGTACTGTATGGCATGGCATGGAATGTCGGACGCAAGCACACCTGGTAGTGCGCGCAGCGGTGGTTGATAACGATGTCGGCGATGACCTTGAGCCCCTGCGCAGCACGGGAGCGGCGTAGGCACGGAACGAGCGGCGCTCGGCGCTCGCCCGCGCGGCGCAGCGCGCCGCCGGTTGGCGCGCGTGCGCCCGCGCCGCCCCACCTGCTCGTGCAGCGCGGAGATGCACTCGCGCAGCTCGGCCTCGGTGCCGTATCGAGAGTTCAAATCGTACAGGTCGCGGGGGAGGTAGCCCTGTGCGCAGAGAAAGTAGAGTGTGTGTGGTGGGCGGGGTGGGGGGGGTGGGGGGGGCGCGGCGCCAGCGCGCACGTCGGCCACCGCGCGAGCAAGCGCACGGGAGGTTCCGTTCCCCCAAACGCATGCGCGCGAGCGCAGAGATCTCTGCGCCGGCGGCGTCCGCAGGGCCCAGCGGCTCCCATCCCCGCCCCCCGCCCCCCCCCCACCCCGGGCCCCCCGCAGAGCGGCGCCGACGCGCGCGGCCAGCGCGCTCGCGTCGGCGCCGCTCTGCGGGGGGCCCGGGGTGGGGGGGGGTGGGGGGGCATGTTGTGTGTGTGTGCGACTGGGAAGGCGTGCAGGCGGCCCAAACGTGCGCATTCCNCCCCACCCCCTCACGACCAACACACACACACACACACCACCACCATCACCCAGAACAGAAGAAGCGGCGGCCGGGCGCACCTGCGGGCTGACTGAGTCGGTGGGCGGCGGCAGCCAGACCGCGGTGAAGCCCTCGGCGGCGATGTCGGCCGCCTTGGCGGTCAGCTTGCGGTACCACGCCTCCTTGCAGCTCTCCCAGTTGAACGCCTGCGGCAGCGGCAGCGGCATGGCAGCGGTGTGACAGCGGTACAGCGGCATGGCAACGGCACAGCATGGCAGCGGCGTGACAGCGGCGTGGCAATCGCAGCGGCGCTGGCCCCGCGGAGGGGCCTGGAGGGCGAGCGCCGCGCGCGCCAGCGAGCGCCTCGGCCGCCGCGCACGCCCGCCGCGCACCGGCAGCGCGCGCGCGCGGCGGCGCAGCGCGGCCGCGTCCTCGGCCGGTCGAACGCCGGAGGAGAGCCGAGCGCCGATCGACGCCAAACCGGTCGATCGGGGCCCTGGAGGGCGGCCTCGCGGCGGCCGAGAGCCTGAAGCTCTCGCGAGCTCTTTCGAAAGGACAGTCAAAGGACGGTCGAAAAAAACTCAAAACTTTCGACAACAAACTCAAGACTGCTGCGGGCAAAGCGGCGGCGCGCCTGGAGGATGATCTCGTAGCCGCTGCCGGCGGCGGGGCCGGTGGTCTTGACGGGCGGTGGCTGGAAGAAGTCCGGCACCTTGACCTCGGGCTGCGTTGGGGGGGGAGGGAGGAAAGAATGCGCGGGGGAGGAAAGTCGCGAGTGGGGGCGGGGGAGGAAAGTCGCGAGCCGCGTGGGGACGGCAGCGAGCGGGGGAGGACGGCCGCGCGCCAGAGCACAGCAGCACCCACGCCGGCGATGGTTGGTGGAGGCAGCAAGCAGGGGTGCGGAGGAGCACAGCGAGCGGGCGCGCGTGCGCGCGCGGGGGGCTGGCCGCTGTCGGGCGTGGCTGTGCCGCGCCCCGCCCCCCTCCTCCACCTCTCCCGCCACGCCAACGCGCCCGCCCCCGCCGCCCACCCAATTCTGCCACCCACCCACCTCCGCCACCGCCAGCTCGATCGACTTGCGCCGCGCTGTGAGCACCGCCTCCATCGCGGCCATCTTGCGCTCTAGCAGCGCGCTCGCTTCGCTGCGGCCGCCCGCGCGCGCGGCCAGCGCGCTCGCGTCGGCGCCGCTCTGCGGGGGGCCCGGGGTGGGGGGGGGTGGGGGGGCATGTTGTGTGTGTGTGCGACTGGGAAGGGGTGCAGGCGGCCCAAACGTGCGCATTCCCCCCTTCAAAACGCGCGCGTTCCCTCCCTCTCCCACCCACCTGCACACGCCCGCTCCCTCGCGCCCACCCACCCACAACCCCTCAACACGGCCCCCCCCCCCCCCCCCCCCCCCCCCCCCCCCCCCCCCCCCCCCCCCCCCCCCCCCCCACCCTCCCCCCCCCCCTCCCCCCCCCCCACCCCCCCCCCCCCCCCCCCCCCCCCCCCCCCCCC
>PCFQ01000082.1:1208806-1223383 GCA_003063905.1 Chlorella sp. A99
ACACCCACCCACCCACCCACCCACACCCAACAGCCCCGCGCCCCCCTCGCGCGCGCCTTGGGCGAGGGGAGCAGCGTGAAGGAGGGGATGCGGTGCTTGGGCATGGTGAGGGAGCGGGGCATGGAGCCGACGGGGAGGGAGCCGTGGCGCTGGGCCAGCGGGTCGAGCAGGTCGCGGGGGAAGGTGGACACTTTGATTTTGGTATAGGACCCCAGCTGCAGCGGAGAGAGAAGAGTGGGGGGAGGGGGTGGGGGTGGGGGGGTAACAGTTTGTGTTGAGGCTGAGGGAGGGAGGGAGGGAGGGAGGGCGAGCGCGGGCGCGGCGGCCGGGGAGGGCGGCGGCGGGGGAGGGGCGGCGGCGGGGGCGGGAGGCGTGCGTTCGATCGCGGTCGCCGGCATGCACCAAGCCAAACGCGGGCAGCGGGGCGAACGCAGGCGCCGGCGCGCCACGCGCCCCCGCCAGTGCACCGCAACAACACAAACGCCCGCTGCTGCTGGGGCAGCGCGCCCCAGAGGATGCCGCCAGCCTAGCTACTCAACAGCCAGCCTAGCTGCTCAACAGCCGAAGCCACCGCAGCAATCTGCGGCTCAAAGGGGCGGCGCCGCGCGCCTGCAGGATGTCGTCGCTGGAGAGGCGGTAGCGCTGCCCGCGCGTGCGGCCGGGCAGGGAGATCGGCTCCCCGTTGAGGAGCGTGCCGTTGAGGCTGCCCTCGTCGCAGGCCTGCGGAGGGGTGGGGTGTGTGTGGGTGGGTGGGTGTGTGAGTGTGGTGTGTGTGTGTGTGTGTGGGGGGGGGGGGGGGGGGGGGGGGNCGTCGCCCAGCACCAGCGTGTTGTCCGGCCCGCGGCCGATGCTCACCTGAGTGGCGCAAGGCGCGCGAGAGAGAGTGGGCGCGAAATGCGGCGCGGCGGGGGCGGCGCTGCAGCCGCGGCGCCGGGGCCGCGGCGCCGCGGGGCGGCGACCCGCGCGCGCCGTCGCCACGCGCACGTCCACACGCGCGCACACTTCAGGCATGCGCTCGCCCGCGTGCCCCGCCGCGCGCCGCCCCCGCCGCCGCCCCCGCCGCCGCACCTCGAGCGCGCCCTCGTCCTCGCCGGCCACGACGTGGCGGTCGGCGCAGGGCCCCGCCACGACGTCGAGCTTTATCGCCAGGGGCACATCCAGGGACGAGCGCACCGAGTCCACCTCCTCCATGACCTGGCAGGCAAGTTGCGCGGGGGTGGGATGGGGAGCCAGGGGCGCGGGGGGTGGGGTGGAGTGGGGGGTGCAGGGTCGCGCGGCAGGGGCGCGCGGCCTGCCCCGCCCCACGAGTCCGCAACAGCAGCTGCCAATACAGCCGATGGCGATACGCCAATACGGCCAATACACCAGCTGCCGGCGGCAACGGCAGCTGCCGCGCAGCCGCCAATACAGCCCGCCGGCGCCGGTCCCCCGCCACCCCCGCCTCACCCGCGGCAGGCGGCGGTCGGAGGAGGACGAGGTCATGCGGTCGGCCACCACGGTGTGCCCCAGCCCCAGCCCCCAGGCGCTGTCCAGGCTGGCAACGGCGCCAAACGCGCCGCCGCCGCCGCCGCCGCCCTGCAGCGAGGCAAACGACTGGTCCCAGGCCGCCCCCGCCGCCGCCGCCGCCGCCGCCTGCGCCGCCTGCCGCGCCGTGCCGCCAAACGGCGACTTGTGCTGCGGCTGCGGCTGCAGGAGGACCGCCGCCGTGGGCGGCGGCGGCGGCGCCCACGGCGCCGCGCCGGCGCCGGGCCAGCCGCCCGCCGCCACCTCGCGCCGCGCCGCCGGGGAGGCGCCGCCCGGCGGCGGCGGCGACGGGAGGCCCTCCCCGCCGCCGCCGCCGCCGCCCGGCACCTCGACCTGCAGGCCGCCCGCCGGCCAGCCGCGCTGCTGCTGCGGCACCGCCTCGCCCGCCTCCCGCTCCAGCGCTGCCGCCTTGGCCGCCAGCTCCTTCTCGCTGCCCAGGCTGTCGCTCAGTAGCGAGCGCTTGCGACGGTGGCGCTTGCCGGCCGAGGAGGGCGGGCTGCGGCTCACGGAGAAGTCGGGCTCGCCCTCTGCCGAAGCCGCGGGCGAGAAGGAGGGGGAAGGCGGCGAGCCGCCGCCGCCGCCGCCCCGCGGCGCGCCAAAGCCGCCAAAGCTGCCGCCGCCGCCGCCGCGCGCCTCGTCCGCCGCCGCGCCCGCCCCCGGCGGCGCCAGCTTGATTGGAGAGATTCCAAAGCTCGAGAAGAGAGGGATGCCCGGCCCCCCCGCCTCCCCCGGCGCCGGCCCCGGCGCCGCGCCCGGCGCCGCGCCCGCCGGCGCCGCCTCTGGCGGCGGCGGCCCCGCGTCCTGGCTCGCGCGCAGCCAGCCCACCACAGGCGAGGGCAGCTCCGGAGGCAGGTCATCCAGCTCCGCCAGCAGCTCTTGGTCTGCTGCTGACAGCGGCCACGCGCCGTGCGCGGCCGTGGCGCCCGCGGCGGGCGCCGCCGCCGCCGCCGCCGCCTCCTGCTGCTGCTGGCCCTGCGCCTGGTCCTCCAGCTCGGCAGGGTGGCGGGCGGGCGCCAGGGGCGCCCGCTCGTGCTGGCCAATCCCAGCCTCGCCTCCCCCTCTGCCGGCGCTGGGGCCGGGAGCCGCCCCGGCCTCGGCGGTCGCCTCGCCCTTTGCCGCCGCCGCCGCCGCTGTCGTCGCAGCGACCCCTCCTGCTGCTGTTCCGGCCGTCGCAGCAACTATGGCCGCCGCCGCGGCCGCCGCAGCCCCCGCCTCCTCTCTGCTCCTCCCTCGTTCCGCGCTCTCCCCCACCTCCCCTCTGCTCTCCCCAATATCCACCTCTCTGCCCTCCTGCGTCTCCCTGCGTGCTGCTCCCGCCTCTATGCTCTTTCCCGCTGCCGCCCGTGCAGCCGCCGCCTCTGCGTCGCCCTGCTCCAGCGCCACACCCGCAGGCTCGGTCGCTGGCGCTGCAGCTGGCGCAGGCGCCGCCTCCCCTGCCTCATGCTGCGTGCGTAGCAGCGGCTGCGGCAGCAGCAGAAGGAGGGTGGGGCAACAGGTGCGCCGTCAGCATATGTCGGCGGGCGGGCGGGCGGGCGGGCGGGTGGGCGGCAATCGCGGGCGGAGCCTCCCGTTGCGCGATCAGCCCACCTTGCCCTCCTCTTCGACGTCCTCTTTCTGGTCCTGCGACTGCTGCTGCCACTTCCTCCACCGGCGTATGAGGTGGATAAGCGCGACTGCCCCGGCGACACCAAGGAGCCGCAGGCCCAATGCGGCACTGCAGGGATTCCGGGAGGGGGCGAGATGAGCCGGAGAGTGCAGGGCGGTGCCGAGGGAGTCGTCCTGAGGCCTTGCGCACCTCGCCATCAGGGACAGCAGTGCAGGCAGCTGCTGAAGCGCTCCAAACATGCGCGAGTCAGGTGTCAGGCCATGGCGCTCGCACAAGCGTGTGGCGCAGAGGGAGCGCGGTATTCGTGAAGTCTCTGAGATAGGGGGGTGATGGACGCCCGTTAAGTCTCCCGATCACAGTAGCCTGGCGCCGGGGGCGGCGAGCTACCGCGGAGTGCGACAACCGCCGCACAATGGCAAGAAGGCGCGCGCTTTACAGGCGCAGGCAAGGGGGGCAGCGCGCTGCAGCCGGCGGAGCAAAGGGGAGCAGTGCAGCAAAAGAGGAGCAATGATCAGGGTTCGTTCAACGCGCCGGCGAGGCCGACGCGCGGCGGCGGCGGCGGCGCGGCGGCGGCGCTGGCGCAGCGGCAATTTGCCACTGCTGGGCGGCGCTGCTACAACGTGTCCATTCCCAGCTGCATGCGTATCTGCAAGGGATTTGGGGGGGGTCAAGGGGGTCGGGCAAGGATGCACACGCGCGGCGCCGCCGCAGCTCGGCGGCGCCAGCGTGGCAACCGCCCCACGCTGCGCCCGACTCCAGCCGCGAGGCACCCCAGCAGCACGCCCCGGCAGCGCCCGCGCCGACGAGAGACTCGAAAGTGCGTTACAATCGACGCTTGCCTGCTCGTTGACCACAAAGATTATGGATGTCATCGGCCCCTGCCGCGCCCACTGCGCGCCCCAGCCACGGAAGAAGCCACGCGGCCCCAGCCGCCGCCAGATGTCGGCCGCGCAGTCCAGGGGGCCGCGGTAGCTGTTGCCGGGGGCAAACATGGCGGCTGCGCGCGTGGGGGGGGGGAGGGCGGGGTGGGGGTGGGGCGCGTACGGGGCAGAGGGCACACGGGGCGAGGGGCACATGGGCCGCGGGCCGAACTTGCATTCCGGCAGGGAGAGCGTCGAGAGCTCACTCTTGACCATGTCGGCGGGCGCGACGGCGGTGGCGGTCACCACGCCCGCGATGCCGGACACCGTGAGGTGCGTCGGGAACGAGTCCTCCCAGCCGTAGCGCCGCAGGAAGAAGATCTGCGCGGCACAGACGCGCGGCGCTCGTTCCACAGACAGACAGACGGGCATCGCTGCGCAGCCGCACAGCAGCGCTGCAGCGCCACAGGAAGAGGGTCTGAGAGGAATTCGCACGGCAGGCACTGATTGCTGCGCGGCACTGTGTGGCTCGCGAGGAGAGTCTGCATGCGACATGCCGTCGCGCCGCTGCCGGCGCACGGGGCCGCTGCCGTCGCGGGCGGGCCCCGCGCGGCACCGACCGGCGAGCGGCGCGCGCGGCCCCCCATCCGTGGCCGGCCCCCCTCCACCCTCCGAGTGAATGGCTTCAATACAGACATCGTTCGAATTCATTCGGATGCTTGCCTTGACCTCGTCGTACGTCGCGCACTGGGCCGCCGTCAGCAGCGCCGCGCGCGCCTGCGGGGCGGAGGGCGGGCGAGGGGCGCGGCCGCCGCGGCTCGGGGCGGGCGCCGCGCGGCGGGCGGGGCACGAGGCAGACGAGGCGCGGGGGACGAGGACCAGCACCCGATGCGTCAACTGGTGCGCGAGCGACGGACGACAATGCATTTTTTGCAGCGCCAGCGCCCGCGCACCATGCTGGGCATGGTGCCCTTCCACAGGCCAGCCGCGCCTTCCTCCCGCACCACCGCCGCCGCGATCGCAAACGGGTTGCGCACCGCCGCGCCCTTGATCTGCATGCGCGTCTTCACCAGGTCTGCGGGGGCGCGGGGAGGAAAGCGAGGTCGGGGGCGCGGGGAGGAAAGCGAGGCCGGGGGCGCGGGGAGGAGAGCAACAGCGCGAGAGCACCGGCTCCCCAATCGCAAGGCAGGCGATCGGCGAGGGCGGCAAAGGGACGGGCAGAGGCCAACCGGCAGCCGCCCTGGGCTGCAGGCTGGGGCCCCCGCCCCCTGCCAACCCCACCCCCTCCCCAACGCGCCTGTGGGGTTGCACACCCCTGCCGCGATCGCACCGCTCGCCATCCCCGCCGCAATCTGAGTTGAGGGGGGTTGGGTTGGGGGAGGGATCCATGGGAGAGGAAAGCGCAGGCCCCCTGCATCGCCCTTCTGCCCGCCCGGCGCAGTCGCCCAGCGCAGCGCCGCCTGCCAGCGCTGCGCCGCCGCCCGCCCGCTCGCCGCATGCGCACACGTGGCATCACCTCCGCGCATCGCCGCCGTGTGAGCGGCGGCAACCCCACACACCACGGCCAGCAACCACGCCACGCGTGCGACCAGCCACCCACGCCAGAGTCACTGGCACACCACGCACTGAGTGACTTTCAAGCACTCAGTGCTTGAAAGTCACAAGGCAACAGCCACCCACATCAGAGGCACTGCGCCACCACGCACCGAGTGCTCTTGAAAGTCACGAGGCAATACCCACCTTGCGCACGATGCTGGGGTCCTTGCCCCCGGCGCCAAGCACAGTCTTCAGGGGGGAGTACAGCCCTATGCGCATGCCTGCGGCGGGGCGACGTGCCACGGCGCAGCGCGGCAGCGCGTGAGGCGGCGGTGGGGCGCAAGCGCGGCGCAGCCCGCCGCCCCACCGCCGGCGCGGCACTGCCGCCGCCGCCGCAGCGCGATGCCGCACCTCCGTACAGCACGCCGCGCGCGACGGCGGCCGTCATGCCGCGCGCGAGCGCCAGCGGGCCCTCGTGCCAGACGATGGCGGCGCCGGTGGAGAGGACGTTGCGCGCCGCCGGGCCGGCCAGCTGCTGCCGGACCTTGATCACGTCGACCCAGTTGGTCTGCGCCGCAATCAGGTCGAGAATTGGATTAGATAATCATTTCAGGTGCGCGTTTCAAGGCCGCAGCGAGCAGATTGGAGGCAGGTTGGAGGCGAAGGGATCAACAGCGCAACATGCAGCGCGGGTGCCATCTGCCGCGCGCCCGCACGCGCGGCCCGCCCCCCCCCCCTGCGCGCCCGCGGCCCCACCCCCCACCCCNCCCACCCCACCCACCCCACCCACCACCACCACCACCACCAGAGCCCCCCAGCGCACCAGCACCACACCGGTCGCCACGCTCAGCGAGCTGGAAGCAAAGTTCCCCAGGACGGGATGTCGCTGGCCAAAGCTAAAGCTGGACTCGGTGGGGGCGGGCGCGAATGGGGCGGGCGGCAGGGCCGGCTGCAGGCCGCCCCAGCCGGCGTCACGCATTTGTGTTGCCTGGGGCGCTGGGGTTTGGGATGCTGCTGCTGCTGAAAGGGGCCGCTGAGAGTTTGTGCAATGTGCAGCTTCTCACAGGGCGCCCGCTACTTCTCTGATTGCTTCTGTGAATGCAAGGATTGAACACGAGCACCAAATTGGCGATCAGGTGAGCTGCTTGGAGGAGGTCATCTTCTCCAATATGAACAGGCAGGCAGGTCTTGCTCCCAAGTTGTTCGTTCTGGATTGTTCGTTCGTTGGAGTGATTCTAATCAAACACCCTGTTCAACTAGCTTGACCTTTGGACGCGCAAACGGTCTGAGCTCTTCGTCGAGCAGCTCCAGCAGCAGCTGAAAGCGATGCCGGACGCTGCCGGCGAGGAGCAGAGCGCTGTCGAGCGTCTTTGGGCCCTCCTGCGCTCTGTTTGCTGCGCCTGCTGCTGCTGGCCGGTGTTCGCCCCTAGGTGAGGCCGGGACCGCCCAGCAAGCAGTGCTGAATGTGTCTTCCGGCCGGCGGTCTGTGCTGCCCACTACCTACTGGCCCGCCGCCGCCGCCCGCGTCGCGGCCCCTGGCCGCCGGCCTCCAAGCCCGTCCCGTCCTGCCCTCCGCCAGGCGCGGCGACAGCTACGGCAGCCTGCTAGAGGCGCGCGGCACGCGGCTACTGTCGGGGCAGCAGCAGGAGTCGGCGATAGAGGCGAGCCGGTCGCCGGCGGCGCCGCCGCCGCTGCTGGCCCCGCCGCGCCTGCCGCCGCCGGTCACAGAGCGCACCGCACTGCTCAAGGGGCACGGCGGCGGCGGCGGCGCCTCGTCCGGCGGCGATGGAGGGGCGGCGGGGGCGGGGGCGGGGGTGGGCGGCAGCGGCCACCGCCACGCGCCCAGCTCCGGCTCCCGCCCATCCAGCAAGCAGAGCGGCAGCGGCGCCGCGTCGGAGGGCGGGTCGCCGCGGCCCAAGCTCGCCACGTCCGAGTCCAGTGAGCCGCCGCTGGCAGGCCGATGCATCGGTCTTCGCGCTCTCCTGGCGGCGCCGCAACGGCGGCAGGCGGGGGGCGCCGGTGGGGGCCGCGGTGCCCCCTTGCCATGCAGTGCGCGCGCCTCTGAGCGCGCTTCGCCCCCTCCCGCTCTCTTCCCTCGCTTGCCCTGCCGCGCCCTGCAGAGCTGTCGCTGCTCGAAGACGACGACATGTGCCCCACCTGCCTGGAGGGCTACAGGTGCGTGCGGCGGGGCGGGAGGAGGCCCCGCCGGCGTGGCGGGGGGGCCGCGCCAGCACCACTCACCACAGCACCGGACCTCGACCCAGTCGGCCCGAGCCTCGATGCCGCCCGTGTTCCCGTTTGCTGCTCGCAGCGAGGACAACCCAAAGGTCCTCGCGACCTGCGGCCACTGCTTCCACCTGCAGTGCGCGATGCAGTGGGCGCAGCGCAGCCGCGAGTGCCCGCTCTGCTTCGCGGCGCTGCGGCTCGAGGTGAGGGGTGGCGCGCGACGCTCCGCCTGCTCCTCGTGAGGCCGTTGTTTGGCCGGCGAGGGCGCGTGCGGGGGTGGGCGCGCGGCGCCGCGGCGGGGACGGCCCGGCCGACTGTCGCCGTGCCTCCCTTTCTCACTCTCCCCCTGTTTCTCCCCCCCAGGACGAGTCCCTCAATGAGCTGCTGCCATTTGGAGAGTACGTCGCCCCGCTCTAGTGTGTGCACGGTACCACGTTGCAGCCGGTGAGGGGGCGGGCAGGGCCAGGGGGGCAGGAAGGCACCCGGCTGCGGGCTGGGGGCGACACGCCAGCCTCAGCGCGCTCCCCCACTCACCCCGTGGCGCACAGGCGCGCCCCCGCTCCCATGCGCTCCAGGAGCGGTGGCGCCCGCCCCCCAACGCACGGCCATGTAGCACCAGCAGCACGGCATACCGGCCTGGGCGCGCAGGGCGCCCCGCCGCTTCCGCTTTCAGCCCCTCCCTTGCCCGTCTCTGTACAGCAGCAGCTCAGCATTTCCTTGCCAGCACTTGTCTCCTCGCTCAGCCATGTACGTTCATGATACACACCCTGTAACAATATCGCAGCAGGCGAAAGCGGAAAGCTGCCTGTGTCGCGGGCAGGCGGGCGGACGGGCCGCCGTCGGCGTAGTACTTTTGCTTGTGTGCTGCTTCCCCAGCGTTCATCGATTGCATTCCCTACTTGGTGTAGGTCTTCTTTGCTCAAAATCTGATTAACTTTTCGCCATCCTGTCTGCTATACTCTTTGCGAGCGACTCCTGATCGCGTGCCTGACGCCTGAGAGCAGCCAAGGTGGGCAAGGGTGGCCAAAAGGGGGGGCGCCTGGTTATCTGGGCGCTTTCGCTGCTTGCGCGTCGCCCGTGTTGTGGAGAAGAGTGCGGAGCGGCCCCGGCGCTCTGCGCCTGGTTGCCATGGTGGGCTGCCGGCAGTCGCCTGCCGGGCACGCGGGGCGGCCAGCGCCGGACGGCGCTGCGCGTGCCGCTTCTCGCCATCCACAGGATGAGCAGCTGGGAACTTGATGACGACGTCATCCAACCGAGGAGGAAGAAGAACCCGTACGTGATGATCGGTGAGGCCCGCCGCCGCTGCCGAGTGTGCGTGGCGTGCGGTGCTGGTGCCTGGTACGCTGTCGGATTGGATGGGCAGGTACGCGCCGTGGGAGCGGCGCCTGCTCCTGAAACTGGTCGCCCGCCGCCGCCGCCGCGCGCCCCGCGCGCAGGCACGCTGGCGACGGCGGCCGTGCTGGTGATTGGGTTGGTGGCCTTCAAGCATGGCGACTCCAAGCTCTCGCAGCAGGTGTGCGCTGGCTCTCGTTGGCTCTTTCGGCTCTCGGTGGCGCCTTCGTTCGCTCTTCTTGGCTGCCGGCTCGCGGCGGCGGCGCGCGCCGCCTCGCGCCGCCCCCGGGTGTTGCAACAACCGAGCAATTAAGCGCACGGTGGCCGCTCGTCGCCTCCTCCCCCCCCTGCTGCAGATGATGCGTGCACGCGTGGTGGCCCAGGGCGCCACCGTGGCCATCATGCTTGGCACGAGCCTGGGAGCGATGGCCAGCTTGGAAAAGGGCGAGTGAGGGGCAGCCGCCGCCGACAGGCCGCGGCATGCGACGCGCGCGGCGCCGCCGCCTGCGAACGAGGTGCCCCGGCTGAGCTGCTCCAGCCAGTCGCATGCTCCCGTTGGCGCGTCGGCCTGTTCCCCCAGCCTCTGCCTGCACGCCACGCCATGCCACGCTACGCCAACCTCTGCCTGTACGCTTGGTGCCGCCCTCCGGCCGGCTGCGGCCGCCACGGCGCCCCCTGCTGTGTTGCTTTCTCTTTCGTCGCGCGCTCGTTGTTGAGGGCCGACGGTTCGTTACAGCAGGCCTTGCCCCGCCCCGCCGCCTCTCCGGACGCTCCCTTGCTTTCATTTCAATTCCACTCCCCGAGCCCTCTGACGAGGGCCGCCTCTTCCTGCTCCAGCTGCTTCGCGCCGCGCTCCGCTGCCATGTGGCTATCCCTCCTCTCCCTGCACCGCAGCAACAACGGATGCCCTGTGAACACATTGGCTTGGAGGTGTGAGATAGGTGCCGGCTGGCCTCGGCGCCGCCACAGACCCCAGACCCGGGCATTCCAGCCAGCTCACGCGTGACTAGGCACAGCAGTACCCGCAGGTCTGGCCTGCAGCAGCGGCAGCCGGGGGGGCGACCCGCCGCCGGCGTCGGGCCCCGCGCCGGCCGGCACCGCTGCGGGCCGGGCCGCAGGGCTGCCGCCCCCGGGCGCGGAGGCCGTGTGTCGGTTGAGGGACGGCTGCTCGGGCGGGCTGGCCAGCTGCGGGCGGCCGACAGGGGCGCTGTGCAGCGCCCGGCGACAGGCCGCGAGGTCCGACTCGAAAGTGCTCCCCTCCGCTGACCGCGGGTGGAGGCCAGGGGGCGGGCGCACGTGCACCTGCGTGTGCAGCCGCGCCTGCAGGCCCGCGTCCCTGCTGGGCACCCACGCCTCTAATCCCGCGCCCTCCTGTGCGGGCCGGGCCGCCCGGGCGGCCGCGCACCCCGCGCGGCGGCGCACCTCCCGGCGGGCGCCCGGCACCTCGGCCGCCTCCTCCGCCAGGGCCGCGTGCGTCTGGCCCAGCAGCTGGCCCACGCGCGTCTGCAGGCGGCGCTGGCGTGCGGCGTGCCAGTCGGCCACCCGCAGGCCGGCCGTTGCGCCGGGCGCTGCAGCCTGCAGCTTGGTGCAGAGCCGCGAGGCAAAGGGGCGCCAGTCCACCAGGTCATTAGGGTCCTTGAGGGCTGCAGGAGGGAGGGGGGGGGGACGGGAGGGAGGAAAGCTTGCGCGTGTCGAAAGTGCAATGCCACATTTGACCCTCCTACCCACCCACCCACCCACCCCACGCACACACACACACACCTGAAACCAGGAGCGCGACCTCCGCCTGCTGCAGGCCCAGCCCCCCCCGCCGCAGCACGTCTGCAAACTGGTCGGCTCGCAGGCGCCCGCTGCCCTCCCGGTCGCGCTTCTGGAACGCCGAAACCAGCTGCGCCAGGCCCGCCGCGCCCGCGGCGCCCGCCCCTGACGCCAGGCTGCCCTCGGCGGCCGTCCACGCGGCGCGTTGGGCCGCAGTGGCCGCGCGGAGCGCCGTGCAGCGCGCCTCAAACCACTCGCGGCGGCGGGCCACGCCCACGTCGCTGAGGACGCGCGCGCTGGGCAGCGCCGCGGGCGCGGAGCCCACGCGCGCCGGCGGGTGCGGCGAGGGCGGGCCGCGGCCGTCGCCGCCCCCGCCGCCATTGCCCGCGTCGCCCCCATCCCCGCCGCCGCTGCTTCTGCTGCCACCACCTGTAAGCTGCTGGTGGAGTTGCTTGAAGCCGGGGGTGGCAGTAACAATGTCATCGACCGCCAGTCCATCCCGCGGCTGCTCGCCGAAGCGGCGGAGGTGGTGCGGGCGCCAGCCAGGCGTGCTGCCCTCAACGTCGACGGCATCCTGCTGCCAGCGGGAGGGCCGCGGCGCACGCGCGTCCTGCCGCGGCGCCGCGCCCGCGATGTCGGCCACGCTCATGGCGTCGCGCAAAAAGCGCGGCACCTCGGGCTCTGGCTCGGGGCAGGGCGGCAGCACGTACGTTGGCACGAGCGGGTTGCGCCGCGGGCTGCGGCGGCGGGCCACCAGGCTGTCACGCGCGGCGGGCGCCGCGCCGGGGATGTCGGAGAGGTCGGTGGCAAAGGCCTGCAGCGCCTGCGGGGAAGTGTAGGCGCGCGGCCGCATGCCCGCCTCGGGCTCGGCCGGCGCACGCGGCTTGGCTGCACGGGTGCGGTCAGCAGGCGATGCTCCCGAGATGCCATCTGTGGTCAGCTGCAGCAGCAAGGTAGAGTGAAGGGTTGATACAGGCAGCGCGTCGGCCCTGCCGCGTCGGCCGCGTCGGCCCTTCCGCGCGTGGGCAACGTCGCTGAGCGACGACCCACCGTGCCGTGCGGCAGCGGTCCGGGCTGCGCGCCGTCGTCAAAGCATATCTGGCTCGCGAGCTTCTCTGGCCGCCAGCGCTGTGGCAAGGAGCGCCCCGGGGCCTCCATTTTGAGCTCGGTCGCTTGCGCATGTTTCGCTGCAGAGTTGAAACACGGGTTTGCCCTCTTCCGGCCCAGAGCTGGAAGTAGAGCAGCGCTAGAAGAACAGCAGAGAAGCTTTGCTGGCTTTGACCAAGCTTCCTTTCTCAACCGCCAACCACGCTTGCGCCTTGTGATGCACTGTGACAACCAGTGCCACCAGCTCACATGCATTCAGATGACGCATGCCACGCGGTGGGAGCATCACAGACACCACTGGCTGCTTGGCGGAGGCGCGCGGCTGCAGTGCCGCCGCAGGTGCCGCTACCATCGCCTCCCGCGGCGGAACAGATGCTACTGCTGTCACTGGCCCAGAACTTGTGTATTGAGCTCCTGAGAGCTCCGATGCTTCCGCGCCACCATTGCAGTCCCAGGGGCCTTGCGGTGGGCTCGGTGGATGGTGCCCGTGCCGGCAGTGACGTCTGCTGCCGGCGACAGCGCCGCTACCGCCCCAGATCGGCCAGCATTCTCAATTGGGCAAGACGGGAGATAAGCTGGGGCGTCTGGACCCGCATGCGTGTGTTTTCGAGCTCCGGGTTCCGAGTGACCCCTCACTGAGCCCCGTTGTGCCCTCCGCTCATGCATATACGCTGAAGATAGCACAGCATCTCACCGGCCTTCAGTTCTTCCAGAGTGGCCCTTGACAATGGCCGCGACTCAGCTCCTCGGGTGCCTGCTGCTGCTTGCGAGTGTCCCAACGCCACGTAAGTCCTCGAAGGAGGGCCAGCGAGGACTCCCCTCCGGAGCTGCCTGCTATGCCCCCGCTCGGGACCGCCCAACCGCCCCGTCTCCGTTGGGCTGCCTAAACCCTAAACCCTAAACCCAACCACAGCTCTGACCCTCCTACACGCGTGTGCCTGCAGTCTTGGCTGCGCGCAGTCCGGCAGCAATCACCAGCCCGCTGCCACCGCTCAGTCCGCGCCCGCCGGGCTCGTCGCCGGCGCCGCCCGTTGCACTGCCGCACCTCCCATCCTGTAACATCACCCAGGTCGCCTGGAAACAACTCCAGCCCACGGTCCAGGCGGCAATAATCAACTCTGGATGGCGTGCGTCAGAGGGGCATCCCTGTCATGCTGTGCCTGCCCCGCCCCGCCCCGCCCACCCCACCCACACGTGCACCACCCCTTCTGCAGTGTGCCAAAACTACAATGAACAAATCCCCACAGTGCCAGGCTACCCCTCGGTCGTGTTTGAGCAAGCTAGTCTCTGGTGCGTTCTGGCGCCACTGCGGCAGCGCGCAGTGCGCCGTGGCAGCCTGCCTGCCTGCGCTCTGACCGCGCGTTCCCTGCCCGCGCCTTTCCCCCTTGGCGCAGGTTTGGCGGCATGCTCTTGCTGCCAGGGTACTGCAGCGACTCATATGCAGACATGAAGACAGATGGCGGCGTCAGCGTCACGGTCTCCAAAGACGGCAGCACCGTGCGCCACATGATGCATGCATTCATCACGCTGGCCTGCACATGCATGCCCTGCCTGCCCTCGTGCGGGTGCTGTGCCTGTCCTGCCGGCCAAGCACGTGCCGCACGCGCGCGTGCCGCATGCGCACGGGAGACGCGGTCGCGCCGTGCTGCGGCTGTCGCCGCGTTCGCTTGAGCGCGGCGGCCACCAGCGCCCGCGACGCTCTCCCCCTCCATTCGCAGGTCACACTGACCAATCTGTTCGACTTCAGCATTCACTTCAAGCCATACTTCTTTCTCCAGGGGTGCGCTCGCCGGCGCCTTGCCAGGCAGTATGCCTGCTGCATGCTGGCCGACAAGCCCCGTTGCGCTCGTGCGGTCTAGTGGTTTGTGTCTGCTGAATGCCTCATCCATGACTCGTGCTGGCCAACACGCCCGCCTCGTGCGCGTGTCCGCCGTGCCGGCAGGTATGACGCGCTCTCCAGCGCGTCGCCGTATGCGCTGTGCTACGCCAGCTGGACAGCCACGGTGGTTTGGAATGCGCCAATCACGTTCCAAGTCTCGGTGGGTCGGGGGGGCCTGCGGACACGCAGCAGGCCAACCACGCATATCCTTTGGTGCCGAGCTCTTACGCCCGCGCCCCCCCCCCTCCCCCCCCTCTCACACACACACACCACCCCACCCCTCCCACTGCTGCCACTGCCGCCACCACACACCCATCCACACATACCCCCTCGGACTGCAGACCAGCAAAAAAGAAGATGGCTTGAATTACAACGTGAGCTCGAGCGCGGTGGCAGCTGCACGCGCCGCTACCATCACACTACAGTACTGCGCGAGCGGCCAGCCCGGTGCCCCTGGCGTGGGAGGTGCCGCACCGTCACGCGCCGCCTGCCGACGTGACGCTGCTTCGAGTGCAGATCCAGGCAAGCGGCCAGGTCAGCAGCATGTCGATACCAATCGCGGGCAACTGGCAGGCGAAGGCTTCGGTGACGAGCAAGAGCAGCAAGCAGGCGCAGCTCTGCCTTCTGTCTGCAAACAGTTACCCTGGCGTGGCAACCGTCGGCGGTGTCACTGGCAGCTATGTGAGAGGGGGGGGGGGGGGGGGGGGGTGTTGGGGCAAAAAACCCCGGGGGGGGCCTGGGCCTTGTTG
>PCFQ01000082.1:1223394-1241823 GCA_003063905.1 Chlorella sp. A99
GGGGGGGGGGGGGGGGGGGGGGGGGGCGGGGGGGGGTGGGGCGGGGGGGGGGGGGGGGGGGGGGGGGCTATGTGCGCAAATACCCGCTGGCTGGCCTGGCGCATGTGCTGGCAGCTGTGCGCGGCCGCTGCCAGGTGGCACCGCCCCAGTTGACCGCTCGACCGTGCAGGAGGCGACCACGTACGTGCTGGGCCTGCCAGTCACGTACCGGGGTGCCCTGGTGAGCCGCAACTGCCTTGCGGTGCATGCGCGCGTGGCGGCGCCGACCGCCGCAGCGGCCGCGCTCGGCCCAGGCGATCGCTAGTATGCGCGAGCGAGGAGCGCGCTGCGCCGCGCGCCGCCGCGCCGCGCTGCACCCACCCTCTGCTCGCAGCCCCAGAGCTCCATCAACTCAATCAACAGCAAGCTCCACAGCTCCATCACATCGGCACAGGAGAAGCTGACATCCAAGCTCAACTCTGAGTTTGCGAAGAAGGTCGGGAAGTGCAAGGTCGCGAGCCCCAAGCCGCGGCCCTCGCCCTCGCCGGCCGCCGCCGGCTGACGGCACGGCCGCGGCGCGCTCGCGCCCCGGCCGGTGGCCGGCCAGATGGCTGCTGTCACTGCGCTGACCTGTACCTCTGCCATCCCCTCCACCCCTCGGTTGTGACTTTTCTGGCTTCTGTTGATCTGACTTGAACGACGCGCCTTCAGACGAGGCGGCGGCGATGGCAGTGCCTCTGCGCTCTGCCTGCCGTGCCTGCCACGTGGCGCTTCTGGCTGCCGCCGCTGTAGCACACGCCTCGCCAGCCCCCAGTGCCCCTCCCTCCACCTCGCCCCATGCAATCTGCCCTGCACCAGCTTGCCCCACATCCGGAATCTTTGAGTCTCTCACCTGCTGCCGCGGGTGCACATGCATCGGAATCTGGCAGCACGGTCTGCTATGCGGTGCCCCAACAGGTGCGCAGTCCTGCTGAGCCAGGCACAATGGCCAACTTACAGTGATCGAAAATAGTGAGGCGTTCAGGCAGCAAATAGCATGTATAAGATTTCTTGTATGGATGAGGACTGGCAGTGACAGTTCCATCCTGCCGCCATGATGAGCCATCCGGAATGTGCCCAATCCATGTCAACCTGCACTGTGCAGAAACAGGGCGGTGGCGCCAGCGCGTCGGCGTGTGGCGGGGGGCGGGGCAGGCCGGGGCGCGCCGCCCCGGCCGCCGCGTGCGGTGGCCCGCAGGGGCCCCGCCCGCCGCGCCTCATCTCCGCAACGGATGGCCCAGGGTGCCACGGGGAGAGGGGTCGCCCCAGGATGGAAGTGTTGCGATGCCAGCAAGTGGTGCCGCGCCGCCGCGCGCCTGCACCACCCCGCCCAGCGCTGGCGCAGCAGCGCCCTGCCCTTGCCTTGCTCGGAGAGCTGGGGCGTGGTGCACGCTTGCCTGGGGGTCTGGGGCGACCCTGTGGCACGAGCGAGCGCAGGCAGCAAGGGTCAGTCCACCGCCGCCCCCGGAGCGGGCGAGGAGGCGCGCAGGGTGCGTGACGGGGGAGGGGGTGTCTGGGCTGGCTCTTCTGCACCGGTCACGTGACGTCGCGGACAGAATAGGCTTGCCGCCCGCGTTCGCTTTCCCGCGCAGGGAGTGGACCTCGGCTGGGTGGGGTGTGCACCGGCCGAGGGCTGGATGGCGGGCGTTGGGGGTGAGTGTCATGCAACATGGATGGATGATGCACATGCGGGCCGCCCGGGCCACCGCGGAGTCGGCGCTCAGTCACTAAGCAGAGAAACTAAGGTCACGGAAGGTACCTTCGCATATCGTTCGTCACTGCGCCTGGTGCACGCGCGGCGGCGGGCGCGAGCGGCGGCGGGTGCGAGCGGCGGCGACGGCGGCGACGGCGGCCGCACCCACCTCGGGGCGCGCGGCGCAGCCACTCGCGCCATGCATGCTCCCTGCACAGCAGCCAGAGCACGCAGGTGAGGCAAACGCCGCTGCAGCTGCCGTCGAGCTCGAGCATGCATGGCTGCGCAGTCGCACAATCGGGCAGCCACGCACCCGCTGGTCGCTGCTCCACTCCCACAGGCTGATAGATGCATGGGGCTGGAGGGCGCACCGGTCATGATGCCATCGCAGGGAAGGCAGCTGCCCCTCCCACCATCTGCGAAATGCAATCGCACGATGAATGCAATGCGTATTGACAGGACAGGGCTTCATTTAGCGGCAGCCGTTCCCTTCCCTGGGAACAGATGGGGAGACCTCCAGGAGGTCACCTCCTCTGCCCTGAAGTGAGGTCTGATCGCACTGCAGAACTTGCAACGCACCAGCGCAGGGGGCTTTGGATTGGAGCATAGGAGGGGTTGCAAGAGGCAGGTTGGCCTCAGATCACGGCTGCGTACCGAGATCGGGAGAACGCCATGAGCTCCCTGGCACGCGCGCAGAGGTGAGAGGCATTGGCCCATGCTTGATCATGACGGGTTAATCTAAGCAGCTTTTCGCTCCGTTGGCACCTTGAGCTGCGTCCTGAGCCCCGCCCACTGCTGGATCGACCTGCAGCGGCAGTGGCGCGCGGCAACACCGCCGCCCGCCGCCAAGCCCGCACCTGCGCGCTCACTGCCTCTGGCAGCAGCAGCGACCGCGGCCGCGGCACGCGCAGCAGCAGCAGCAGCAGCATCGGCCGCAGCGCCAGGGGCAGCAGCCAGCGGCCGCGGAGGCGGGGGCAGCAGCCGCGCAGGCGGCAGACGCCGACCTGCCGCCGCTGCCGGGCCCCGCCGCCGCCGCCGCCGCGCCCCCGGGCGCTGCCGCCGCCGCGCTGCGCGGGCTATCTGCGCTGTACCGCTTCTCCCGGCCCCACACCATGCTCGGCACCGCAATCAGCGTGTGCAGCGTGTCGGCGCTGGCGGCGGGCGGCGCGGCGGGGGCGCCCGCCGCGCTGCGCGCGCTGGGCGCCGCGCTCTCCTCGGCCCTGCTCATGAACGTCTGCATCGTCGGAATCAACCAGCTGTACGACATAGAGATCGATCGGGTGAACAAGCCGTACCTGCCGCTGGCGGCGGGCGACTTCTCCCCCGCCGTCGGCGCCGGGATCGTCGCGGCCACGGGCGCCGCCTCGCTGGCCATTGCCGCCGCCGCGGCCTCGCCCCCGCTGCTCGCCACCGTCGGCGGCAGCCTGCTGCTCGGCATCGCCTACTCCACCGACCTCCCGCTCCTGCGCTGGAAGCGGTCGCCCGTGCTGGCGGCGGCGTGCATCCTGGCCGTGCGGTGCGGGCGGGCGGGCGGCGGGCGGGCGGGCGGGCGGCGTGCGAGCGTGCCGCCGCCTCCTGCTGCCCCCCGCGACGGCCGCTTCGCCGCCGCCGCTCGGGCCCCTGACCCCCCACGCCCCTTGCACCACCTCGCACGTGTCACACGCACCTCCTTCCCGCAGGGCGGTGCTGGTGCAGCTCGGCTTCTACCTCCACATGCAGCGCGCGCTGGGCGCCCCGGCAGGCGCGCCGCTCGCGCGGCCCGTGCTCTTTGCCACCGTCTTCATGCTGCTCTTCAGCGTGGTCATCGCGCTGTTCAAGGCGAGTGCTGGACCCGTGGCCCGCTGGTTGTTATGTCTGTGCAGTGCTGCTGCTGCTGTTGGCGTTGATCGTGCTGTTGAAGAGGCGTGCGATTGACGATTGCTTGCCTGCGGATTGACTGTGCGAGAGATCCAGAACTGTTCATTGCCCGTTGGTTGCCCGTTGCTGCCCGTCCTGTTGAACGGCATCGCCCGCTGCCGCTCACGCGACGCGCCAGCGCCGCCCCTCCGCACGGCCCCAGCCGAGCCCGACGAGCCCCACCGCGTCTGCGCGTGCACCCGTCGGGGCCTGCCCATCGTTCCTCCCTCTCCTCCACCTCCTCCTCCTCCGCACATCCTCCTCCTCCTCCACCTCCCTCTGCAGGACATCCCCGATGTCGTGGGCGACCAGCGCGCGGGCGTGCGCACGCTGAGCGTGCGCCTCGGCCCGCGTCGCGTCTTCTGGGTCTGCATCGCCCTGCTGGAGCTGGCCTACGCGCTGGCCATCGGCGCGGGGCTGGGCGCCTCGCGCGCGTGGGCGTGCGGCGCGGCCGTCGGCGCGCACGCCGCGCTGGGCGTCGCGCTCGCCTGGCGCGCGGCGCGCACCGACCTCACATCGTCGCGGAGCATCTACAAGTGCTACATGTTTGTGTGGGCGCTCTTCTATGCCGAGTACATGCTCCTCCCGCTCTTTGCCTGATGGTGCTCGCAGCGCTGGCGCGCTGCGCGTGTGGCTGGCGTGCTGCGCGTGTGGGCCGGCGCGGCGCCCCCGACGCGTCCGTTGGCCTCTCTCCCTCCGCTCCTCCCCCCCTTGAGCTGCCCCCCTGCTGCTGCTGCTGCAAGTGCCGCACTGTGCATTTGACCTCCCTCCCACTTTCCGCTCTCTGCTTCCGCACTGCTGAGCTCTCTTGCTCCCGAGCCCCCTCACTGGCAAGCTTCTCCTCTCCCAAGCCCCTCTGCTGCCGCTGAGAATTGTCCCGCTGATTCGTCCATTCTTGCCGCGGTGGGACGGCGCGCGCGCGCGCCGCTGCGCCGCCGGCCCGCGCGCCGTTGCCCCGCCCGGGACCGTCTTCAGCACTGCCCCCTGCCCGGAACTCGCCCGCTTTGCACTGCGAGAGCGTTGAATTGCACAGTCTGAAGTTGATCAAGTGAAACAACTGAAGTGGCGGGCAGGAGGAGGAGCAGGAAGAGCAGAGCGAGCAGGGAGAGGTCAGGCGGCGCGCCAGAGCGCGGGGCGTGCCGCCGCAGCACAAAATGTGCGGCGCGGCGGCACCACGCGGGCCGGCGCGGCGGCGCCAGTCAGTGCTGGCTGGTCGCACGACCTGCCGTTGCTGACACACAGGCACCAATTGTCAGTGCTGGCCGGTCGCAATGTCGAAGATGGTGGCCGCGGCGAAAACGAGGAAGAGAGAGCCTCCAATGAGCTTGGCGACACGCTCGTCAATGTACCTGCGCGGAGGAGTTGTGGGGGTGGGGTGTTTGAGCGTGGTTTTGGGTGTGGGCACACTGTGTGTGCTGTGCAAGGCCGCGCGCCGACCGCGCTCCCTCTCCCCCACCGCCCGCCACTCCTTCCGCCACCCCCCAACCCCCAACCCCCAACCCCACCTCCACCCCCCACCCCCCACCCCCACCTCCACCACCCACCTGCCCAGGAAGGAGCCGCCGAGGACGGCGATGGCCGTGGCCAGGCCATGGCCCGCCACCGCGCCGAGCACGACGCCGAGCGGCGAGGACGCCGCCGCCAGTGCGATGGTTGCCAGGAAGGACTTGTCCCCCCACTCGGCCGCAAACACGAGGGAGAAGGTGGAGGCCACCAGGCCCAGCGCCGCCGCGCCTGCGCAGGCGGCAGGCGCGCGGTCGGCGCCCCGCCCGGCGCCCTCCCGCGCCTCGCCGGGCGCTGCGCCGGCGCGCAGCCTCGTCTGTGGCCCGGCCTGCGGCCCCCGCCACACGTCCGCCTGCAGCCCCCGCCCCACACCCGCCCCGCCCTCGCCCACCCGAGCCGAACGCGTCGACGGCCACGCGCGCCTCCTCCTTCTCCTCCTCAGCCGCCTCGTTCGCGCCGTCGGCGTCGCGCAGCGTGGACACGCCAAACCAGAGGAGCAGCCCCACCGCCAGCAGGTCGTCCCAGGGCAGGCCGGACGCCGGGAGCAGCTCGTCGACGGCGTGCAGCGCGCGGCCGAGGCCCACGCTCACGACGCTCATCACCGCCAGCGCGCCAAAGGTGCCGCCGAAGACGAGGCCGCGCGGCTGTTGCAGCGCCAGCAGCAGGGCGATGAAGAACGTCTTGTCCCCGATCTCCGAGAAGAAGATGAGGAGCAGGGCGGAGACAAAACCCTCGCGCAGGGGGTCGTCACCGACCAGCCCGGGGATGAAGGCGCCGGCGCTGTCTGCCGCGCCGCCGCCCAGCGCCGCCAGGTCGGCGAGCGCGGCGGCCGCGGGGCCCGGCGCCGCGGCGGCCGCGACGAGGCCGAGCGCCGCGGCCGCCGCGCCCAGCGCCGCGGCGCCGCGCGGCGGCGACCAGGGCGCACCGGCCGCCTGCGCGCAGAGGGGCGGCGGCGGGGTCGTGAGCGGCGGCGAGGCGGAGGGCGTGCGCGTGGCAGGGCCCCGAGTCGCATACCTGGGGCTGCTGGGGCTGCGCGGGGACCGGGCGAGACGCTGCTGGCCACAAGGGGGCGGGCGGGCCTGCCGCCGCACGTGCCGGCACAGCGCTGCGCAGCCTGTACGGCTGGTTGCCCCGCTGGCGGATAGGAGCGCTGCTGCTGCTGCGCGATTGAGAGCAAATGCGAGCTCCTGGGGACAGGAGGGAGAGCGCCATCCTCTCACGCTCCCCAGCCCTCCCAGCAAGCCCAGACAGTGAAGATCACTGCTGGATCGCAGTTGCGGACAAAAGGACTTGCCAATTGTTGATGATGGCTGGTCCATGTAGCTAGCCACAGCTTGCACCTCCTTTGTCGCCCATTTCGACTTGCATTGCCACCGCAGACTCTTCAGATCGTTCACTGTTGCTGCAGAGCATCATGGCGGCTGTCGTCGCGCAGACTGTGCGGCCCGCTGTGCCCGCTCATCGGGCCACGACTGTGCAGCGCCGTGCTTCCAGGGCGACCGTGCACTTCCAGACGAAGCAGCAGTTTCGGTTGATGGCTGCGGCAGCAGAGGTGGGCCTGCCATATCGCCATATCGCCAGCCGTCGGGCTTCCAAACGGGCGGTTTCGTCCCCCGAGCGCAGGCGGAGGCCGAGGTGGAGGAGATCGAGGAGGAGATCGTGGAGGAGGAGGAGGCGGGCGTGGTCGAGGTGCGCGGGCGGCGGCGCCTCTCTGGCCCGCCCCTCTCTTTCATGACCCCTGCCCTCTCCGCTTGCTATGCTGTTGCGCCGAGGCTGGTATGTCAACCTCCCGCGCCGCGCCGCTCTGTCTGCCACCGCGGGCGCCGCGCCTGCGTCGCGCCTCCCACGCCGCCGCCGCGCGCGCCCCGCCCCCCCGCAAACTCGTTCCGAAGCAGGACTGGGCGGCGGAGAAGCTGGCGCGCCTGGATGCCGACCGGGGGGGCGTGGCCGAGGACCCGAGGTATGCGCTCAACTTCCTCTGGCTGGACAAGAACATCGGGGTGGGCGTGGACCAGGTGTTTGCCAAGGTGCGGCACGAAGAGTGGAAGGAGGTGTCGAGGCGCGAGGGCGAGGGGCGATGAGGAGGAGGGAGGGGGGGGGGGGGGGGGGGGGGGGCGCGCGCGCGGCCGCGGGGCGCGGCGGGGGCGGGGCGGGGCGCTCCTGCGACGCCCGTGCGGCGCGGCCCGCTGCCGGCCGCCCGCACGCGCCCCGCGCCGCCCCAACTCGCCGCCCGCACGCGCGCGCGCAGGGCCAGCGCTCCCCCGTCACCGACTACTTCTTCTGGCCGCGGCGCGACGCGTGGGAAGAGCTCAAGGCCGCGCTCGAGGCCAAGTCCTGGATCTCGGAGCGCGAGCGCGTGGTGCTGCTCAACCAGACGACCGAGGCAAGCGGCTTTCGATGCCGCTGCCGTTGACGCTCTCGGCACCGGACCGAGGCGCCGGCCGACCAGGCGGCCGCGGCGCGCCGCCCTCCCTCCCCTCCCCGGCAGGGCGCGGGGCCCGCGCCCGCGCCCGGCAGCGCCCCCGCGAGCGCCGGCTGCTTCCGAGCGCGATGGGCTCGACGGGCTCAACGCCCTTCCCCCCCTGCAGGTCATCAACTTCTGGCAGGAGGGCGAGAAGAAGACGCTGCAGCAGGCGCGGGAGGCCTTCCCCGACAGCAAGTTCCAAGGCAGCTGAGGGGAGGGGCTCCCGCCAATGAGGACGCACTTAGTCCCACCCCTGGCAGCGGCGGCGCCGCGCGCGTGGCCCCCAGACCGCCGCGCCGCACGAGGTCCCGCACTCCCCCTCTCTCATTCTCTCCTGTAAACTGACACCTGCAAGGCAGAAGCTAGCTGACACTCACAATGCAGAAGCTGAGGGGGCGGGCGGGGCAGAGCGACGCGCACGCTCGATGACCCCCCCGCCAACCCAGTGCCCAGGCCCTGCTGTTGACCTTGCAGCAGCCCGCTGAGCCACCGACACCGCCGACAGAGCCACTGACACCGCCGCCGAGCCGCTCCCGCTGCCGCCGCTGCGCTGTTCACAGGCGAGGCGCCGCCTCGCCCCCGCGCCGGGCAGGGCCCAGGGGCGAGTCAGCCCCGCGCCAGGAAGAGCATCTCCTCGGCCCCCAGGCGCGCGGCGGCGCCGGCGCCGCCGCCGCCGCCGTCCTCGCCAAACGCGGCGGCGATGAGCGCGCGCTTGCGCTCCTGCAGCTTGAGGATGCGGTCCTCCACAGTGCCTGTGGTGGAGCGGCGGAAACGGCGTATGCAGCGACGCGTGCGTCGCCGCGTCATGGGCGCGACACGTTGTTGCGCCCCTCACGGGAGAGCCGCCCCTTGGCCGAGGGGGCCGCGGGCGCGGGCGGCGCGGGCGCGGCGCCTTACCCTCGATCGTCAGGCGGTGCACCTGCACGGGCCGCGTCTGGCCGATGCGGTGCGCCCTGTCGATGGCCTGCTCCTCCACTGCGAGGGCAGGGGTCGCAGGCGCGCGCGGGCGGGCGGCGACGGGCCGCGCATCAACGGGCCATGATGTGGGCGCGCCGGGAGGACATGCGCGGCGCACGGGGCGCCGCCCACCTGTGGGGTTCCACCAGAGGTCCACCAGGATGCTGCGCGAGAGCAGCAGCAGCACGAGGGGGAGGGTCGGCGGGCCCCTCGCCTCGGCGGCAGGCACACAGACGTGCGCTGACGCAGTCGGACCACGTGCTGGCTCGCCGCCGGCCGGCGCCGCCCACATCCACATCCACATCCATCTGCTGGCGGCACAGCACGAAGCCCCCCACCCCACCCCACCCCCCCACCCCCACCCCGAAGCACGCGAAGCGCCGGGCCGCCAGCAGCGGCGGCAGCAGCGAGCGCCGCTCGCTCACACGTGGTTGGCGGCGGTGAGGTTGACGCCCAGGGCCGCGGCCTTGAGCGAGACCAGGAGCACGGGGATGTCGGGGCGGGAGGAGAAGTCGGCGATGGCGGCCTGGCGCTGCCCCACGCTCATCGTGCCGTCGAGGCGGCGGAAGGCAAACCTGGGGAGGAGCGGAGGGTGGGTGGGTGTGCATGCGATCAAATTGGCTATTGGGCTGTTGTTGAGGTGAAAGTTGCAACGGGTGGCCGCGGGGCGGCGTGGGGGCCGCACCCACGGGAGGGCGGGGACTCGACCACAGCCACTGGCACGACACGCCCCCCTTCCTTCTGTTACCCGCCCACGCCTCCCGCGCTCCCAGCCACCCCCCCCCCCCTTCCCAGGCAGCACACTGTGCACCGCAAGAACAGACTGCTGCCGCGCACTTTTCGCTCCTCAGCGGCGCTTCCAGCAGATCCAGCATGGACGTCCACTGGCTGAATACCAGAGCCTTCTCCTGGGATGCGGCCGCCGCGGCAGCGGCGCCGCCGGGAGCGTTGGGGCTGCCGCCGCGGCTGCCGGCGCCCGCGCCGCCCGGGCTGCGCCCGCGCGCGCCGCCCAGCGCCGCCGCCAGGCGCGCCGCGCTCAGGCTGCGCCCGCTGCTCAGCGGGTTGCGCGCCGCGGCCTTCTGCCTGTCCGCGGCTGCGAGGCATCGAGATGCGATGTGGGTGGGGGCGGGACGTGAGCCCAGGGGATGCAGGGACGTAGGGCGCCGCAGAGGGCCGTGCCCAGCCAGAAGAGGCCGCAAAGCAAATAGCCAGCCGGCAGCGGGCACCATGCGCGAGCTCAGCAGCGGCGCGGCTCCCCTCCCCCGCCCACCCCTCCCTGCGCCGTGCCGCACGGCGCGGCCGGCAGGTGCGAGGCGCGCGGCGAGCGGCACCACTGCCCGCACAGAGCGAGGAGCAGCCGAGCGAGAGCTCTTAGAAAACAGCTGTCGCAGCACGGTGCACGCACCTGCGGTGGCTGCCTTGTCTCGGAGGTCCCTCAGCACGCGCATGAGCGCATCCACCTTGGCGCTCGACTGCCAGCCCTGGCTGCCATCCTCGTCCTCCTGCCCCTGCTCCCGCGCCACCGCCGCCGCCGCCGCTGCCGCCTCTGGCTCCCGCCCCTGCTGCCGCCGCACCTCCTGCTGCTGCGCCGGCCGCCCGCCGGCGGCCTCCAGGGCGCGGGCGGGAAAGACGTCGTGGCGCCGCAGCGCGTGGCCGCAGGAGGGGCAGGCGGCCGCGAGCTCCCCGCCTGGCGCAGGGGGCGCGGCAAGGCAGTGGATGCGCGCAGGAGCGGGCGGCGGGGACGAAAACGAAGGCAGGGGAGGAACGAACGATGAACGGAAAACCAACAGGGAGGGGAGGAGGCCTGAGCCTCCCCATCCATCGGCGGTGCCAGCGCCGCCTCCTGCCCACCCGCGTGCACGCCCACCCACCTCCTGCGCCGCCCTCCGCCTGCTCCAGCTTCCCTATGAAGCACTGCGTGCAGAAGATGTGGCTGCAGACTGCAGTGGCGGGGTGGAGGCGGGGCGTGGCGGGGAGGGCGAGGCGTCGCCTCGCACGAGCGGAGGCTTCGGCTGGGGCGTGGCCACGCATGGCGGCGGCAGAGGCAGAGGCAGGGGCATGCCCTGCCCGCATCGCTGCTGCCTCTGCAGGGCCTGCCCTGCACGCATCGCTGCTGCCTCTGCAGGGCGGCAGGCTGCAGAGGCAGCAGCGCCGCGTGCAGCGCAGCGGTGGCACGGAGCCGCACGCACCCGACGCCACCGGCCCCTCGGGCACGTCACCGCAGATGGCGCAGGCGCGGCCGCCGCCCTGCAGCATGGAGGAGGTGGTTAGGGGCGCACTCAAGCTCCGACTGCACCTGCGGGGATGTGCGTTCAGGCGCCCCACCATTGCACCGGCCTTGCCTCCCGGCGCTGCGAGCGCCAGGTGGCAGCCTGCCTCTGACCCGCACGCCTGGGCGCCTGGCACTTGCCCCGCCCGGCGCGCTGTCGCATTGTTTGAGCCCCACCCACTCTCCGATCCACCCACTTGCCCGCCCACCCACACCTGCAACACGCCCAGCAGGCGGGAGCGGAGGCCGGGGTCGAGGCGGGCCGCCGCGCGCGCCGCGGCGGCGTCGGCGGGCGGCGTCCGGCCGGCGCGCTGGCCGCCGGCGCCGGGGACCAGCCAGGGGTGGTTGCAGGCCTGTTTGTCGGGGCAATGGGGGCGGGGGGAGGCGTAAATGTGCAGCGCAGTGGAGCAGGAGATCCGCATGTGCACAGGTGCCCTGGGGGCAAGGTCCAGCCGCCTCGATAGCCAGCTCGAGCAGATGCGCGCCCTGCCCAGCAGCGCCCTGCCTCCAATGCCGCCGCGACGCCCCTCCGCTCCGCCCCATCCCACCTGGCGCAGGCGCAGCAGCAGCAGCAGCACATTGACGTAGTTGCTCTGGATGCTGCCCTCCGCCTCGTAGCGCTGCGGCAGCGCTAGCCGGGGAGCGGGGGCGAGAGCGTGAGGACAGAGCAGGCGCACAAGTCGGGGGGCGGCTGAAAGCAGCGGGCCACGGCGCGGGCGCGCAGGCGCGGACTGATGCTGTTGTTGAGGATTTCATGCTGCTGCACTTGCCCTGAGCTGCGCGTTGACGTCGCTCTCCAGCTTGGCATAAAACTCCTTCTCCGCGGGGCTGAATGCCGCTCGCACAAGCTCCTGTCGCCGCTCCGGCAGCTGCGCCGGCGGGGGAGGGGCGGGAGGGGCCCGCGCGAGGGGCGAGGGGCGGCGGGACGAGAGTCGGCCGTGCGCACGGGGTGGGGCGGCGAGGCTGCCGCAGCCCCCCTCCCAATCGCACACATTCACAGCACGCGCACAGTGCACAACATGCGCGGACACATTGACGACAACAACACGCACGCATTGCCCACACGCGCCTGCACGATGGGCTCTCCATCGATGCGGCTGGCCTTGGTGCGGCGCAGCACAAAGCGGCGCAGCATGCCCTGCAGCCGTGCGTAGCCGCGCGCCGCCGCGTCGCCGCCGGCGGCGATCGGGTCCCTGCGCGCGGCGCCGGGGCACGAGGCGCTCAGCGAGCCAGCCCACAGGGAACAACACGGCTGCGGGGCCACCACAAACGCTGCTGGTTCTGCGGGGCCGCCGCGATCCCGCCTGAGAGGCCACGCCCCAGGACACCACACGGCAGCATGCAAGGAGCAAACGCGGCAGCGTGCAAGAGCGGCACACGCGGCCATGCAGAGCAGCGCAAGCGGCCGGCAGCAGGATGCGATGCGTTGGGGTTGAGAAAGCAAACCCTCACTTGAACGTCATCTTGAACTCGTGCCTCTGGTCGTAGGGCTCACACTTCTGCGGCGGCAGGAGCGCAGCAGCGATGAGCGCGGCGGCAGGAGCGGCGAGGGCAGCCCGCCGCGCCGTGCCCGCGCGCCGGCCGCGCGGCCGTGCATGCTGCATCAGTGTTTGAAAGATCCGATCCCCGCCAGCAGCTTGAGGTAGGAGCACCTTGATCACAGGCGACTGATCAATCCAGAAGTCCCACCAGGACTAATCAATCAATCAATAATTTCTCACCAGGAACTTGAGGTAGGAGTAGAGGTCGTCCAGCGTGTTTTGCATCGGCGTGCCGCTCAGGCACCAGCGCCGCGTGGCCTGCGGGGCCGCGGGCCAGCGCGCGCGGGCGGCGCATGCAACAGCCGGCAGTCGGATCGGAGCTGTGAGCTGAGCAGAGCAGGGCGCGCCGAGAGAGAGAGAAAGAGCCGGCTCCAGGGCCACGGAACACGGACGGTGCTGCCTTGTCCTCCTGCCGCCCGCCCCCTCGAGCGCGCCGCCGCCCGCCCCCGCCCCCCGACGCACCCGCAGCGCGCAGGCGGCGTGGGCAGCGAGCGTGCGAGCGTTCTTGATGCACTGTGCCTCGTCCAAGACCACCCTGCGCGCAGGCGGCGTGGGCGCCATTGGGGAAAACGGCGGCGATGTTTTGCGTCTTCGGCAGGCCAGCCCCAACAAGGCTTCAACGGCAGCCCAGTCGTCGCATGGTGCGGCAGAGGTGCCGGGGCAGGGTGCCGGGGAGCTCTGCGCTCTGTGCTGCCCACCCGGAGCCTGCAGCCCCCCCTGGCCTACCTAAACCAGTGTATCTGGAAGAGAGGCCCCCCAGCCGCCGCGCCCTGCTCCCGTGCCGCCCCCGCGCCGCCGCCGCCGCTGCCGGCCGGCCGCGCGCCGCCGCCGACCGCCCTCTGCCGCTTGGGCACCGGCTGCGCCGCCTGCGCCGGCTGGCCCGCCGCCGCGGGCGTGCCGCCGCGCCCGCCGCCGTCCTCGTCGTCCGACAACAGCTCGATCACGTCATCGCTGACCCCGCTGGGCGCTGCCGCGGCGCCGCCGGGCGTTGCGGCGGGCGCTCTGGCCGCGGCCGACGCGGCGGCGGCGGCGGCGGCGGCGGCCGCCTTCTTGCGCTTTGCGCCGGCGCCCACCGCCTCCCTGTTGGGCGCCTCCATGGCCATGGTCTGATAGGTGGTCAGCACGACGCTGTAGCGCGACAGCGTGTGCGCGCTGCTGTGCTTGCCTGCGGGCGGAGTGGGCGGGGGTGGGTGGGGTGGGGGGAAGACGAGGGCGCGACCCAGCACGGTCATGCTGGAAGCGCCGCGCTCCCTCTAAATCGTCGTCGCCATTGCGGGCACAGGCGGCAGCAACCAGCAGAACGCTCACCCCTGCCGTGGTAGGTGTGAACGGTGATGCCCGCCCGTGCGCTAGTCTTGCTGGAAAGCTCGGCCGCCCACTGGTGCAGCACTGCGGCGCGAGCGGGGGCGGCAGCGCGCGGGAGGCGGGAGGAGGCGCGTCGCTCTGCTGGACTTTGGCAGAGCCAGCATGCGGCCGGCGCGGCGCGGCCTAGGCCGGCGCACCCCCATCGTGCGCACCTGTGGTGGGGCAGACGACCAGCGTGCCCCCCTGCACCTGCGCCGCCCGCGCCGGCGCGCGCTCCTGCTGCTGTTGCTGCTGGCCGCTGCGCTCCCCGCTTGCCTCCTCAGAGTCAGACACCTCTATCACCTCCACCTCTTCCACTTCCCCAGAGGGGGTGCCTTCCCCGCTGCCCCCGCCGCTGCCGCCGACCTCCTCGCTGCTGCTGCTCTCCTCGCTGCTGCTGCTTTCGCTGCTGCTCTCGTCGTCGCTGCTGCTGCTGCTTTCGCTGCTGCTGCCCCCGTCGCTGCCCCCGCCGGCGGCGCTGCTGGGCGGCGCAGACGGCGCAGGCGGCGCCGCGCCCGCGGCGCCGTTGCCCGCGACCCCTTTGCTGAGGCTTGCGGCGCTGCCGCCCCGCCGCGGCCGCGGCGGCGGCGGCTGCCGCGGCGCGGCCGCCGCCTCTGGCGCGGCGGGCTGCCCCTGCTGCCGCACGCCCGGGCGGTTGGTGCAGATGAGAGCAATGGTGGTGACCGTCTTGCCAAGGCCCTACAGGGGGCGGGGCATGAGATGGGCGAGGTTGCGTGCATGGGCATGCGGCAGGAAGCGCTCGGCGTGCGGCAGCAGGGAACGGCCGTGCAGAGTGCCAGACACCGCACGCACGGCCGGCCGGCCGTCGGAACCTGTGCTCGCGGCGCCCACATGCGCCCACATGCCAACACACATGTCAGCACATATGCCAGATGCACGCCCGGACCCATGCCACTGCTTGCACGCGCGCCTGATCGTCCGCCAGGATGCCGCCCACGGGCACGCCATCCCAGCCGGGCGTCTCGCGCTTGCGCATCCAGGCCAGTGCCACGCGCTGGTGGCGCAGCAGCGGGGTCTGGAGGAAGCCCTGCCAGAGGGGGGCAGAGGGCAGGAGGGGAGGACAGCTCGGGGCGAAGTGGCAACAGGCAGAGGGACGAGCGAACGTCGCCGCCGGCCCACCCGACTTGCCCCGCAGCCTCGCCGCCTGTGGCAGTTCTACACCGACTGCCAAACCATCTGTGTAATCCATCTGCCCACCTCTGGCGGATCCGCCTCTTCGGTCAGGTCGGTGCCCGCCATGCCTCCCCACATCTCGCGCAGCGCGCGTTCCGGCGCCGCGGCCGGCGCCGCCCCTGCAAACAGCGCGTAGCCGCCGCCGTGCGCCGGCGCGGCGACGGGGACGGGCTGCGGCAGCGGCGCCGGCACGCGGCCGCCCAACCAGGCGGCCGCCAGCTGGGCGAGCGCCGCGGCCGGGCCCAACACCCCAGGGCGCTGCTGTGGGCGCAGCAGCTGATGCTGCTGGAGCGCGCCGTTGGCGGCGGCGGCGCCCGGCAGCTGACGTTGCTGCAGCTGCTGCCGCTGCTGCAGAAGGAGGCTGTAAGCCAGCAGCTGCTGCTGCTGCTGCGCCGACAGCTGGCCTGGCGCTGACGGCTGGCCGGGGACCGGCACGGGCCGCGCCAGGAGGATGGGATTGCCACCCGGCGGCGCGGGAGGCAGGTGCATCGCCCACTGCTGCTGTCGCTGCTGCTGCTGCTGCTGCTGCTGCTGCGCCGCCCCCGGCGGAGGCAATAACACAGCGTGCGCCACTTCCTGCTGGCTCAGCTGGCGCGGGGGAGCAGCTGCGGGGGCCTGTGCCGGCGCGGTTGCTGGTGCGGCCGCCAGGCTGGCCTCCTGATCAGGAGAGTCATCTGTGAGATCAACAAAGGCATTGGCACCATGCGACTCCTCCTGCTCCTGCTTCTCCTGCTGCCGTTGGTGTTGTGCTCCCCCCGCGGCGGCCGCCGCGCCCGCACGCGGCGCCGCGGCAGTGGGTGGCGCGGGCGGGCGGGCGGAGGGCGGCGGCGCCGGCAGTGGAGCGTTCCTCGCCGCCGCGAGCCGATCCAGGTAATCCTTGAGCTTTTGCGCGTCGTTAGTCATCGCCGCAGAGTCCTAGACCACCTCTAAATGCAAAACTCCATAGACATCAGTCTCGCGCCTAGAGCGCCCCAGAGATCGTCGCCAGATCGCACAATGACAAACAAGGAGGTGTGGGGAACGGGCCAGTAAAAGTGGCTCGCCCAGAAAACCTTCTCCCTGGTGCCCCCTTCACGCCGGGTGCATTTGCTATCGGTCCTGAGTAGTGATCAGCGTGCCTGTTGCCCAATCGCTCCCAATCGCTGTGGGCTTTGGGTGGGCTGCTAGACCTCAAGATCGGGCCTCTGCGCAGAGCTGCGAGCAGAGGGCGAGCAGCAGCAGCAGCTGGGGCGCAGTAGGGAGGCCCGCTGAGCGCCACCTTAATAAGTGAGCCTGAGCTGGCTACAGGGGCTCGCCCTGCTTGCCACGACACGCCAGGCTCGGCTGCAGGCGCCGCATGCGCAGGGTGGGCGCATACCGCCGCCGCCCGCCCGCTCCCGCCCGACCCGCGGCACCGCACACGCCCGCGCCGCATAGGCGCGGCGCCGCACCTCTGCTCTCGCGTCCAGGGCTGGCACCATGGCGGCCGGCGCGTGGTTCCGCACCATGATGCACCAGGCGGGTGGCTGCATTGCGTGCCCAGCGGATGGACCTGCTGCCAGGCTCTTCTTTACAACCCGCCATCGCTCGGCACCTCCCCTCCGCACGCGTCACTCAACACCACTCTTCACTCTACACCCGTGGGCACTGGCCCCTGCAGGAGCCCATCATCATGTGGAGCCTCATCATAGGAGGCACGGGCCTGGCGCTGCCGGCGGTCGTGCCGCCGCTGCGGGAGGCGCTGGGCTACGGGCGGCCCACTCCCAGGAACCCGCCGCCGATCAACACGGTGCGCGCCGCGCTCTGCCCCTTGGCGCTTTGTGTGTGGGTTGGGCGCGGGCGGGCAGCGGGAATGCGCGTGCATGGCGAGGGCTGGCCTCGGGCTGGCCTTGGGCAGGGCGGCGCGCCCGGCAGCAGAGAGCCGCCAAATCCCGACGCATTCCGACTCTCCCCTGCTCTGCTGCAGCTGCTCAACCAGCCCAAGGCTGAGTGACTGGGCAGCGGGAGCGCCAGCGGCCGCGGCAGGAGGCGGCGCACTGGCCGGCAGCCACCGCCACGAGGGCAGATCCCACTGCGCATCGCGACTGCCGCCCCACGGGCTCATTGCGCGCTGCAGCGCGTTCTTGCCAGCAGCGCCTCTTGGGCTTCACAGCTGCTGCAGGCCAGCCCGCGTTACATTGACGGGTGTAACGCAGTCGGCCGGCACCAAGGAGAGGGCCCCCAGGGGCAGGGGCCCTCTAGCGCAGTGCGGCGCCGGGGCGGGGGGCAGGCCGCGACGCGCGAGCGCAGCGCGGCGTCCCGCGCCGCCCCCGCCGCCCCCGCCGCCGCTCGCCCCCGCCGCGGCGCGCGTGCGCGCGGCGGCGGCGCAGCCATCCGCCGCCGGCCTCAGCCGACCGTTGCCTTCTCCTCCAGCTCTCTCTCAAGGTCGTCTAGCAGCTGCACGTGTTTGGGGGACGGGCCACGGTGGTCGGGGGAGAGGGCCGGCGGGGGAGAGGGGCGAGCGGGGGCGGCGGCCGCTGGCCGGCAGGGCATCGCGCGCAGGCGCGGGGCCCGGCGGGCGTGCCGTCCGATTCCCCTCATCACACCCCCACACCACCACACCAGCACAGCTCCAATCCCACCCCACCTCATCGTCATCCTCTTCATCCGATCCCTCAAACAGCTCCGCCGCCTCCTGCTCCGACAGCTGCAGCGTCGTGGCGACCCCGCCGCCGCCGCCGCCGCCGCCGCCGCCCGCCCCTGTCGACGACGACGGCCCCGCGCCGTCGCCGCCGCCTGGCGCAGGCGCCTCAGCCGCCGGCGTGGCCGCCCGCGCTTGCTGCAGCGCCTCGGCTGCCTGCTGGCGGGGAGGGGCGCGGCAAGCTTCAATCGTGGCACCACCTTGCGAACGCACTCCTGCTGGGAGGTACGCTACAGACCCCCGCCCACCCCGCCGCCACGCGCGCGGCCCCCCCCTGCGCCGCCAGCGTCGTTGGAAGAAGAAAGACAACAGGCTGAGCACCCTCGCGCCTGCTGCTCCGCGCGCCACGCCTCGGCCTCGTCGTCGACGTCGCGCTCGTAGGCGGCGGCGGCCGACGCGTCGTCCTCGGCCACAAACCCCTCCTCCTCGAAGATCTCGCGGCCTGCGCACAGCGCACAGCGCGCGGCGCACAGCGCACAGCGCGAAAGTGGAGGTGGGCGGTGGGAGGCGCGAAAGTGGAGGCGTGCGTGGGCGGGGAGCGCGCGCGGGCGTGGATGCCGGGCGGCGGGCGCCTCGCAGTCGGCTCTGTCGGCCGACGGCCGGCGCTCTCGCTGGAACAGATGAATTGCGTGTGCTGGTGCGCCGCCCCCGTCCCCCGCCCCCCACCCCACCCCACCCTACCACACACGCACACGCACGCACGCGCACGCACGCGCACACACACCACCCCCACCCACCGCCCCACCCGCCCACCTGTGAGGATGCCTTTGCGCCGCCGTTCCTCCTCCTCCATGTGCCGTGCCGCCAGTTTGGCCTCCATCTTGGCCGCCTTCCACTTGGCGAACGACTCGTCTGGGTGGGGGGAATGGGGCAGGCCGGGGGGGGGGGGGG
>PCFQ01000082.1:1241848-1254236 GCA_003063905.1 Chlorella sp. A99
GGGGGGGGGGGGGGGGGGGGGGGGGGGGGGGGGGGGGGGGCGGGACAAGAGTGGGGGAGGAGGCTTTGAGGTGCGTGTTTGGGAGTCCGCGCCGATGCGCGGCGGGGCTGGCGCGCCCCGCCGCGCAGCGCCGGCGCGCTACCCAAAATCCCTGTCGGCGGCGGTAAGTGTTGCGCGCTGCCACGGGGGGGGGCAGGCGAACGACTCTAGATGGCCGCCAGGCCAAAAAAACAAGCAAGCTGGAGAGCGGCACTAGAAACACTGTACAGGCCCAATCCCACCACCACCACCACGCGCTCGCACGCGGGGAGCCGGCCGGGCGCAGGCAGTGATGGACGCACGCCAGCGCCGGAGACCCAGCAGAAAGGCGGACAGCTCAGCCTGCCCCCCACCAGTGATGGGCGTCTTGGCGTCCACCTTGGCCCGCTCCTCCTCGATGACCTCCTCCACGCTGGGCTGCTGCGCATAGCAAGGAAATGGTGGCAGGAGGGCGGGGGGAGAGTGTGCGTGTGTGTGTGTGTGGTGGTGGTGGGGTGGGGTGGGGTGGGGTGGGGGGCGGGCGGGCGGGCGCGGGCACCCGAGCCGGCCGCCGCCGCGAAGCGCCGTCGAGCGCTGCCGGCGACGCCGTCCCAACAGTGCCGTGTCGACGCGCGCATGCGAGCGCCCATGTTGCAGCCACTCCCTCAGCGCCGGCAATGAGCGCCGAACCGACACTTTATAGTGAGCACCCACGTTGGCCGCCTCGGCCTCGAGCAGCTCCTTCATCTGGCTCTTGAGCACATACCCCGGCGGCAGCGCGTGCCGGTACTTGCAGTCCTTGCCGTTGGGGCTGGCGCGGGGCGGGGCGGGGCGGGGGCGGGGGCGCGGGGCGGGCGTGGAGGGCCGCGGCGCCGGACGGGCGGGCCCGCCCAGAGGCGCGCTGGCCGCGCGCCGCGCGGCCCACTGGGTGTGTTGCCGCCCCCTTCCCCTGCCGCCTCAGATGCGCAGGCCCAAACGGCCCGATGCGGGCCCCACCCACCCACCCCACCCCACCCCAGGTTCCACCCCCTTCCGTGCCCTCCCCCGTGGCACGAGCGCCCACCACTGCCAGAACCAGCCGTAGAGCTTCCTCTCCACCGCCTCCAGAAAGAACTTGCAGATGATCTCGGTGGGCCGGTTCTTGTTCTCCGCGCCGTGCTTCTCTGCGCGGCGCGGGGGGCGCGACGGGGGCACGGCGAGGCAGCGGCCGTGGAGGGCGGAGGTCCCAGAGGGCGGCGGCAGGGGGGCCGGGGGGGGCACAAGGGCCAGGAAGGGCGCGCGCGCGCGCAGGGGCGGGGCCGGACGCCCGCGCCGCGCCTTCGCCCGCCGCCTGCGTCGCAGGGCGCGCGCCGCCTGAGCGCCCGTGCCCGCGGCAGGCGTGCGCCACACAAGGTACCCACGTGCGATGGCCTTCTCCAGCGTCTCCTGGTCCCAGTCGGCCATCCCCTCCTCCTTGTCCCCCCCGTCGCGCCTGCGGGGCGGCGCGCCGCGGCGGCGCGGCGCGTCGCGGGGCGGAGCGCCGCGGGCGGGTGCCGCGGTGCCCTGCAGCGCCGCGCCCGCGCCCCCTCCCCCAGGGGGAAGCAGCATGGCCAGAAGCGACACAAACGCCCAAGAGAGAGAGAGAGGGAGAGAAAGGAAGAAAGAAAGCGGCTCACTGGTCCTGGAAGAGGTCTATCTGCTGCTTCTTGCGCTCCACGCTCAGGTCGTGGCTGCAGTGGGGGTGGGGGTGGGGGGGGGGGGGGGGGGGGGGGGCGCGGTGGGTGTGGGGAGAGCAGGTGGCGCCGCGCCTTGGCCCGGGCCGGCGGCAGGACCCAGCGCGCGCAGCGCGCTGCGACCCCCTCCCCCGCGCGCGCCACGCCTCTGTTCCCCCCCCTCCTTGCTCTCCAGTTCCACTGCCCCAAGCGCCGGCGCCCGATGGCGCCGGCGACCACAGGTGCCGGGGGCGCAGCACTCTGCCTCTCTGCCTCTCCCAGCACAGAACACCAACAAAGCAGGAAGAGGAGGCAGCAGGGAGGGACGGGGTGGGGAGGAAGAAAGCGCGCGCCTGAACTTGCACTTGAAGCCCTTGGTGCACTGGCCGTGGCGATAGTATTCGCAGACGATAGATTTGGGGTCCACGCCCGCGGGCACCTGCGCAACGCGACATCAGAGGGGGCTGGTGTTAACGGTGCATGCCTCATGGTGGCAAGCTGTGAGACCAGACCAGACCAGAGGGGGGCCGGGCGAGGCTGGGCAGCGGTGCGGGCGAGGCGCGCGAGTGCGGGGCCGGAGCGCGCCGCCGCGCGAGCCGCCGCGCACGGGTCGCAGCGTGCGAGCAGCGGCGGAGCAGGTGGCGGAACGTCCGCGCCTTGGGCTGCTTGATGGCCAGCGCAAACAGGTCGTTCAGCTCCTTCTGCCGCTCCTCCTCCGCCTTCTTCTTGTCCTGCGAGGCGGGGGGCGCGGCCGGCGGAGCGGCTGAGCCCCCGCAGCAGAATGGTGACTGCGTCGTGTGTGGGGTGCGCGTGCCGTCGGGCGGCTCCCGCGCCGCTCCGCGCAGGTGCGGCCGCCGGGTGCGTCCACCGCACGGCCATGCTGCGAGCTCGGCCCCGGCCCGGGAGCGCAGCCTCCTCCTGCCCAGCGCCGCCTCTTCCCTCCCATGCCCAACCGTCGACCGCTGCCCCGCTCTGTCCCCCAACCGCTGCGCCCCCACCGCCGCCTCGCTTCGTCAGCCACCAGTCCTGCCACGCCGCACGACCACGCGCCGCCTCGCATGGCGGCCCCTCCTCGTCAGCCACCTCCTCCCCCGCTGCGACTGCGCCTCTCCTGCACGCGCCTCCACCTCCTCCCAATGTGCTTCTCTTCCCATGCGCACAGCTCGCCCTCGCCGCACGCGCGCCGCGCCACCCCCACCTTTCGCGTCGGCTCCTCCAGCCGCGGGTTGCGCTGCGGCTGCACGCTCTTCTGCAGCTGCTCCACATACTTCTGCACCTTGGCGCTCTTCCCCTTGTTCTTCAGGCCTGCGGCGCAGACACGCACACGCGCGCAAACATGCGTCGACTCACCGGCGGCGCGGGCGGGGGCGAGTTGGGGAGGCGGCGTGCCGCGCTCGCGGTCCCCGCCTGCCACCAACGGCGCCCCGCCGCTCACCAAACGTCTTGTCCTCCACCACCCTCTGCTTGGCCGCCTGCTTAGCCTTGTCCTGCACGGCAGCGACAGCAACACACACGTCGGCCGGCGGCAGGCGTCGGTCGCTGCGGGCGACGGCAACCCTGCCAGCGCGGAAGTGCGCAGATCGGCCTCGGCGCATCGCCCCGCTCTTGCGAGGCGCGACGGTTGCCCGATTATCCACCCAGCGCTTTGGAAGCTGACGCCGCGAGATGGATGGGCGCCTTGCACAAGGCAGGCGCTTCGGCACCGCAGCAGCCACCTTGCGGATCGCAGCACCTATGCGAGCACGCACCTGCGCCTTTTTGGCTGCGTCCTTCGACGCCTTCGGTGCCATGCTGCCTCCAACTGGCAATGCCGCTCGCTTGGCTGGTGCGGCGAGGGCGCAATGGGAGTGTGCAACTGCCAAGAGTGCCCGTGCCCAGACCAATGCAAGGAGTCTGCGCCCGCCGCTGTCCCTGGCGGCCGTCGCCTGCCCGCCCGCCCGCCAACGATGCTGAGCGCAGGCTGGATTGCTCGCCATTTCCATGTCAGCACCGCAATGCCCTGCCCCTGCCCTGCTGGCTGTCGGTAAGTTTGTTCTGCTTCCTGACGCTGACTCCCGGCACGCCAGCACGGCGCTGAGTCGTCGTCAACACCTTGCAGTGATGTAAACAGGCGGAGGGGGGAGAGGCCGCTGCTCTAGGCGTTTGTGCCGGCGGCGCCAGCGGCAGCAGAGGTGCGGCGGCGCGCGCGACAGCGCCGGCGAGGGCAGAGGCGCGGCGGCGCGCGACGGCAGGGCGCTGCCGTGGCTGGCGGCGGCGCAGGTTCTTCTGCCGGCCGCGCTGTGGGAGGATTACTGCCCTGGGGGCCAGCCTTTGCAATGTGCAGCAGCCCAACACTATCCCACACGCGACAGCCCCTTCAGCTTCGCATGCACTGAAATTAATAACATTCATAAGAGTGGGCCGGGCCACTCTGCCACAGGAGGCCAGGGGCAGCCATGCTGCGTCGCCCCGCCACCGATGCCACCAGGCAGCGAGCATGGGAAGGTGGTTGATGCAGAGCGGCTTCATCCGGCACTCGGCCCCTCTGCATGCACCAGAGGGGGCAGACCAGCAAGTGCGTGTTACCATGCTGCCGTGTTACCATGTTACAAGGAGGCTGGGTCGGAGCCACATTAGTGCGACAAGTGCGCCACATTAGGCGCGGCTGTGCAGAACGTGCGTCTGGCACCCTGGGGAGGCGCTGCGAGGCACCTGGCACTGGGGGCTCTGGGGCCAGAGGACCCGGCGGGGCACCCACCCCCTCCTCTGGCGCCGCCCGCCCGCGCAGCTGGGCCCTGGGCCACTCGGTGGGTGCAAAGAACGACCGCTCGTCCACGCCGGTAGTGACAATGTGGTCGGGCGCCGGCTCCACCGCGCGTGGGTAGAGCGCCTGTTGCCAGTCCTCGGCAGACGGCAGGTGCAAATCCACGGCAGGTGCCTCCTCCTCTGCGACGCCCGCACGCTCAGAGGCTGAAGCTTTGGCCAACTCACCTGGAGCAGCGGGGCAGCGGCCGACAGCGCAGCGCAGTGCAGCCGGGCGCCTGGGAGCCACCCCTGCCCACCTGTGGGCTGCCCCATGCCCGTCGGGCTGTGGGGCACCTCATGCTCCCTCAGCACCGCCGACGCCTGGTCTGCCTCCGCCATGGCTTGCTCGTGCGCTGACGCCACCACATTCTGCAACGCGGCCGGGGGTCCGGGAGCCAGGCAGGTGCCTGCCTGCCGGTGGAGTGGAGGCGAGAGGGCGACGTGTGCCCGTCCGCCGCCTGCCGCAGGCGAGCGCCGTGCACCCACCTCCGCCCTCACGCCTTGGGCTGCCAGCGCATCACCAGCATACTCGTTGCTCCCTGCGTCTGCCTCCTCCTTGCGCGGCTCCTCTGCGGGGGCGGCGGGCGCGGCGAGAGGCGGGTAGACGGTGGCCAGCCCGAAAACCAACTTGCTGGCATCTGGGTGGACTTGCGGGCACTCCCATGCGCCCTTGGGCGTCTTGGACTGGCTCCTGCGCCCGCCCCGCCCTGCCTGCAGTGGAGGCGCCTTGCTTAGACGTCATTGCCCGTGCAGGGAAGGTGACCTGTGCAGCAGAGAAGGTGTCAGAAGGAGAAGGACGTGGAAGGGGTCGGGTCGGCCCTTCCTGGGACGGGGTCGGGGGGAGGGGGGGCCGGTGGCGAGGAGGCGGCTGCTGGTTCGAGCCGCCTGACCAGGACAGCCGCCTGCCCGTGCTGGCCCTTGCCAAGCCTTGCTCGACTGGGCTCTCTGCATTACATACAAATACAACATGCACACTAAGCCGCTGCACACAACACACAACACACAGCCTATCGACACAGTGTTCGCTCGCAATTCTCCATCACAGCTGGCAGCTGGCAATGCCATCCACGGCCAGTGCCCAGCTCTGGCGCGGCCTCCGAGCGCCGTGCGGGCCCCGGCCCCGCGCGGCGCGCCCTCGCACGCGGCGCCCCGCGTGCCGGGCGCGCGCGCGCCCGCGCCCCTCCTCATGCCCGGTCGTCGGGCCCCAGCAGCGCTGGGTGCCCGGAGTCGGAGCCGCCGCCGAGCGCGCCGTAGCCTTCCCACGGGTGCGGCGGCGCGGCGACCTCGCCCGCCAGCGTGAAGCCCAAGCCGTCGGCTTTATCGTCCTCGTACACGTCAGCAGACAGCCGCCCCGCGTTGATGGAGCGCACCGAGGCAAAGACCTGCGCCGCGAGGAAGGCAGCGCGTCGCGTCGCACGACTGCTGGTCGATTGGAGACCCGGTCGGCTGTCGAGGGGCGCGGCAGGCGCGGCGGGCGCCCCGACCAGCACGGCGCCCTGCAGCAGGGGCGCGCATCTGCGCCACGCCCGCGGCACCCACCTTGCGGTAGAAGGCCCAGGCCAGGAACGTCCCCAGCACAAAGCTGGCCAGCACGTCCTCCGCATGGTGCCTGCGGTGTCAGGGTGGGGTGGCGCAGGGCGCGTGAGCCGTCGGGCCTGCGGAGCATGCGCGAGGCAATGCACGCAGCTGCGGCGGCGACAGCGGTGCATGGGCGACAGCGACGCACTGGCGCGGCACCCTCTCGGAGAGTGCGCACCCGCGCGCGCGGGGGCGGCGGCAGCGGGGCGCGCGCGCGCGCCAGCCTGCCCAGCTCGCACTCCCACCGCCCGCCGCAAACTTCTCTCAAACGCAGCTGGCGCTCGGCCGCCCCCTCACTTGTGGTGACGCACGCGGTTCATCCCCATCCAGACCACCCCCATCTGAGGCATCAGGCTGAAGAAGAGGCGCGCCGGCTCCGCGTTGCCGCAGAAGCACCTGCGGTTGCACGGTTGCGCGGTTGCGCGCGTCGAGGGAGGCCAAGGTCAGGCGGCGCGCACGTGCACGCCGTGCGCCGCGTGGCCGCGGGGGCGCGGGGACGGCGGGCGCGCGGCCCGCCCCGCGGGTTGCGCGCAGCGGCGGCGCAGGCGCGCCTCAGGGTGCCCATCAGCCAGAAGGTGAGGTAGCCGAGGCCAGCCGCGCTCCAGGAGGTGTGGCCTGCGGCGGGGGGCGGGGAGTGGCGGGGGTTGACACGGCGGGGGAGACCTGCAGTTCTGGCCTCTTCACAAGCCTGCCCGAGAGCGTGGGGAGGCCCAGCCCGGCCAGCGAGCGCTCGCAGTCGAGACGCAGTTTTTTTCAGTCAAGACGCCGCGCGCCCGCCCGGCGGGGGCGCGCACGCCGGCTCTCGCCCAGCTCCACGCGGCCAGGACGCCCCAGCGCGGCGCCGCGCAGCTCCCCCTCCACGCACACGCGCGCTCGGCGCGGCGCAGCGCACCCGAAGGGAAGGAGCGCTGGCCCTTGACCAGCTCGGCGTGGTCGACCCCGGGCTCGCACTTGGGCAGGCCCTTGCGCGTGACCATGGGCGGGCCGCCGCTCGGCCAGCAGCGCGACATGAAGTCCGGGCGGGGGCGCCCCACCTGCGCGGGCGCGCTCGCGGCAGGTCCGTGCGCCAAGGGTGGAGGAGCGTGGGGGCGCGGACGCACGAGCGCGGGTGCGCGAGCGCAGGTGTGCGGCGCGCGAGAGTGGGCGCGCGAGCAGAGGCCGGCGCGCTGTGCAGCAGAGGCCGGCGCGCTGCGCAGCAGGGGTCAGTGCGCGGGGCAGAGGGAAGGAGGGTGCTTGGGGGCCGTGGGCGGGGAGGGGGGCTGTTTGAGGAAGAAAGCGCACCTGGACCTTGATTGCGTTAGTCAGCATGCCTGCGCACGAAGAAAGCAGGCGGGAGCTGCAAGGCTCAGCGCGGCGCCGGCACGACCGCGGCAGCCCGAGCGCAGCGCACCACCATGAGTCGCCGGCGCCAGCAGAGACGCGCCGGCGCCAGCAGAGGCGGCCAGCAGAGGCGGCGGCGGCGCCGAGCGGCGCGCGCACTGCTGGGAGCGTGGCCGCCGCAGAACCGCCACCGCCCGCACCTGTTGTGAGCACGCAGGCCACCAGCATCAGGCAGGCGTGGTGCAGCTCCACGCGCGAGGTTCTGCAGGTCCAGAGTGGGCGATGGGCAAGGAGAGTGCACGGACTCCTTTGACACCAACAGATGCCTGACGCAGCAGCGGGCCAGGGCGCTGCCCCCGGGCAAGTCGGCGCTCGAGCAAGCGCGAGGCCTCCCCCCTTCGCCGCGCGCTCCCGAGGGGCCCCCTCCCTCGCCCCCACGCCCCCCTTCGCGCGCGCGCCGCCGCGCCACAGCCGCTCCCGCGCAGGGCACTCGGTCGCGCACCTCGCCACGCCTCGCCCACGGTCGCTTCTGACCCCCACTCCCACGCCCTGCCGCTGGGTGCTGTCCCGCACCTGCCCGTCAGGTAGGAGAGCACAAAGATCGCACCTGCCCGTCAAGTAGGAGAGCAAAAAGATGCCGATGGGGATGCCCAGCGCCACAACCGGGACCATCCAGTCGGGCACGGTCTCGTGCATGTGGGCATAGCTGTAGCGATAGTACTCGGCGTCGCTGCCTGTTTGGGGATGGGAAGGGAGGAGCAAGGGAGAGAGCAGCATGTCGGCTCTTCGGCCATGCACCGGCATGCATGAGCAGCATCCGCCGTGCATCTGGCTGGGGCGAGCGCGCGGTTTGCTCGCCAGGCTCCAGGCGCCGCGGGCCGCGGCGCACGCGGGAGCGCAGGGCGCTGGGGCCGGGCGGCCCTCATGCGTGCCCCTCCCGCGTGCGCGCCCCTCCCGGGCACACCCCCCTCCCGCCAAGTTCACCGCCTACAGAGCGCATCCCCTTCCCAAGCGCAGGCAGCCCCCTCTCGCTGAGTGCACCCCCCCGCCGCTCCCACCCACCAGTGTAGATGGCCCACTGGTAGGGCTCGATGCCGTCCACATAGTCGACCGCCACGCCAATCAGGGCCACAACCAGATACTGCGGCCTGCCGACGGGGAGAGGGAGGGGGAGAGGGAGGAGTGGGAAGTCAGGGGGGCCGCGGGACGCGAGCGGTTGCCGCAGGCCGACGTGAACGCGGTCCGCACACAGCTCCCTGCCAAGACAGAGGGAGGGGGGGTCCAGTGCAGACAAGCGCACCAGTAGTTAGTGATGATCTCTTTCCAGTTTGGCTCACGCTCCATCTGAACTCAGCGGCAGGATGCGTTGGCATGTGGTCAGCGCACGACGGGGCAGCCCCCCAGCGGCGCGGCCACCGCGCGGAGGCCGGCGGCGCAGGCGGCGGGGCGCGGCGCGCAGACCTGCTCCCGACGCAGCGCGGGCTCCATGCCGCGCGGGCCCATGGGGCTCGCGCCTCGCACAGAGCCACCAGCTATGCTGTTCGCCCGCGACATCGTGCGCCCCCGCGACTGCGGCTCCATGGCGCACGCCCCTCTCTCGCTCCCACGCTTGCTCTCGTTGTTGCGCTCCAACGTGGAGGCTGCCGCACTGCCTGCGCTGGCGGGTCAGGCCTGCGTGTGGGCAGGGGCAGCGGAGCCGTCGGCGGCGGGAGCGGCGGGCAGCGGTCCCCGCCGCCTGCCATCCGCCCACCCGCCTCGCCAACCCTGCCCAATGCACCCGCCCCGCGTGCGATCCTGCCTGGCCTCTCCAGCTGTTCTCGAACGCTGCGTGCCGACAAGGCAAGCAGTGAAAAGTGGGCGGCGCAGCTCCGACAGCCAGAGACCTGGTGACCTTGCGTGGGAGGGCAAGAAATGCGAACACGCGAAATACGATCGCGAGAAAGAGCGAGGAGAGCGGCTTCCTCCAAGTTGATGGGCTCCCCCACGATCAGTGATCGTCGATCACATTCCTCAATTCGCGTTTCGTTATCACAATTCGAACCCACCGATCTCGAGGCTCCGTTTAGACGCGCATTCAATCCACCATCCCAGCCTCCTCTAATTGATAATCTAATCCTCAGCCTGTTTGGAGCCCCCCTTTGCAGCACCGGCATGTCGTGCCTTTCCGAAGCCGCAGACGATCGCTTCAGGTGCCTGCGCATGCTCAGGGCTGCTGCCGTCGCCACCTGACCACGCCACCTCAGCAAGCTGCCGCTACCGCCCTTGACTGCCACCACATGCTTCGCTGACCGCAGCAAGGAGCTGCTGATAGAGAGCATAGAGCACTCTACAGCTGACGACGGTGGCGGCGCGACAAAGGCCGCGGCCTGGCGCCCGCCGTCCCGCGCGCTGCTGCTGGCCGTCGCCGCCTCGAGCCTAGTGGCAATTTGCGTGTTAGGCGCACGTGCTACGCTGGCGCTTGGCAGGCCGCCGGGCACTGAGGCAGCCCCTGTGAGCGGCGATGAGCCACCCTACTGTCGCAAGTCGTCGTCCGTGGTGGCGCTGCCAGCCAGCGGTGGCGAGGGGAGCATGCAGCTGCTGGTGTGGGCTGGCATCGGCAAGCACAAGCGCATCTTCGAGGACCTGTACTCTTTCGACCTGGGCGGCAAAGGCGGCTGGCGGGTGCTGCGCGACCGCGCGCGCGGCCACGAGTTCCCGGTACCCCGCTGGAAGGCCGGCAATGCACAGGCGAGGGGCGTGCGACGTGCGACGTGAGGGTGAGGGTGTGTGAACTGCGGCGTGTCTGAGCTGGAGCGCCGGCGATGAGCAGGAGTTGCGCTGGGTGCATGCGTGTGCGCATGCGCCGGGCGTGCCTGCCTGGCGCGCGCGTGTGCAGGCAGCCCTGGCCTGCCCCTCGGCGGCCGCCACCACCGCCGCCATGCGCGCGGCCGCGGGGGCCGGCTCACTGCGCTCAGGGCTGGCTTCGCTCTCCAGCTCGCCAGGCTCCCCGCCTGCTCCAACTTTCCTCACGCCCAGCGCAGCCAGCGGCGGGTGGGCTGGTGGTGGTGGGCGGCGATGCCTACCTGCCAGGGACACGCAACCACCGCTACGAGAACGACGTTTGGCGGCTGAGCGTGCCGGCCATGCGGTGGGCCAGGGCGCAGGTGGCCGACGGCGCGCCCGAGCCGGCCCCCCGCCGCGGCCACTCCACCATGCTGCATCTGGTGAGCCGCCGCCCTTTGCGCCCGCGCAGCGAGGGGGGGGGACGAGGCGCAGGTCGAGCGCCGCTGTGGCCCCATGGAGACTGGGAGCCAGGGTGGGGCATTGCCGGGAGCAGGGCTGCAGCGTGGCCCCGCTCGTGCCCAGGCCCTGCCACCAAACCAACAGCTCGGCCCTGCCTGCCCTCGTGCACGCGGCGCAGGGCGCAGACGGCCTCGAGCGCATTGTGATATTCGGGGGGCGCACGCAGGACAAGGTGCTGCTGAACGACTGTTGGGAGCTGACAATCAGGCGAGCGCTCCTGTGGCCAGGGGTCGCAGAGAGGCAGTGCGCTGGAGCAGAGCCACAGAGAAGTAGGGGGGTCGCCTGGCCGCCACTCCCCACTAGCAGCCTGTGCACTCTGGGATTATTGGTTTGTTGGTTGGTTTCCTCGCCCGCTGGCCCTGGTCGCGCGTGGCTTGTTGCTGCGCTCTGAGTGAGCTCCATCGCAGCCCTGCTCGCAGCTGGCCCAACGCCAGCTGGCGGGAGATCAGCGCCCGCGGCGCGCCGGACGCGCCCGCGGCGCGCCGCGGCCACTCTGCGGTGCTGCTCCCCGGCAACCGGTCGCGCATGGTGGGCACCCACACCCCAGTAGTGCTCAGGGCTTGCGGCTGGGCAGCAAGTGCGGTGCACGATTGTTGCACGATGGCTCTGCACGAGCAGCCCCTGCTGGGCAACGCTGTCGCCTGCCTGCGCTGCCCGCGCGCCGACCTCCTTTCACGAACTTCCACCCCTGTACTTCACCCCTCCCCGCCCACCGCCTGCTGCCGCCCCCATCTTCCATGCGCGCAGCTGGTGTTTGGTGGCAGAGAGGACCTATACTACTTTGGAGATGCGTTTGTGCTCGACATCCAGGCCGGCAGATGGCAGATGGTCTCACCCTATGGGCCGGCGCGCGACCACCAGGCCGTGGCGGTGCACGGCGGCAAGATGTACGCATTTGGTGAGAGAGGGCGGCATCTGTGATCGCAGAGGGCGCTGCTTCTGCTTTCTAACATGGCCGGCTTCTAACATGGCCGGCCGGCATAAGCGGGTTAGCGCCGGTGGAGCAACTGGGCTGGTGGACGGACGGGCGCTGCACAGTCTGGAAGGGCGCGTTATTGCAAGCCGCGGCGGGTGCAGCGCGCGCTTAACGCGCGCCTGCCTTCTGTCTTTCCTCCACCCTGCGCAGGTGGCCGCGCCGGCACCGACTATTGCCACTCCTCCTCTCTGAACGACGTGGTTGCGCTGGACTTGGAGACGTGGGCGTGGGAGGAGGTGGAGACCAAGGGCGCTCCTCCGCTGCCGCGCTTCGAGCACGCCTATGTGCAGTACTCGCCGCGGGGCTCAAACGGTGGGCGCTGGACGGACTGGGAGGGTGGTAAGGGCAGCGGCAGAGGGAGGGCGCTCGCGGCGGCGGGGACACGCTCGCGCCTACTGACTGAGGGGTTACATGCAGAGCCACAAGCACATCCATCGCCCGCGCGCTCTCGCGGCGTAGACGCCGGGGGGCCTACACGCTCGCGCCTACGCCGCGAGAGCGCGCCCGCGCCGCGAGAGCGCGCCTGCGCACGGCGGCGGCGCGTTTCACTGCGGCCCGAGCGCTGCGGCCTGAGGCATGCGCGCTCTGCCCTGCAGGCTCGCGCTTGGTGGTGTTTGGTGGGCAGAGCGAGAGCGTATGCCAGCTGAATGACGTGTGGGAGCTGGATCTGTCGGCGCTGGAGTGGCGGGCGCTCAGCCCGCCCAGGTGGGAGCCGAGCATCTGCTGTGGGTGGGTGGGT